>CAWUFW010003852.1:1200000-1700434 GCA_963921515.1 Calotriton arnoldi | reverse complement strand
ATGTCACAGACCATGTTCAGCCGTGTGCTCCGCGATGTTTTGGCGGCAATGTTGCTCTTCCTGAACCGGTACATCTATTTCCCTAGACTGCGACGACTCACTGACGTGAAGAGTGACTTTTATGCCCTGGGGAGGATGCCGCATGTCATTGGCTCCATTGATGGGACACATGTGGCTTTGGTACCACCACAGGCCCAGGAGCAGGCCTACCGTAACCGCAAGCACTACCACTCGGTCAATGCACTGGTGGTGTGTCTTGCAGACATGACCATCACACACGTGTGTGCCCGTTTCCCTGGTTCAGCACACGATGCCTTTGTGATGAGGAGTAGTCGCATCCCCAGGATGATGGCACAGATGCAGAACCAGCGTGCCTGGCTTGTCGGTGTGTACTGACTTTGTGCCATTGTGTGTGATCTGATCTGTAGTATTCCGCCCACTTTTCCAAGTCAGCTGATGTGCACTTGTCTGTCCGTAGGTGACTCGGGATACCCCAACATGCCGTGGTTGCTGACACCCCTCAGGAACCCTGTGACACCTGCCCAGATGCGCTACAATGAGGCACATGGTCGGACCAGGAGAGTGATTGAGCGGACCTTTGGTCTCCTGAAGAGCCGCTTCCGCTGCCTGGACAAGACCGGAGGGTCCCTCCCATATGCCCCTGCGAAAGTGTGCAAGATTATCATCGTCTGCTGCATGCTACACAACCTGGCAGTGCGGAAGGAGTTGCCTCTCATCCAGGATGACGATGACCAACATCCGCCACCTGTGGAGGATCCTGGCCTGGACCACGATGCCAGTGACGATGATGATGATGATGATGGTGATGGTGATGTCCGCACACAGCTCATCACCAACTTCTTTAGCTGAATGTGAGTATCCTGAGGTGTCATGTGAATGATGTGAGTTGGCATGATGTGTGGGTGGTGCTCTGGTGCTGTTGGAGTGTGTCCATGGGCTACTTGACAGGATGTGTGTTGCGATGTGTGGTGACAGGTGGGCTGTACTCCCCAACAGTGTTGACATGCTAACTTGGTTCTGGGTGGGTATCTTGTAACATGTATTGTGCATGAGTTTTGCTGTTCTGTCCTGTACTGCATTGCTTTTGACTGTGTGTCATTTCTGTCCTTCACAGGGTACTTTCAGATTCGTTTGGTCAACTGTGTCCACCGACGACGTGATTGCACATCCAGGCTGGTAGCTGTTGTGTCCCTACAGGTGATGTGCGCCACACCCATGGACTTCCTTCCGTCTACAGTTGTTGACTGTGTGCCCGCTACCAGGTGGGGTTACCTTGCATCTGTAGTGGTTACGGCATGTTGCTACTGTGTAATAAACCTGTGCTTCACTTAGTGATGTGCGTTGTCTGTGGTCACACATTTGACTGCCATTTGCTTACTGCACCTGTGGGCTACTTGACTACAACTGGGAATGGGTGTGGTGTCTGTGCATTGCACCGTCTTCCCTGGCAACATCAGTGTAGGCAATGAGTCAGATTGCCTAGGTGTGTATGTGTTGTGTACCCCTGGTGGTGTGTCTCCCTCATATGTGTCACGTTGCCTGTACTCACATGCCTGTGTTGTCCTTGCTGTTGCAGTTCGCATACACAGTGTAATTTTGCAGTTCATCATCCCCATAACAGCACCCACGTTGGAATCACGACAGAGGCAAGTATGGTGTATTAGTGTGTTTATTGTGATACATCTGTGTTAATAGTGCATAGGATGGGTTGTGCTGTACATGAATCTTGCAATCCCAAGTTCCTAGGTGAATTGAAAGTCCAGGTAGACAGGATCCCCAGTATCGGGGCCACAGTTGTCTGACACATTGTTCCAACTTGTACTCCCCATGCAATGTGTGGGAGTAGTGTTGCCGTCAACAGGGTGAACAGTCTGTGCACAAAGGCGAAAATCCAGAACAGGTTCAGGCTTCCTGGGAGTTGCGCTTGGCCATCAGCCTCTCACTTTCCCCTCCTCGGACGACCCCTCTTCTTGGGGGGGCCCTCAAGTGCAGGCTGCTGCGGTGCAGGGGACTCTCCGCCAGAGTCCTCCTCCCTCCCTGTGGCAGTTGCAGTTTGTTCGGTACCAGATGTTGTTGGCACACAGGGAGGTGTGGACTGGTTGCTGTTCATCTGGCGGAGGCATTGTAAAATGTCCCTGTGCACCGCCGTCATCTCATGTAGTACATCCCACTTGGACTCCACGCGGGACATGTGGGAGTCCACACGTGACATGTGTGACTCCACGTGGGACATGTGGGAGTCCAAGCGGGCATGATGGGCAGCCTGCTGCTGTTTGATGTCTCTGAGGAGCCCCACTACCTGGCTGAGCTCTCCGGTGCTGGACTGGTACGCATCAGCTATGCGTACCAGTTGTGGGTCTTCATGCACACCAGCAACGTCTGCAAGCAGCGACCTCTGTCTCCCACCCTCCCACCACCCCTGCTGACATGTGCAGTGTGTGCAGTTGCACGCACAGATAACCCTGGTCCACCTTGGGGGTTGGTGGTGGTGGTGGTGTCCATGGCCCCAGGTTGGTCCAGGGTCACTGCGCTGGTGTTGCTCCTTATTCTGTCCATGTCGGCAGGGATGGTATTCGTGGTGACAGTCGTTGGAGGGGTGGGTGCAGGGGGTGCAGCTGGTGGACCTGCTGGTGCTGCAGCTGGTGGTCCTGCTGGTGCAGCATGTTGACTTGCACCGGATGTGCCAGGTTGTTCATCGTCCGAGGAGGACAGAGGCTGTACGACGCCAGTGAGCTTGGCATCCTCTTGAGCCTGGGACTGGGACTCCTCAGCGTCTGCTGCTGTGTCCCCATCATCACCTGTTTTTGGGAGACACAAACAATGTATGTCATGTTTCTGCAGGCATCAGTGGTTGACACACCTGACAGTTGTGACTGTGCCTCGGGGTGCGGGCCTGTACATTGTATTGTCCTAAGTCGTCACAGTCAGGGGTTGATATTGGTGTGGCACATTGTCCTGCATTATTTGGGCATTTCTATGTATTCTCTGGGGTGTGAACATGGTCTGCATTGCTTGTGTTTGGTTGACAGCCAGACCTCCTTCCCACCCACCCAGCCAGCCAGTCAGTTATCCCACCATGGAACGTGCTTGCATTGCAGGGAGTGTAAGTTGTCTCTCAGGATGTCAGTCAGTGGTGTCCTGCTGTTTGTTGGTGCACAGTTGGCAGCAGGGCCTTGTGCTCCCCACAGCAGTAGCCAGTGTCAGCCATCTTGTGAGTCCTTCTCCACTCCCTGTGATGTGAGCACGGTTCAGGGTGGTGTTGATGGGCCAGTTGTGAGGCTGAGCAATGTCTGTGACTACGACTCCCATCATGCTATTGCCTCCACCCCCTTCCCAGCATGCCCATGCTTCCTTCCTTTTGACTCTGCTTCCCTGTGGGGTGGGCTGGCTGTGCTGACAGGATGGCTGGGAGTGTTGTCCTGGCAGTTGTTTGGCTAAGAGTCCCAAGAGTGTCCCTGTGCTTCACACAACATAACCCAGGGTGGTGGTGCTTTGTGGGATCTTGTGTTAGGATGGAGGGCATTGCATTCTACCAGGTGGGTACTGTGGAGTTTGTGTTGGGGAGGGTGTGAGGGGAGGTGCTGGTGACTATGGTCAGTGCTGTGAGTCCTCCTTCCCACCCAGCCAGCCAGATATCCCACCATGGAACGTGCTTGCATTGCAGGGAGTGGAAGTTGTCTCTCAGGATGTCAGTCAGTGGTGTCCTGCTGTTTGTTGGTGCACAGTTGCCAGCAGGGCCTTGTGCTCCCCACAGCAGTAGCCAGTGTCAGCCATCTTGTGAGTCCTTCTCCACTCCCTGTGATGTGAGCATGGTTCAGGGTGGTGTTGATGGGACAGTTGTGGGGGTGAGCTATGTCTGTGACTACGACTCCCATCATGCCATTGCCTCCACCCCACTTGCCAGCATTCCCATACTTACTTGCTTTTGTGTGGAGTTCAGTGGGTGTGGGTGTGAGGGCAATGGCAAGATGGCTGACAGTGGTGTCCTGCTGTTGGTTGCTGAGCAGTACCCAGCATGCCCTTGTGCTCCCCACGACACAGCAACAGTGTCAGACATCTTTGATGGGCCTTTCCACTCTCTGTGGGATGTGCATGCGTGAGTGTGAGCTTGCTGGGCCATGTGGTGGGGGATGTAGGGCTGTGAGTACGACTCCCATCATGCTATTGCCTCCTCCCCCTTCCCAACATGCCCATGCTTCCTTCCTTTTGACTCTGCTTCCCTGTGGGTTGGGCTGGCTGCGCTGACAGGATGGCTGGGAGTGTTGTCCTGGCAGTTGTTTGGCTAAGAGTCCCAAGAGTGTCCCTGTGCTTCACACAACATAACCCAGGGTGGTGGTGCTTTGTGGGATCTTGTGTTAGGATGGAGGGCATTGCATTCTACCAGGTGGGTACTGTGGAGTTTGTGTTGGGGAGGGTGTGAGGGGAGGTGCTGGTGACTATAGTCAGTGCTGCAAGTCCCCCTTCCCACCCAGCCAGCCAGATATCCCACCATGGAACGTGCTTGCATTGCAGGGAGTGTGAGTTGTCTCTCAGGATGTCAGTCAGTGGTGTCCTGCTGTTTGTTGGTGCACAGTTGGCAGCAGGGCCTTGTGCTCCCCACAGCAGTAGCCAGTGTCAGCCATCTTGTGAGTCCTTCTCCACTCCCTGTGATGTGAGCACGGTTCAGGGTGGTGTTGATGGGCCAGTTGTGAGGCTGAGCAATGTCTGTGACTACGACTCCCATCATGCTATTGCCTCCACCCCCTTCCCAGCATGCCCATGCTTCCTTCCTTTTGACTCTGCTTCGCTGTGGGGTGGGCTGGCTGTGCTGACAGGATGGCTGGGAGTGTTGTCCTGGCAGTTGTTTGGCTAAGAGTCCCAAGAGTGTCCCTGTGCTTCACACAACATAACCCAGGGTGGTGGTGCTTTGTGGGATCTTGTGTTAGGATGGAGGGCATTGCATTCTACCAGGTGGGTACTGTGGAGTTTGTGTTGGGGGGGTGTGAGGGGAGGTGCTGGTGACTATAGTCAGTGCTGCAAGTCCCCCTTCCCACCCAGCCAGCCAGATATCCCACCATGGAACGTGCTTGCATTGCAGGGAGTGGAAGTTGTCTCTCAGGATGTCAGTCAGTGGTGTCCTGCTGTTTGTTGGTGCACAGTTGGCAGCAGGGCCTTGTGCTCCCCACAGCAGTAGCCAGTGTCAGCCATCTTGTGAGTCCTTCTCCACTCCCTGTGATGTGCGCATGGTTCATGGTGGTGTTGATGGGACAGTTTTGGGGCGGGCAATATGTGTGACTGCAACTCCCATGATGCTATTGGCTACACTGACTTGGCCAGCATACACAGAATTCCTTACTTTGAGTGGTCTTCACTGTGTGTTGGTGTTGTTGTGGTGGCTACATGTGTGGATGTGTTTGTTGGTTCTATTTGTGCCACTGCCTAGCTGTAGTTGTGGTTGTGTTTGTACATGTGTTGGCACAGTTGGATGTGACTTTTTTGATGGCATGTGTTGTGTTTCTCTGACTGACATACACATTTTGGGATGATTCTGTTCTGGTTGCTGTGTGATTGCTATGAGTGCATGGTTTGACTCTCCCCTTGACAGTGATGTGTGTGTGTTTTGTGGCAGTATATTGTGTACATTTGTTGTGTACTCACCAGGCTCTGGGATGTCCTCTAGTCCATATATGCTCACTGGCGGTAGGATGGCCCGCACCTTCTCCTCCCAGGGCCTGAGGTATATTGGCTTGGCAGGAGGGCCACTGCCGGTGTGTTGGCTGTTGATGTAGTCTTGCTTCAGCAGTTTCCGTACCCTCCTGCGCACGTCATACCACCTGTTCTGGATGTCGGTCTTTGTGCGCCGACATGGTGATTGGGCGTTCACCCTGTTGATGATCCTCTCCCACATCTTGGTTTTCTGCGACATGGGGGTCTGTTGGACCAATGTGCCAAACAGCTGTGGCTCTACCCTGAGGATCTCGTCTACCAGGACTTCCAATTCACAATCTAGGAACTTGTGATTCTTCTTGGGGGGCATGGTGATGGGTGGTGATGGTGAGTGATGTGTGTGTTGGTGTGCAGGTGAGGGTGTGTGAGTGTGTGTTTTGCTGGGTGTATGTGAGGTAGGTATTTGTTGGTGTGCTGCTGGTGTGTGGCTTGTGTGAGGGATGAGCTGTGGGTGTGTGGTTGCTTTCTCTTGGGTGCTGGCAGTGGAATGGCATTTGCAAAGGCTCATGGTAGTGATTTGTGTCCTTTATATAGGTGGAGTTGTGGGTGTGTCTTTGTTCTCTGTCCCCACCCCCCAGTATTTATTGGCTTGGTAATTGCTTGTTTGGCCTTTTTTTGGGTGATTTTTCCTTTGTGTTGTTTGTGTATGTTGGAAACGTTCTTGTGACCGAGTCGGACCCTGCATTGGTCTCGTACGGTGTTTTCCGTTTCGTTCACGCTGTGTTAGTGCAGTTTTCTATGCTGCGTACGCGTCGGTCGCGGTGTATTGTATTGCTTCGGCTCGGTTTTGTATGCGTGTCGGTCGTACGGCTTGTCCTCCGTCCGACTCGGTCGTGTTTTTCGCGCCTTGCATCGTACTTTGCGGTTTGGAGTTGGCGGGTACGTTTCGGTCGGATTTGTTCCGGGTGCGTGTCGGTCGGTTGGATTCGCGTGTTTTTCCGGCCGGATTGCTATTTTCCGTGCGGCTCGGTCGGTCGGCTTGGTTTCCTTACGTGTCGGTCGGATTTATCGCGGCTTGCATCGTACTTGGCGTGTCGGGCGCCACTGGTACGTGTCGGCCGGTAATTTTTCCGGCTCCGAGTCGGTCGGTGCTTTTTCCGGCCCGAATCGGAATCGACCCCTGAGTCTTATGTTTATCTAAGTCATCAACCTGGGTGTCCAATAATATATTATAGAGCGTGCCAATCCGTGCCTTTTTCCTAATAGCTTCTACAAGAGGGTTCACCTCAATCCTCCATTGACTCTTACTTAAATAATCACGAATTTGTAAAAATTAAAAAAATTCAACTCTGGGCAGGTTATATTTCTCGGCTGACATCTCGAAGGACATCAGAGTCCCATTCTCATACAAGTCACCAACAAATAAAATGCCTTTCATCTTCCAATTGTCTACTATCCTATCCCAAAATATAGGTGGTAATAACCCTGTTGCTGAGATAGACGTATAATAAGACACCCTAGTGAATTTATAGGATTTACGAATAATCTTCCAAACTTTATAAGCAGCATTTAAAACCTTGAACCTAGTTTTTCAGACTGTAATTATTGATGTGAATTATTGCACTTTATAATTGTTGTGGTTTTTACTGTGTATGGTCTTAAACATCGGTTCTAATTATGTGGGCATGTTGCTTGTGGCACTAATGTATTTCTTCCTTTTAATGTCTTTTGTATTATTGATTTATGAACTATCTCCAAATAAAAAATAGTTAAAAAATAAAAAGATCTTCATAATAAGAACCTGACTGGTCAGGCTATGTCTAAACTATCCTCTACTAGCCTTAATGACATTATGAATGTCACAACAATATAATTTAATGATTGTGTATCCGAGACCCATGAAAACTAGGAGAAAAAGACATGAAACTTCTTCACCCTGGTTTACTTAACATTTCTTTACAGATAGAAAACCTTTAAGAGGGCTAGAGAAGGAATTGAGGCAATCCTCCTCCCTCTCCAGCTTGTACACCCACAGAACAACCAGAAGAAGGTTACAGAAAAAGAAATATCACCCAAAACAAACCTTTGAGGTGGTCCTTAAGGCAAATTACTATCTACCCTCCATTAGACTTGATAAGACTGCAACAAAAGTAAAGGAATTTGCTAAGTTCTTCTTTCAGAAAGTGAATTCCATTGAGGTATCACTGACCCATCTCCCTGATGCTATCAGACACAGGACCCTCATCAGCAAATCTGGTTTTAAACCACCTAATATTTCAATAAAAGAAAACATAGACATTCGGTTTCATACATCGATAATAAGCTGGGTGGAGCAGCAAAGGTATATATAATAAATAAAGTGCTATGTGTCTATAAATTACAGAGAGTCTCCGGATGCCACCTCAGCCAGCAATTTCCATCCGCATACATCATTGTATCATCAACAACAGAGGAAATATAGAGAAATGCCAGGCGCTAGTTCCCAGATCCCTGTTTTCCTTTCAGGGAATACTCACACATTAGGTTATGCACTGAGAAAAACACACTCTTTGCATCTTAAGTGTCCATGCAAAATTATTTTATTATTGTCCGTCCTTGTTCAGACACGAAACAAGTTGTCTTCGACTTTGGTAGAAGTGACATTTGAAGTACATCATATGCTTGATCACAAAATTCTCTTCTCATAGTAGTGGTACAGAACAGCCAAGCCAACACGTGTTTCGCGAAATTAATTAGCTTCTTCAGGGCTTCAGTTCTGACTGGTGTTCGTATTGATGGGAGGCTATAGCCGTTTTTCCTGATATTGGAGGTCTATATTATACAGTGCATTTTGCCAGGATTAATCTGGGATCCCTTTTTCAAGAGTTGAGAAGACTATTAGTATGAAGGAACTGAAATTCTGAAGCCCTGAAGAAGCAAATTAATTTCGTGAAACACGTGTTGGCTTGGCTGTTCTGTACCACTACTATGTGAAGATATTTTGTGATCAAGCATATGATGTACTTCAAATGTTACTTCTACTAAAGTTGAAGACAACTTGTTTCGTGTCTGAAAAAGGACGGACGATAATAAAATAATTTTGCATGGACACTTAAGATGCAAAGAGTGTGTTTTTCTCAGTGCATAACCTAATACATCATTGTATGGTTGTCCCTGTTGTCCCTGCCCGCAAGAATCAATTGGCCATTTCTTCTTTGCCTGCACAGCATATGCAAAACCCAGGAGCAAATGGCTGACCCCAGTTTGTAGGCAATTTGGAACTCGAGATTTTAGAGTGGCCCTGTGCATATTGAAATCAGATGTAAGACCCTTATTTGTGTGGGCAACTGCAAAATTCCTGGGTCACTCATGGGCGATCAGAAGGAGGGCACAGGTAGCCCCCTCGACTCACTCCCAAGAGTTGCAGATATGATCACCTGCCCTGTTAAGATTATCTGTTATGACGGTCACTAGTTACAAAATGCAAATAGTCCTCTTTTTCTTTAACTCCTGTACATAAGCAAACTTAAATGTCCTTTCTAGTTGCTTTTATTGTAAAGATTGGTGTTTTTAATTATTGATTTTAATCCAGCTGTCTGTTTTTTTAATGAATGTAACTGTATGCCCTGTCGACCGCTCAAATATTAACTAACGCATTTGCACTTTAGACAAGGGACTTCTCCACTTTGCACAGCAATTCTGATTGGAACCCGGGATAGAAATTATGAATTGTATGATATCTGTCGTTTTTAGGCGTTTTATTGCCCTTTGTTATATCCCTGACACGGATTGTCACTTTTTAATTGTATCGTTTAAATTAATCATATGCACTGTCTTGTCGTCAACTGGTATGTAAGAAGTTCACTTTGAATGTTTGTCTCTTTAATGGTATTTTACCAAAATAAAGAGTTTGACTGACTGACATTAAATAATGGTTTAAATTTCAAATATAATGCGATAAAATACTTTATAGCCATAAATACATATTTCATACCTTTTAACAAGTTAAGACCAATGAGAGACATATCGACCCCAATAAAGTGCTGGATCAGTGAAATTTCATCTAGGTGGACTAATTTATAACCTTAGTCTATCCACAGTTAGAGCTGCTTACTCTAGCTCAAATAAACACCCTGCGACCCAGTTTGTAACTGGGGCCCATATCTTCTCGCCCAGTTTTTTCTTTTTATGGCCTTTCAGTTTGTATAAGCTAACCTCCATATTATAGATAGATATAAATCTATTCCTCCACAATACAAATGTTGGAGGGTCAGGTTTCAGCCAATCCGAGGCAATACATAAACGTGCAACCGCTGCACCAACAAAAATCAGGTACATTCCTTCCTGAGCTCTGATGTTAGATTCCGTTATATCTACCAGTCCTAATAACATTGTTGCTAAGGTGAATGTAATTACATTTTTGGTGATATGGCTCAAAAAAGCCTCTATCCCTTTAATAAAGGGCAGTAGCTTAGGTCATGAGTAAAACATATGCACAAGCTCTGCTTGATCAGCTCCACATTGTTTACATTTTCCTTCAAATTCAGGACCCCATTTAGACATTTTAGCAGGGGTATAGTACAAATTGAAGGGGGTCTTAAAGAACTGACTCTTTAAATTTGCTGTTAATAGAATTTTTTCGCGCATCTCTAACGACTCCTGGAGGCATATTGTCGGGCTATCTAGCCTGGTCCTTCACTTAGAGTCTTGAGCCTCTAAATCATCTTTTTGTATCGCATCCAATAGATCATATATAGCCCCTATCATGTAGCTATATCTAGCTGTTTCAATGATAGGGATCTTCTCTATTATACATAATTCATGCTTCTTTTTTAAAAGAAAATCCCTAACCTGTAGGAATTTAAAAACAACTCTCTTTGGCAGGTTGAACGTCTCCTGTAATTCTGTAAATGAGCATAGCTGAGTATCATTATATAGATCCTCAATTGAGTCAATACCTTTCTGTTTCCACCTTTCCATCATTGAATCTTGAAAAATAGAAAGTAGTGGGGCAGTAGCAGAGACTGGAGTATAAAAGTTTATTTTAGGATCCGCCAGTCATCGTCTAAGATGAGACCAAATTTTGTAAGCGGCTCCTAAGAACTTACATCTGGTTTTCTTGTAGTAGCTTGACTCTAATATTCTCATAAAGCATCCTTTTGCTTCATTGCCAAGTTCCATTTCATAAATAGTTGGATATTCTATGGCAACACTCCCCCTAGTTTCTCCAGTCAATAAAACCCCCATATATTGAATCGCGCATGGCCAATAATAAGAGGTAAAATTGGGAAAGGACCATCCACCCCGTAATCTTGGCATGGTCATATATTTAATAGCCCTCCTAGGTTTTTTTATACCCCCCCAGAAGCTCACACACATAGATTCTAGTTTCTGCAGCCAAAATTTACGAATCCCCACAGGTATTGTCCTGAAAAAATACAATATTTTAGGTAGGATGTTCATTTTTATTACATTGCATCTCCCAACTAATGAGAGGTGCAGGTGGTCCATCCTGCCCAGGTCTCCTGTAATCTTCGCTAATACTGGGGCCAAGTTACTCTCAACTAAGAGATCCAAACTTGAAGTTATCCTGATCCCTAAATACGTTGCCTCTGACACTCTCTGTCTATCCCTCAAATCTGTTCCTTCCACACAAATTATCTGCATTTTGGTCTCCTTCAGTTTATATCCTGAGACGGCTCTGAATTGTCCAGCAAGAGTTTCGATCTCGGCCAATGCTGTTGCTGGTTCCAGAGTTGCTATAGCCACGTCACCTGCGTATGAAAATACCCTATATTCAGCCTGACTCTGAAATACTGATCTTATATTTGAGCTCTCCTCCATTTTTTTTTTTAAAAAGGGTCTATATATAGCGCAAATAAGAGGGGGGAGCAGGGACATCCCTGTCTGGTTCCCCTTGAGATTCTAATGGTCTCAGATTCAAGACCTATCGCTCAGACTCTGGCTTTAGGGGATTTATATAATGATTTAACAGCCCCTATAAATCCATTCACAAACCCTTTCCATTCCAAGACTGCCTACAAAAAACCCCAGGCCATCCGGTCAAATGCCTTTTCTGCATCTAATATAATCAGTCCCAGGGGTGTTTAGTGGGCTTCAACCAAGTTGAATAGTGCAATCACCCTCCTAATATGATCCTCCGTACCCCTCCCAGGAATAAAACCATGTTGCCTGATAGACACTAATGGCGTAATAAATCTGGTTAGTCTGTGTGCCAGTACCTTAGCGTATGTTTTTCCATCACAATTCAAGAGTGAAATTGGTCTAAATGAGCCAGGTAAAAGAGGTGGCAGCTGTGTGATCACAGATGATCGGCGCTCCTCCGGATCTGGGCTCCTCATGACTGACTGCCCTCAAGTCTGAGTATGCCAAGAGGCTTGCTGCTGTGCTCCCTTTCACTGCGATTTCACGGTCTACAGACCAGCAAATACCAAGCTGCTAAGTGCGATACTTCACCTGAACACTCTGTCTGGCTGCTCGCTCAAGTATCCATGCGCTGGGCTCCTGTGAAGGCGAAACGCCTCCCGCTGACATCGCGCACATCAAGGATGCTGCCGAAATCTGCCAAGTCACTGGGAGGCCAAGGCACCGGTCGAGCGCCCGCTGTAGACACAGGACTACGGAGCCAGAGCACTGCTATAAAACTAGGGGAGGACGGAGAAGAGTCACCTAGCAACACTGGTGCAGTGAAGAAAGCTTCAATTTAAAGCCTGCAGTAGCAATAACCAAGTTTTAAAAGAAGCCTGCATCTAACGCGGATGGAACGACTACCCAACTGCCCAGGGCCTCAGAAGACTTACAGGTGCATGAACCACAAGACATGAGTACAAGCCTGTGATAATGACTGGGGGGGCTGCTACGGGCCGCGCTGTGGAGGGCACCATTGATGGATCTGCAGCCACGGGAACTGATATGTGTGTTGCCAGCCAGAATTCCAACATCGTCAAGATGAAAAAGGGGCGAGACAAGCAGGAAATGGGTATAGCTGGTCTAAAGCAGGGGTTTGCAGGATCTAATGCCTTAAAGGATAAGCAACAGGCAAATCAAATGGGTGGCTCACCTAAGAAAGATCCTACTGAAGCATGGACGAACCTTATGGCTTCTTACTTTTACGAAAAGATTAAAAATATTCAGGACTCTTTCCCCGGGCAGTCCCCGGCTCAGGGTGACTGCCTGGAATGTCTCCTCCCTCGTATCCATGGCAGAGATCTGTCCTTTTCACAGTTTCCGCCTATTTCTTTGGATAAATCTTTAGAATTGATGAAATCTCTAAAATCCGGTTCACCTTCTGATCCGTGCCCGGCAAAAGTTCTGGCATCTATAGCGGAGATAATTAATCCGGCGGTGAATAGAATCTTGAATGCTTCACTTCAGTCGGGGCAAGTCCCTGACAGGTGGAAGAAGGCAAAGATTCTTCCCCTACTGAAAAAGCCCCTTTCTGATCCTGAGATTGCCTCTAACTATAGACCAATATCCCTCCTTCCTTTTTTCACTAAGACCTTGGAAAAATATGTGCATTTTGTCACCTCCGCCTATGTCGAAACTAATTCCGTGCTCCATCAAAGTCAGTCTGGCTTTAGGGCCGGTTTGAGCACGGAAACGGCACTTCTGGAAGTTTCCGAGGTTATTAAAGAAACCTCGGACAAAGGCGGTAAGGCCGTATTGATACTATTGGATCTATCGGCGGCTTTTGATACCGTGCCCCACGACCGACTCCTGCAGAGACTCCAGGAGTGCGGCTTCGGGGGCACGGTACTCCAATGGTTCACCTCTTTCTTACAAAACCGTCAGCAAGCGGTTTGGTCTCCACCTTTTGCTGCACCCATCCCCCATATGCAGGTGGGGGTCCCACAGGGCTCGATCTTAAGTCCGACACTTTTTAATCTTTATATGACGCCCTTAGCTTTTTTGGCAGAGACCCACGGAGCAAAAATAGTGTCATATGCGGACGACACTCAGTTGCTCTTTACCTGCGACAAAGACGATGTCTTTAGAGGGGACTTGATTAACACCTGTCTATCGGAGGTGTTTTCCTGGCTACAAAGGAACCAACTCAAGTGTAACACTGAGAAATCAGAGATCATTTTTTTTGGTTCCTCCCCTTACGAGGTGTGGCATGACTGGTGGCCGGCCGATATGTCATCTCCTACATCCCCGGTCAAGATAGTCAAAAATCTAGGGGTCAAAATGGATGACAACCTGTCCATGAAAAATCAGGTTCAAACTGTAGCAGGGGCATGCTTCGGCATGCTCAAAATGCTCAAGCAGTTTCTGCCCCTTCTCCCAGTCAGTCACAGGAAAACTGTAGTCCAGGCTTTGATAGTATCTAGGCTGGACTATGTGAACACGGGACTACCTGAATATTTACTCTCTCGTCTTCAGGTGGCTCAGAATGCTGCGGCCAGGGCGATTCTTATGCTCGGCCCCAGAACACGGATGTCGCCCCATCTGAAAGCCCTGCACTGGCTGCCGATCCGTAAGCGAATCAGTTTTAAAACGGGCGTTCTAGCCTTTAAAGCTCTTCACGGTACAGGTGCCTCTTATATCAGGAAAAGAGTACAGTTCTACTATCCTAGCCGAACTCTGAGGTCATCCTCTTTGCAGCAGGCTATCATCCCCAAGTTCACCCGCGCTCGAACAGGAGGCCGCTCCTTCCAGGTGCATGCAGCCAAACTGTGGAACAGCCTACCTTTGGGCCTCAGACAGATGCAGGATCTTTTTACTTTTAGAAAGGCTCTGAAAACCTGGCTATTTCAGCAATAGGCTTCCTTTGGAGCAGCGTCTCCCGTCAGCCCCGCCTAGATGTCGTCAGCGCCGGGACACTCAACTGAGTAGCTGTGCGCTTTACAAATACCCAGCTAACATAACATAACATAACATAACAGAGGAAAGAGCAGCTTTCAATACCTACGGAACAGGCTGATGCAGACCCAGGCGATAGATTATTCTCGCTATCAGATTGAAGGAAGTGGCCCTCTAGGGCCACTCGGGTTTTCTCACATCCACCTGCTATGCCTTCCCAAGAATGAAGAGTCGGTCAGACAGTAGAGAATACAAACTTACATGTTTATTAGAAATGCTCTGCAGAGGAGTCCATCATGACCTGCACCCTAAGATATCTGCCGAGGGACTGACTCCCCAACAGTCTACAGTGAGTAATCATTCTTCCCCAAGAGCCTCCAACCCCGCCCATCATGGCAAACTACTGGCCTGGGCCGAACATGAACAAAGGAGGCACAGGGAGATGAGCTACCACCTGCCAGATGGGTACATGTTAGCAGAAACCCAAGGCCACTGCGCCGGGTCTCAGCGTCTCCTAACGTGGGAGCAGCGCTACACACTTGGATAGGTATGTGAGAGCAGAATGGTCTACTCATTAGCAAGTCGGGAAACAACCTTGGACAGAAAGAAAAAATAATAACGAAATACAGTGTTCTGCTGAGGCAAGCATTACGAGCCATGAGGCCTAACTCAGGCACAGTCTAAGCAGCCTAATAAGGATTGCGAAAAACAAAATGGAGTCACACTCGGTAACTGAAGCCTGCACATTATGGGGATAACTCAGTGGGTTGCATAACATAAATACAACTGGCATCTATTTAGCCACACATTGCTAACCTAATATAACGTGAAAAGAGTGCATTGCAGGGATGGGAATTTGAAACCTAACAGACCCTCCTTTTAGCATGGGTGGCTAAATGCTTTATTTGCTATCCGGTAGGGTCTTTACAATTCTAAGCGAGAGGAAGGAATTACTCAGTCTCTCAGGTAACAAGGGAAAAACAAGCAATACATGAGCATTGAAATCACCTAATACTCAAAGATGCCCTCATCTATGAGCATCAGGTCCTGAATTTCCTGCATCATCATAACAGAAATCTTGTTATCACTTCTTGGCAACGTAGGAGTAGGGGTAAGTTTACTCATACAATAGGTGCAACAGGCTGGGAGGCAGTTAATGCATAAGCAACAGGTAAAGATGACTCCTGCGATGGCTATTAGGACAAGTAATATCTTCCAACCCCATGATGTCACCAGACCCCAGAGCCACCCTGTGAGGGACCTTGAACCATTATCCTGATGGATATCCGAGGCAAGTCTGTGTAATTTCTGTATTGCGGAATATACAGTAGGGGCACTATCAGGTATGTACACACAGCAGCTGCTGCCGATGACGTGACAGGCTCCACCCCCTATCAGCCAGGATGACGTCTAGGACCATCCGGCTTTGAAGAGAAGCGAGCCTCGTAGCCTGAAGCTCGACTGTAAGTTAGTCAGTATACCAGCAGTAGTATTAATAACTCCCTCAACTACCCTAGCAAGGTGACGAATATTACGACTATTGAACATGTGACCCAAGAACTGCAGCATGCCCTTCATTATGTCGGTAAATTGCTGCAAGGATGTATCTGTTTGATCAATATCGTCTGGATTGACAACTCTCCTAACTCGGGGTGCTGGGGCACTCCTACGCTGCAAGCGGTGAGTCTTGTGGTAGTTGGGAGGGGCTATATAGACAGGGGGAAGGAGGTAAGAAAGGTAGCATCGCCCTGACCATCCCTCAGGGAGCCACACATAACCACGAGTACCACAAACAAAATAAACATTAGGTGGTGGGATCAAGGGCGGACTTTTGGGTATTCTCAATATGGAAGTGGTGTTGCATCTACTGTCTCCCACCGCTATGTCTCCCGCCCCTTGAACACAAAAAGGGGCCAATACGTCTCTACCACCGCCAGGGGTATGGGCTTATCTTCAGTGACATTGCAGACTTGGAAGGATTGGTAATAGTCAGATATATTGAACTGTGAAAACCTATCTCTATCCATCCCTGTTCTGTTTGCCTTTCTACCTCGATCTGCTGCTCTGAGGCAAGTGCTTAAGAACATTCGATCGAACCGCCCATCTCCTGGGGAGACACCAGATGGGGACCTATGCTGAGTGTGCACATTCATTGTCAGAGAACGGGAACTGGTACTTCTGCGTTCCAAAGAGTCTGGTTGGGAGAATGAGCGAATCAAGCTAAGTAAGGTAAACCATCCCTCACAGCTACTAACATGAGATAGAGGCATAGGCAGCAGGTTCTCACTTCGATGCGTGACGGAAGGTAGCAAACCACACACCCAACATTCCATTGTATTATAAACAGCATGTGTTTGATGCAACGTCTGAATAAAAACATTGTCCTTATAGGACTTCCGGTGCTCTTCTTTGTGAGGCGCTAATGTACCAAAAATATGTTCAGGAGGGGCAGGTGTAGTACTGATCCAAGCATGCACAGGATATTTTTCTTCAAGGAAAAACAGCACCCCAAACACAAATATCAGAGAAAGCAAAATTATTACCACAAACACTATTTTACTCTTAGTGGACCAAGAGGACCAAACAGGACCATCTGGAGTGGGATGCGGAGACGCAAAGGGCTGCTCCAAAGGGATACATTTGGAAAACTTCAAGGGCAACTTATAGTTGTCAAGAGGGAAAGAAAAATTCACGGGCTAGATCCATTTATTGCAACAACAGTACCAGAGGGCACAAGTCACCCAGCGTCCATTTAGAGCCTCGCTGGCAGGCTCCTATTGTTCATCAACGATGGTGCTATGAAGCACTCCCACGGAGGAGCTGAACAGTCGCAGCCCTTGCAGCAAAACAAATCCTTCTTCTTTCAGGATAGGGCACCCTCCCTCCTGGACAAATACCCTCAACTATCCTGTCCAGTGTCCAAGGCAGTGCACCAGTGTTGCTCACCCTAGTCTAATACAGGCACCTTAGGCACAGCACCTGCGCCCTAAGCGCAAGTCCTTCCCTAACTCCTAGACTGTTCGGCTGGTGCACCGTCCTTTTTCCGGGGCCTCAGATTATACTTTGTAACTCCAGGCACGATTTCATCAACAAAAAGGGGCAGAAACTCAGGATCAGATGGGCATCGAGATTCAGATTCTGGTGTGTTAGAGACGGTGTTATCCGGGGCGGCCCTTATCTTTGGTGGGATCGCCTCAGACAGAACTGAATCACTTTCTTCGTCCGTCTGCGCCCACCTCACCCGGGCGTCAGAGAAGGGAACGAAGCGTGGCACCTTCTCACACTCCTGATCACCGATGCCTTTGTTGACCCAACGGTCATACGGGAGTGGGAGAGGCACCCTTTTCACATGAGATGTATGGATCCAGTGCTTTCTGCCGTCCACCTTTACAGCCGTTCTAGTGGCGAGAAGTACGATGACTGGCCCCTTCCACCTCGGCTCCAGCCTGCTCTTTCGTTGGAAGTTTTTAATCATCACATAATCGCCGGGCTGTATGCAATGCCCGGGCCCCTCTGGTACTGGCCGCAATGTGGCTTGTATCTGTTGATGAAGAAAACGAAAATCTTTAGACAATTCATACAGGTAGTCTACAAGCAGGGGGTGCTCTATCTCGGAAAGGCGCTTGGGTCTGGGGACGCCCCACACATTAGAAGGGCGTCCGAAGACCACCTCGTAAGGGGACAACCCTGTTCTAGAATGCGCTGTCGCTCTGGTAGATAATAAAGCCAAGGGTAATGCATCTGGCCATCTCAGTCCTGTGCTTTCTTGAATCTTTGCCAACTTCAGTGTGAGAGTACCATTGTACTTCTCAACCAGGCCTGCCGACTGGGGGTGATAGGTCATTCGCTGCATGAAACTTCTGTTTAATATGCAAACCTGTGCACACCAATTCAATGACTTTTGCATTAAAGTGACTTCCGTTGTCACTCCAGATCACGCGTGGCAACCCATAGCGCGGGAAGTACTCTTTTAGAAGGGCCTTCGCCGTCGACATAGCTGTATTCTATTTAGTGGGATAAGCCTCAATCCAGTTGCTGAATGCGCAGATCACTACTAGCACATACTTAAGGTTAATAACTCGTTCCATTTCGATGACATCCATCTGGAGAACCTCGAAAGGGAAGGAAGGCGGTGCAAAATTACCAGCGGGTGTAGGGGTACCTTTCCCAGGGTTATGCTTCAGACAAATGATGCAATGCTTCACTAAATGCGTGGCTGGCTTAGCGATATTATCATTCTGCCATACTGGGTCCAGCAACTTGCATATTCCTTTGGCACCAATGTGCCATGGGCCATGGTAACAACAGGGAGCACATATGAATTAGGCAGCAACCATCGCTGCTTCCCTGACAAGTCAGACCAACACCCATCCTCATCCAAGCGACCTGTTCTCTCCTCCCACATTGCTAATTCATCTAAAGTCACCTCACCCTGGATTTCCCTGACATTCTCCAATGTGTCTTCGAACATTCCATTGTCTGAGACCCACCTAGCGGGACCTGCCACCAACATCTTTGTCATCTTTGATCGAGCTGTCTCCTTAGCTGTCTGGTCTGCGAAAGCATTTCCCCTCCCCACATCATCTGTAATAGCCTTATGAGCGCCACATCTCACTATTGCTAACTTACTGGGAAGTGTCAATGCGGACAGCAATCTATGTATCATTGGCCCGTTCTGAATCCGCAGTCCATGTGAAGTCAAGAACCCTCTCTCCGCCCAGAGGCGCCCAAAATTATGGGCCACCCCACAGGCGTACTGGCTGTCGGTGTAGATATTAACAGCCAGTCCCTCACTTAACTCACAAGCCCTGAGGAGGGCAACCAACTCTGCAGCTTGGGCCGATTGGTGTGGGATACGGGATGTCTCAACTACAGAGTTGTAACGCTGTTATTGCATAGGCTGCAGTGGTGGTGCCATCTGGTAACTTGAAACAAGAGCCATCGACATATAGTTCCCCTTGGGGGTCAGATAAGGGAACATCAGTCAGGTCTACCCGTCCCTTCGTTTCTTCCTCAGTCCGAAAAAAACAATCATGGACATCATTGTGCTTTTCTTCCAAAGGGAGGGGTAGTAACGTGACTGGGTTCAGAGTAGCACATCTTTTGATGGTAATGTGCGGAGCAAACAGGGTCAGTTCATAGCCAGTCAGACGCGCACTAGTAAGGTGCTGCGTCTTTGTTTTATTCAATAGTGTATCCACAGCATGGGGTACCATTACTGTGAGAGCAGTATCAAGGACGAGCCCTGCCGATTGCCTGATAGAAACTGCCACCGCCGCAGCAGCTCTCAGACATTATCCAGCATGGCAGAGAAGTAGGCGCAGGGTCTCTGCTTACCACTGAAACCCTGTGTTAGAACAGAAAGCGCGCAACCGTCCACCTCATGCACATAGAGCACAAAAGGCTTCTGGTAATCAGGAGTACCAAGCACATGAGCAGAGCAAAGCGCAGTCTTTAATTGCTCAAATGTTTGCTGGCATGCAGGTGTCCAAGGCAGGGGTTCATGCACATCTTTTGTGGTCAGGTAAAGAAGGGGTTTTGTTAGTAGGGAGTAGTTAGGGATCCAGTGCCGACAATACGATGTTATCCCTATAAACGCGCATACCTCGTGTTCGGTTTTAGGGACAGACATGTTAGTAATGGCAGCTATGCGCTCAGGTGTTAGTCTGCGACCCTCCTTCGACAGTAGGTGACCTAAATAGGTGACCTCCTGTTGACAATATTGGAATTTGGAAAGTGATACCTTGTGTCCATGATGCGCCAGATGCAATAATAATTTAACTGTGGCGTCTTTGCAACCATCCTCATTGTCCGAAGCAATAAGGAGGTCGTCAACATACTGCAACAGCACATTACCAGGGGGAAGCTGCAAAGAATCCAATTGAGCTTTCAAGGCTTGGCTATAAATACTAGGGCTTTCAGTATATCCTTGTGGAGCACGACAGAATCTAAAGCTCCGACCGGCTATTGCGAATCCAAACAGATATCGGCTGTCTGTATGGATCGGTATGCTGAAGGAAGCATTTTTCAAGTCAATTACAGAGAAAAATTTTGCTGACGGGGGAATCATTGTTAAGATCGCTGTAATGTCCGGAACCACAGGGTATTGGGGAACTACGATCTTATTAACCTCGCTGAGGTCGATCACAAAACGGTAAACGTCAGGGTGGGCATCAGGAGAATCCAAGGGTGCCTTTTTAAGAATAGGAAGAATAGGGCTATTACACACATTCGCCACAGTCTCTTCAACCACGCCAGATTTAATCAAATCCTGTATTATGTGCAATAGGGCCTTTTCACCTGCCTGGGATATCTTGTACTGGGGAACACGTGGCAATTTAGCATTGTCTCTGATCTGTATAGAAACTGGCGGGATCTGGAGTAACCCCACATCTGTGTCTCCTGTACCCCATAACGTACGTGGCACATCTCTAAACTCAGCAGGAAGGGGGGCATCCTTCGCAAAGCACTGTTTGGCACGGGCTACCTGCGGTCCAATAGTCATGTAAACACCGTCTGGAGAACAAAAATATGTCGCATGCAACCTTTTCAATAAATCGAGTCCTAACAAATTTTCCCCGCAATTTGACGTCAGTAAAAATGGTGAATCGACCGTAAAGGAGCCAATAGTCAAAGCAAGAGGCTTGGAAATAGGGCTAATGACCGGCACGCCTGAGAAACCCACCAACACATTGTTTTGGCCAGGCAGAGCTGCCCCCAGGACCAGTGAACGGGAAACAGAGCTATTCATAGCCCCTGTATCAACTAAAAAAAATTCAGTAGTACCCTGTAAATCAGCAGCGACATAAGGTCCATTCTGATCTATAGGCACAGGAACTGGTCCCTCGCCCTGTCCTCAGCTGTCCTAGCTGTAAGACAACCCTGTCACTTCGTCCATGTCTTAATCGTCATGATAGTACTGTCGTCCTCGGGGGTCGTCAAAATAATTCCCGCTCTGCCTATTGTGTGACGTGTCCTCTGACTGCATCCCCCCTCTAACTCCTGTTCCTTGTCCGCATCCTCGAAAACCTCGACCCCTCGGGGCCTCACCCTTCTGTAACAACTCCGGACACTCATTCCGCCAATGTCCCTCCTGTTTGCAGTACGCACATTGATTGAGCCCGAGGGGCGCGTTTGACGCACCACCTCTGCCAGACCGGGGCGGCCGTTGGGCCGAACCCGAACCTCTGCCTCGTCCATTTCCCCTCTCAACTTGCTGCATCAATACCCTCGTCTTCAAATCCTTTGACTTTTTCTCCACCCTTTCCTTGTCCTCATTCTCTCTATGTTTGTAATATTGTGCCATACTCAATATCACGGACAGGGATGATGTCGTCCAAGTACTTTCCGAAGCCTGCAACCGAGTTGCAATCTCGGGAAGTAAGTTAGTGACAAATCTGTTGACAAATAAACGAACACCACCCTCCTGTGACAGGTCCTGTCCACTAAAATCTAAAAACACCCCTTCAAATCTGGTAAAGAAATCCGACACACTTTCATCCTTCTTCTGGTGACATGCAGTCAACTTATCCCAATCCACGCTCTTCGGCGGGATAAGTGAATGCATGTATGTGATAATAAACCCTGGCAAAGTGAGGAGCTCCGCTTTCGGCTTGTCGCCGGGCTTACGCTCCTCATCCCAAGCCCTGATCTCATCCCACGTTCCTCCCAACTCTAGTGCATGATCCTGCGTATGGACTTGCCTCCATATGTCCACTAGTACCAACAGGCCGAAAAACAACTCTATGTCAGCTAGCGCATTACTGTGGAGGATGCCGCCTCCGTCAACTCTTTATAATATGCAGTAGGGTTTTTACGGGGGTCCGGCAGCTGGCCCTTTAAGGATAGGACCTCACTCCTCTTTCAAGGAGTATAGATCCATTGCTCCTGAAACCGAGCATCGACCCGTTGTCTAATCACAGCATTGGTGGAATTGCGCAGTTCTGGAATTTCAGGGTGGTAAATGGGATGAACTTCCCTCATGGGATGCTGTGTCCCCATTGTCGGAATCTTCTGGAGCAATCTACCTCGGTAACCCACTAGTGTCATTATATTGCTAAAAACCTCATTGGGAGCCATACCTGCAGCACATACCCTATCCCGTATATCATATATTATTTGCGGTGCAACACCTTGAAAACACTGTTCCCACAACTCTATCAGCATCGCTGACGTGTTTAAGGGCATGCTGCTGTATAAACGGCTCATAATCTTTCATCACAGTCCACACATCCTCCACGCTATAGATCAGGTGCCAAGCCCACTGAGCTGCTTGATTTGCCACCATTTTCTTTTCCTCATCACCCACTGCAGAACGCACCAACACTTTATCCATTCAATCTCACGCTGCTGCCCAGTTCACATCATGTACTCCACACGCGGGAGTTTCGACATTCAACTGTGCCTGGTGTGTCACACTCACGGGGGAGGGAGCAGACGCAGAGACAGGTACCATCAGATAGGGAGAAAGGGTGGTAGGGGTGAAAGGGGGAGTAGCAGTCGACACAGAACTAATAGACTGGGCAGGGGAGATAACAGCACCCGCCTCGGTGACTGGTGTGAGTAGAAGAGAAGCAAGAGGGGCCGGGGCTGAAGCGGTAGCACCAGAAACTGGAATGCTAGAAGGGGCGGCACTAGGGGCCAAGGACTGAGAGGTCGGGACTACCGGGTATATCCGTTCAGGGGCATAAGGAGGAGGAGGACGAGAATCCAATAGCTCTTCGACAAAATCATCACCTTCCTCTCTAGTAACATAGCACTTATCTGTCTGTAACCGAAAAATTCTATCTGCATATTCTATACCCTTCTCTACCTTTCCTCTTTCATAGGCTACTGCTTTCTGTGTTATAGTTTGCGTCTTCCTCTTTCGGGCCTCTTTCTCTGCTCTCAATCGTTGCTGCTTTGCTTCTTTCTGCCATACTCTCAGAGAATCAAACATCGACTGTCTGCTCCTCCTAGCAAACAACTTGTCCTGCAAGAAGTTCAATTTCTGTTCATCAAATGAGCCAGTAAGTGGCCACTGTAACTCAGCATTGTCCCTCGTATATTTATGCCACAATGTGCAAAACATAACAGGGCCAATACCATGTTTAACGTAAATGTCAAAATCTGGAGAACCCTCCGGATGTGCAGGCTGGCTCTCTTCCAATCGAGCATCAGTAGAACAACATCGACATCCAAAACACCCCAATTTGCTGAAACAAGGCATCTTAATATAAGACACATGCACTGTCCCTAACGGACAAATAAAACACCAACAATCAACACACTAAGACAAGATAAAGTAACAAATATTAGTCACAAAGCCAAACAAAAACGGTCCATGGACCACTCCCTACAGTCCGGAGACTGTATCAAATTCAAGAAGACAGGCTTCAGCCCCAGACCTTTTCAAGCATTAGCCAAATTACCAGTTGGTCTGGCAGATTGTTCGCGGGCAGTCCCGGGCCTTTTCAAGCACGGGCCAAATTTCCAGGTGGTCCGGTGAACTGCTCGCAAACACTCTGTGCCTTTTCAAGGGTCCGCAGACCCACCAAGTTCAAGACAAGACAGTCCGGAGACCGTACCAAGACACAGCCCGTCGACTCGTGTCGTTCAAGCAAGACAGTTCAAAAACTGCAGACAAGACTGTCCGGAGACTGTATCAAGACACAGCCCGCAGGCTCGTGCCGTCCAAGAATGGCGCCATTTTTCCAAGAATCAAATCACTCACCTGGTGCACAGAGGTTGAGTCAAGTTATTCTCCACTGCCGACTCTTCGGACCAAACGGTCAACTCCAAGGTTTCGCCTTCTCAGGACCCCAGCCGGTGACCACTAGACGAGGGGGCGCCCGATCAGCCGAGCGAGGCAACTGCGAGAACCAAGCTCGGTCTTGTGTGGGGTACCCCACTCCGCCCAACCGACCAAATGCACCCCCAACCCTACAACCCGATTACGGGCGAGTCGGATCACCTTGCGGGGTCCCTGTTCGGGCGCCAACTGAAGGAAGTGGCCCTCTAGGGCCACTCGGGTTTTCTCACAACCACCTGCTCTGCCTTCCCAAGAATGAAGAGTCAGTCAGACAGTAGAGAATACAAACATACATTGTTCGAAACGGGGTAGCATGGTGCAGAGCGGGAAGGCTAAACCAGGAGCATTGTGTAAAGCATCCGCGCAGCACACACAGGCGACACACCAGGCACACTACAAAAAGGAGACCACACCAGTTTGAGTAAGAAAAATAACATTTGTATTATGCAACAGCATAGCAGGTGGTAACCACAGTAGTCAACACGGCGCCAACCGGCACCCGGTAGATATAAACAGTGGGGACTATTTACAGTGCAGCGCCAATCGGGCCGCTGCCAGAACCAACATAAGCACAGGAATAAATGAAAGTCCATAAGCAACAATATTAGGCGCACAATCCTCCTTAACATGAAGGCATAAACCTGGGGCATCTAAACAACGCTTTATGCATCACATCAGGCCCCCACTCAAGTTTAGCATCAGGCGTAACCTACGCCTAAAGTATCATTGGTGCATAACCATCAGAAATGTACACCCTAGGAAAAAGCATTGGGCACATTAGCACAAATCATGTGAGCATTAGACATACGAATAAAGCACCATTGCCGTAGCCTGCAAGCACGAGCCTGAACCACGTTGGCATGAAAGCATTAAACATGCACAATAGGCATAATCACATGCATTAGGCATCCTTGTGGGCATGAACATTAGGCGGAATGCCAACAGCATCGGGCATACACATGAAGCCTAGAATGAAAACA
This sequence comes from Calotriton arnoldi, assembly GCA_963921515.1. Taxonomy (NCBI): domain Eukaryota; kingdom Metazoa; phylum Chordata; class Amphibia; order Caudata; family Salamandridae; genus Calotriton; species Calotriton arnoldi. The sequence continues at coordinate 1,675,195 of CAWUFW010003852.1, read as the reverse complement.
TCCGGTCAGGCATATAAACACACTATGCACATGAAGGCATACATCAGCAGTGGGCATCACCCTCAGTGTAGGAGCATTAGGCGTTATCATTAGGCATCACTCCCATTAGCATAAACCCAGGGGGCATCTCAATAGCACCTTATGCATAACCATACTACCAGGGGGGCATAAGCCACATTAGCCGCATGAGGTATGGCACATGAGGCCTTCCCATAACCTTAGCAGGGCGCCCCCTTAGAACACAATAGGCCTAAAATCAGCACTGCAAACCTGAGGGAAAAGCATTAGGTATCATCCTAGGTACAAATGCATCGTGCAACCCTATTCTGCAATAAATCATATGGGGCAATAGGCCTCGCCAGCATAAACCCCGGTCGCCCCAATCGGGGGCACAGCACTCTGAAACTGGGCCCAGGCCAACTGGCCTCTCTCAGGGGCTCAGAAGCCCTATGTCCCGCAAAGTCAGGGCAGCGAAAACAAAGGTGCGCAAAGCGCTAGGGCAGGAGTGTCTCTCACTCCTCTCTCTGTTCTCCTGGGTAATCCAATGCCCCCAAAAGAATACTGGCACCGGGGGCGGGCACCGGCAATGTGCCCCGACACACCCCCCAACCACGGGATGACTGAGCCCCACTCACCACCGCGGGGTAATTGAAATATAGCGCTTAGACAGCACAGCACAGCGTTGCAGGCACCAGCTCCTCTTCCCCTGGCACCTTGAATATAGCGCTTAGACAGCACAGCGCTGCAGGCGTCAGCTCCTCACTCCTGGCACTTTAGATGTAGCGCTTTGGAATCACAGCGCTGCAGGCATCAGCTCCTCACTCCTGGCACTTTAGATGTAGCGCTTGCGATAGGCTCGGTCCCACCAGCTTCAGGGACAGCAGATAGCGCACCTCTTCTGGTAATCACGCAAATAGTCCCACTAGGCGCTAGAGTGCAGGCAGAGCAGCACAGGCACTTCAACTCTAGAAATATAGCGCTCTCACAGCGCAGCGCTGCAGGTGTCAGCTCCTTACCTCCTGGGCAGTAAGATATAGCGCTCACCAGGTGCTGGGCTTAGGACGGCAGGAGAGCAGGCAGGCAATACTGGGCAAGATCAGCAGGCAGTGGGTACTCATCAGAACAGGACAGCAGCTCCTAGAAGCAGTCATCTCCCATAAAGTGGCACTCCTCCTGACACAGCAGTCTTCACTCCAGTAAAGGGCTCTCACTGGCCCTGTAGACAGCGGAGGGGTGCAGATGGGCACAGGGGCCAGCACACAGGCCCAATGTGGCGGTACCTCCTGGCAGAGTGTCCCCTCTCAGTCAAGTCCACGCTCCGTCTGAGCACATGGAGGCACAGCCCCCCTCACCCCACCTACCAGAAAGGGCTGGAAGCTTCTGGAAGGTTCCCTGGGAAACCGGTCCCAACTGGTTTAGGGGGAGGTGTAGAGCACCCTGTCTGCCAGACTTCCCTCCAAAAGCTGGGGCTGGGTGACAGACAACTAGACCGGCAACCCACCTCAGGCAGGCGGCACAAGCAGACAGAAATGGCGTCCATTTTAAAAGTAACATTGCTTTACAACAGTACAAATAAATCTGCGCACGCCATTGTGCAGTAGGTATTATTTCACACATGGTAAAAAGGCTAGGGGGGAAAAGCGAAAGATTTTAGGACAATAAGGGCCAAGTCCAACATACATGTTTATTAGAAATGCTCTGCAGAGGAGTCCATCATGACCTGCACCCTAAGATGTCTGCCGAGGGACTAACTTCCCAACAGTCTACAGTGAGTAATCATTCTTCCCCAAGAGCCTCCAACCCCGCCCACCATGGAAAACTACCGGCGTGGGCCGAACATGAACAAAGGAGGCACAGGGAGATGAGCTACCACCTGCCAGATGGGTACATGTTATCAAAAACCCAAGGCCACTGCGCCGGGTCTCAGCGTCTCCTAACGTGGGAGCAGAGCTGCACACTTGGATAGGTATGTGAGAGCAGAATGGTCTCCTCAATAGCAAGTTGGGAAACAACCTTGGACAGAAAGAAAAAATAATAACGAAATACAGTGTTCTGCTGAGGCAAGCATTGCGAGCCATGAGGCCTAACTCAGGCACAGTCTAAGCAGCCTAATAAGGATTGCGAAAAACAAAATGGAGTCACACTTGTTAACTGAAGCCTGCACATTACGGGGATAACTCAGTGGGTTGCATAACGTAAATACAACTGGCATCTATTTAGCCACACATTGCTAACCTAATATAACGTGAAAAAAGTGCATTGCAGGGATGAGAATTTGAAACCTAACAAGATCACTCTAGTCTCTCTGAGGAAGAGGAATCTTACCCAGACCCAACCAGATGCTGCATGAGGGGAAACTCATTGGATAGCATACTAAGTGGCGGGAGCAGCCTGGACAATACTCAAGCATCGCAACCAGATGGAGCTGGAATGGGACTAGATAGCACGGTTAAGAAAGCAAAAAAACTCAGGTCATGTCAAGATGGAGACCAAGATGGTGCCAAATCAAGAGACCTTTTGTGGGACTACACTGCCACACCTAGCTTGGAGGAGGCTGTCCTGGAACCAACTGTGAATGACCCCGGTGAGCCAGTTTCACTGGATCTAATCTATCAGAACATCATGCTTCACCAGGGCGAGACACGGGCAGTGAGCCGGAAAACCCAATCCCCGTGTAGGAAAATGCAGAATGCTATCTGCAGAATTGCAAAATCATGTACAGAGACTGTGGAGAGAGTTGGGGAGGCTGAAAATAGAATTGGGACAATGGAAAATGACCTACTGGCTCAGAAGGAAACAGTTTCAATGCTTGAACTTAAGTCTACTGACATACAATGGAAGCTTGAGGATTTCGAAAATAGGCTTCGCATGAATAACTTAGGAGTATTGGGTATCCCAGAAGGAGTAGAGGGGGGTGATGTCTGTAAATGCATGGTCAAACTCATGAAGGAAGCTTTTCCTGAACTCTCCAGCTGGGATTTGGATATCGAGGTCCAAAGGACGCATCGTTTCCCATTTAAGCAGCACCGGGGGGGCAAGGGACCTCTAAACCAAGAGCTATGTTAATTTACTTGGGGAACTTCTTGCTCTGTCAAGCCCTTTATGACTTGGCATGCCTGGCCAGGAAACGAAGCGCCAGGGGTCATGAGGTCTTTATCCGACCGGATTTCTGCCATGGCAGGGTCGAGAGGAGATGGCGATTACACCAGATGATCCCGCAATTCCAAGCTAAAGGTGTACAGGTCTACCTATTAAACCCAGCTAAGTTAAAAGTGATTGTCAAGGACAAGTCTTACTTTTTCATGTCAGAAGTTAAGGCAAAGGAATTTCTTGAGACATTGTGTGTGGTACAAAGAAACAATCTCTTCTTTTACTCCTAGGAAACAATCGGGTTGGGGAAAAAAACTGAGAGGGTTATAGATACAGTATGACAATAAATTCGGACAGTGGATAGGGACTCAGTCTGAGAGGAGCGCACACCATAAATTATGGACCTCAGTGGTCCTTCAACCCCAGTGGGCAGGAGGGAGAAAGGGGGGATCCAATTGGGTGGGGGGATCCTGGGAGAGGGGGATGGGGGCGTGAGATGGCACGAGAAGTGGGTGGTGGCATAAATCAGAAGTACAGAGGATATCATAAGCAAGATGGCAGCAATGTTGACAATAATCTATATGCACAGTATTCAGGGAAGGTTGGTGGGCATATAATGTATAATAATTGTGGATTGGTGAATAAGAATGTGTTGGGGTAAAAGTAAGAAGACTAGTATGTTTTGTTTAATTAGGAAAAAAAACAGACTACATATATAAATGAAGCATAATATACAAATGTGTACAATTAATATTTGTGGTCTCAATGATAGGGGGAAAACACAGCGAACGGCCTTAAACCTCAAAGCAATGCAAACAGATATAGCTTGTGTGCAGGAGACCCATATTGTTATGTTTCATATAGATGCCCTAATATAGGCATGGATTGAGATGCCCTAATATAGGCATAATCTTTCACCTACATTAGATCCATATTCTCCACAATAACGGGCGCTGAGGGCTGAACCTTATCTAGACTGTGGTTTGGGTACAGAAGGAGGGTTTTTCCCGAACAATGGCCTCCTATACCATCTTTGATGTGCTCATCCAGTATGATTAAATATTCATAAGAGTTCTAGGAAACCAGGCAGGGGCTAGGATCCACCTGCATAAATATCTACGTAACCGGTTCATCCCATATGTCATCTTCATACCCAACAATGGCTAACACAAGACACAAGGGACTCTATAATTTTCTGGATAAATACAGCTCCTCTTGCTATCAGTAGTTAGAGGGAACTGAGACTTCCAGGCCCACACACTGACCAGAGACGCTGAGGCTCCTGCATGCAGTCGCTCTAGCTGACAGTGGTCTAATCATCCCTTGCGGGGTGTCCAACTCGAGACCAGGACGAGGTCCCACACTCTCATTATTCAGGTAATGGGGTTTGACTAAATCCTAGCGGGATTCTTGGCTTCTTTCGCACCTATTCACATGCTAGGTACACTTAGGTACATCTAGACAGGCATCGTAGGAGTATGTGCTTTATTTTATAAATGCATTTTATATTCATGTATATGTTTATGACTATTGCAAAATGGTAGAACTGTACTATCTTTTTTATTCACTGTACTGCTGATCATATATCTCTGCTAATGTTTAACAGCTGTCGCAGCACATATATTTTATACTAGAAGAACAACTGTGCAATAATATTCTTATTGTAAACACGCTCGACTGTTTCTTCTGTGTAACTCTCTGAGACCAAATGAGCAAGCACGAGTGACTGAGCGAAAAGTAGTACATTGTTTCCACGAGTCTGAGGAATCAGGGTTGTCAGGTTCTGAGGTTGCCAAAAACTAATCTCTCTGATAAAAAGGAGATTCTAGTGGCACTGTGAGCTAGCTAATGCAAGCAGGCTAAAATACGCATTGGGGGTGCTCAGAATCAGTCTGCCACCAGGCCCACAGTGTATGTTATCCAAAAGCGCAGGTCCTGCAGGGGTACTATAGGAACTACACTACATGGTGCCACCAACATTGGTTTGGTACTTATTTAACAGTAGAATCTGAGTAGTTCAGTCGTGCGTATTCTCAGAGACCCCTACTCACAAAAACCAGAGACGTCTGGAGTGGGTGGGCACAAACTCCACCACAGCTGAGTAGGCGAGATATCCTATTTATTGGCTGTTGGTTAATCAAGCTTGAGGGACATTTAGTTCCCAAAATTGTGCAAAACACCTTATCTTCATTTCCTTGGACAGTTATTCCGTGTTCTTAACACAATGACTACCGAAAACAGAGAATTAGACCCGCTGGCACAAGTAGGTCAGTCAGGTGAGGACGATGCCAATGCAATACATATTGCACCAATGTAAGACACACACTCACAGTTAAACTCCTCAAAAATGGTGTACCAGCCAGAGGAGGTGTAGTAATATTCATGATAGAGGCACAAGAAGATTTCCAAACAGAGGTGTTCTATTCATGGGTTACATTCCCAGCAGAAAATGCTATAACAAAAACGTTTAATTATTATACACATGAAGAAGTCCCAGCGGTCTACACTCCGTTTGAGGAGATTGAAATTCCGCTTACCTACCAGGAACATAATTTCTGGTTTAATGGCGCCCTACCCCACTCAAGAAGAAGAGCAAGACTCGGTCCATTAGGAAGACCAGGAGCAACATGGTCGATATTAGCGACCTATGCACCACATCCTGACATTGACACAATGCCAAATGATGAATTGCTTTTTCAACACAAAGAGTTGATAAAACTTTACAGAAACATGACACAATTCGTCATGAGGATACTTGCGGTCCAACCAACAGTAATTACACCAAATACAGCTCCTACACAGATCACAGCTACAAAAATTACTCCACAAACATTACACGCGGTAATGGGTAAATTGCCCACAAAACGTGAACAAATTCCTTTCTGGGTAGCTCAGAAAATAACTCAGTTAGAAGCAGTATTCCCAAATACCACACCATTTGAAAAACACAGAATGTTAACAATCTGCTTGCCCATGGGGATTACACCACAGTTAGAGGATTGTACCTCTTGGGGTACAGTCTTTGCTGCCATATATACCAGAACTCATGGTATTCCTTCATTAGCAGTGATACCAGATGTATTAAGACAAATACAAAATGAGTACGGAGCAGAGCCTGCTCTGAACTTAGGGATGAAGTTATTAAATATCTACGACCAGGTATCAGCCATAATACTAGCTAACATTAAAGGGGAAGCAGCATCGGTGGCAATCCGCCAATGCCTACGGGAGTTCTCTCCATTAGAACAGGAGAATGAACTACCCAAAATAAATTGAAACTGCGTATGCAGAGTTAGGCAGGGATAGTTTGGGGGAAAGCTGTAAAACCTCAACTAATGGGCAGTCCCGACAAGGACACTTCTAAGCAGACACCGACTTCTTCTAAACAGAAGTGGGATAATAAAAAACAACAAAAGCTTAAAGACAACAGATCTCAGTCCCGAGGTAGGTCTCCTCCACAGGAGCCCTCAGAAAAGAGGTACAACCTTAGGAATAGGGATAATATTAGGAAACCTGACAGGTATCAGGATACTGATACACGTTCCTCTCGTTCCTTTCAGGGCTCGAAGAAAAACTCAGAGAGAGAAGGACAGTGAGAACACAGAGAGGAGCGCACACAGTCCAGAGACAAGCAGCGTGCTCCAGACTTTACTTCCAAAAAAGAAGATAAGCAAAAATCAAAATCTCAATTTAAGAAAAAGAAAGTTGCTGGTCTGAAAACCAGACATGCCCAGAATTCTGAGGACACAACTTCTGAACGGGGAATGGGCTCTGATGATGCTAGACAGTGCGGCAGAAGTAACAATAGCTCGCCAGAACCTGAAGGAATTTCTGGTGACAGCGGACTTGAATGATTACATCACGGTGGAAACACGAGACAAAAGGGTGAGCGTCCCACATAAGTTACATGAAATAACACTCCGGATGGAGGGGGACAAGCCCAGGAAAATAAAAGGTCTCTTTTGGAAGAACTTATCATCTGGGTATGACATCCTGTTAGCCGAACAAGATTAGCCGCCAGCATTCGTAATGGAGTGCCCCAGGGGAGAAAGTATAATTTTTCCTGCATTTTCCGACCATGTTACCGTTCACCTTAAACATACATATGCACGGGAGTGGGCAGTAGCCCAAGCTCCGGCATTGTATAAAAATCACGCTGGGTGGGATGAGGATTCAACCTACCATGTGATCCCGTTAAAAGTTTCACCTAATGCTCAGAGGCAATACCCAATAAAGCAAGAAGCTAAAAAACAGGCCAGGGAGATCTTAGATCAAATTGAATACCAGAGGGTCATTGAAAAATGTACCTCTCCAAAGAACAATCCTTTGTTTCCCATCTCTAAACCCGACAATACATATCGTCTAGTTTTAGATTACAGACATTTAAACTCATATACAAAGACATTTGCTGTCCAAAATGCACATAGTGCTGTATTAATGAATAACATTGTGCGGAAAAAATACAAAACAACACTTGATATCTCAAATGGTTTTTTCTGCCAAAATATAGCGCCTGAAAGCAGGTATTTGACCGCATTCTCAGCGTTAGGGTCCCAGCGACAATTTTGACGACTCCCCCAAGTGTATAAGAATAGCCCCGGGGTATTTTCAGGAAGGGTAACAGAGTTACTTCAAAAATTTGATGAAGAAGCGTTGTCCTATGTGGATGATATTTATCTAACGGACGATGACTTAGAGAGGGACTTGACCAGGGTAAGCACCATTATTATGGGATTTGCCACTGAGGGCTACAAATTTATCTTTAAAAAATCAAAAATAGCCCACCTCAATGTCCTATTTTTGGAATATGAACTGTCAAGTGAAGGGAAAAGTCTAACAGCAAACTTTTTAGAAAAATTTGCGCTGCTCAGCCTCCAAAATCATTAAAAAAATGTACAATCAATACTGGGATTCCTAAATTTCGGCAGAACATACATTTTAGATTACGCACAAAGGGTAAAACCTTTCTACGACCTAATAAAACCTGACTTTTCAGCCAGAAATTGGACAAAAGAACATACTAATATTTTTCGTTCACTCCAGGAAGACATGATAGCTTCCAAACACTTGCAAACACGCGTAAACGTACGCCACTTGGTGATCCGTATAATTGCGGGTCAATGCGGGTACACTTACTTAACCTTCAATGAAGGAGAAACAGTACCAATCGCATACAAATCACACCTGTACACACATGCAGAAATGCGTTTCACTTCAACAGAGAAAATCCTGACAGCTGTTCAGACCGCTGTAGCAAGAGAAAGAGCACAGGCACAGGGGAAACGCTTTATTGTCGTAACCCCGGTATCGGCTTTAGAAGCTGTTACAAAGGCCAGCATTCCAAATGCAAAAGCCTTACATCCAAGATGGATACAATGGGATAATTCTCTTACTGCAACGGACGTTGAATACAGATTTGATACAAGTTTAAAAACACAGGCATTGCTGCAATATGAACACGAATATCCTCTACCAAATGAAATCTTGCCTCTCGATCAGTATGAATATATTATTTATACTGACGGATCTGCGCAACCGGCCATAGGAAGTAAGCAGCAATACAGCGCAGCTTGTGCTATCGTTAAAGGGCACATGCAGGATGGAAAGTTCTATCCTAGTTGCACAAAAACGCAATCGCTAGGAGAGTGCACGGCACAGTTGGCAGAGTTAAAAGCACTGATACTGGCACTGGTAAATACGGATCATGAATTCCCCACACTAATCGTGTGTGATTCATTTTACTGTGTTCAGTCATATAATGAATATCTAGATCATTGGGAGCAAAACGGGTTTAAAGATGCGAAAGGTGGCACAATTAAGCATAAAATGCTATGAGAACAGGTAGCAGAGTTGAAAAACGAGCTACCAAGGACTCACGTGACCCACACACTGAGTCATCAACGTGATGGCGTTCACGTTGAAGGGAATTAATTGGCTGATGAAGCCGCAAAGGGGGCTGTTCGTACGGCTTCCGTAGCTGCACTCACTCGTTCCAAAACGAGAATAGACGGTGAGATTATGGTAGCTGTCATTGCTTCACGCAAGGGCAGCACAGCAGTACCTAAAAGATTTCCACTCAAATACTCCTACAAGTTAGATGCAAGTAACATTCCGTATGCTCAGATTCCTGGAGTGGGGGATAGGATAATACCAAATATGGATCGTAGGCCAGGTTTAATCCTAGCAGCACACGAGGGTTTGGGCTCTGCGCACACAGGCGTTACAGCGACTATTTCTTTATTGAAACAGCGCTATTGGTGGCCAGGGTTAACTAAGCAAACTAAAGACTATGTCTTGAATTGCGACATCTGCCAGCAGATGAAAGGCTCCATGGTAGCGAAACCCGCGAAGACGCCATTATTGTAATCAGACAAACCTCTTGCATGTGTGTACTTGGACCACTGCGGCCCCTTACAAACGGACGGGGCTTACAAATATATCATGGTTGCAGTGGATTCCTGCTCGAGATTCTTATGGGTATGGCCTCAGTGCTCGGCTGACGCTCGAACTGTTATCAAAGATTTGCAAGTCTTTATCGGCACATACGCAGTCAGCACGGTACATTCTGACCGCAGCCCTGCGTTTAGCTCTCTGGCTTACAAAGAGGCCATGGAAGGAATGGGCGTAGCATTGCGGTACTCCTCTCCGTACCATCCCGAGGGAAATTCGGTTGTGGAGAGGATAAACCGGGACTTAAAGCAATCTTTAACAGCTAGGGTATTAGGCAGGGGCGGTAGTTGGGTCAAACACCTTTATGGGGTACAGCGGGCGTTAAACAACCAGCCAAGAAACTCTCCTGGGGGGTGTCACTCCATATGAAGTCCTCTTTGGGACACGAATGTGGGTACCTGATCTTGTTTGTGAAGGCGCAGTGGCGGATGAAAAACCATTTGATATCCATGATCGCTTGGCTGTTTTACAGGATCTAAATGAATCCATGGCAAAACAAAGCAATGTCCGACCAAAGCAGACTGCCACTGGGGAAGTCAAGGCAGACACTGCAAGACCTGTCTGGATCCCAAAAGTCGGGGATCTGGTCAGAGAGAAAATTGTGGACAAAAAGGAGTTTGGACCTTCATACAGAACACCTGTACCAGTCCTTGCAGTACACGGAACAAGAACTGTACTTTTGCCGCCTCTTGCCGGGAATAAGGAGAAAAGATTTGTCTCAATCGACTTAATCAAACCACACTATGTGGCCAATAATAAGCAGTAGGCCTCGTGGTCTCCACAGTAGCAGACGTCCTCCTCTAGCTACAATCCAAGAAGTTCAACCAGAAAGACTCATCACGTTTGAAGAGCCACCTGTAAGGAATGAAGGACTAGGCAACAGTGCTATGGAACTTGTTCCACTTGAACCAAACATTCAAATTCAAAATGAACATCAGAATAATTCACAAGTTGCAATTAGACCTAATACAGAAGTCTACGTCAACATGCCTTGTCAAGAGCAAAATAACATTCCAACTAATCCCGATGCAATTCCTACAATTGATCGAACTGCTTCTGGCTATTTCATGAACTTTGATACCTTTTCTCTGGATCCAAGCGAGCCGGAAACGACGCCAGCCAAAACACCATTCAAGCAACAAATGAAGAACTTTCTTCACTTTCTAAAAAAGACATACCTGGTATCGCCTTGGATTGAACTCTGGGTAATTTCTGGGATATTGTTTTTTCTTTTCTGACTTGGCTTAGTACTAACTTTTAGTATGCTTATTAATGGACGCTATCTTCAACAAAGCTCCAGAGCCCAAAAGGTCAACATACTACTGAAGCCACATCCATCATCACATCGTGAGCAAAGAGACTTGTCATCAGTGACCATTACAGCAGTTCCTATACCGGATGGTATATTATGGGACAAGGTTGATTTTAACATATTCGGTCCGACAGAACTTTTAAAAATTAATCATATATTTAAAATTTCAATAAGTGATATCATTACCTCAAGTACATTTTCTGATGATTGGGACTCTGAAACAGTTAATAATATGTTGTCTGATTTAGAGAAAACTGCTGCATTTTCTAATAATGAAATGTTAGAGGGTTCTTCAGATTATGACACATTGTACTGTTACCAACATTATGGTCATCATTTCCTGCACAAATCCATTTCACCTAGGAATGTTTTTGAGTACCATCAGTGGGAACATTGCCCAACACCACCAAAAAGTAGTTCACAAACGTTTGCACAGAAATTTTCATACTTTTCAGGGTTTAACACCACAGATCCAGCCTCATATTATTACAAGGTTGCACCAACATCAGCACTGAAAATTATGTTGACAAACACTAAACAGATTTACTCTGCTTCCTTTTTGGCCCAATTGTCTGAACAGGGTTTTGACCTATGGAAAGACGAAATTGACTTAAAATCAGTTTGGGGTTCAAGGGACTGGCAAGTCCAGGGTACAAAGACACTATTTAGAGCATGCCTCATTCCACAGCAGATGATCTTTTTAAATGATACTGTGCAACAGACATCCTGTCTTGGACTAGCCAAGAGCAAGGACCTGAACACCCCTAAGTTTCCAACACCGAAATATGGGGGGTGGCAGAATTCAACTACAAAAGAAGGGGCAAAAGTGGATGACATCTTAGAGTACAATAAAACAGACCCAAATTGGAAACAGTGGGTGGTTTGGCCCTTAGACACGAATAGCTGTCATAAGCAATTCCTGAACATCACCGAGGGACTCAGTATCCATAGGCCAGACCCATGTTATGTACAGAGAGAACATCCAGGGGTAGTGACATCCTACAGTGTTGGGAAGTTGTGCCTCAGTTGGCTAGATACCTCAACACTTGCAGAAGTGAAACAACACTTATCTTTACTCTCACTTGACATGGATCTTAGGGACTTTTTACTAGGACCCAGGAAAACACGTCAAAAACGTTTCATATATGCAGGCATATATGCTGCCTATAATGAAAACTGGAAGATTTCCCAACAAGAGGCCGCAGAGAGAATACGGGAAATAGACCGTATAAATTTAGAAAAAGCTTTAGCTGTGGTAGCTAATGGGTTAACAACTTTGACCTCCAGGATATATTCATTGGGCAACATTGTATCTTCTGCTATCGACATACTGGAACAGGATTTAGCCATATTACAACACGGCCAATCTCAGTTACGTTCTATTATGTTATTAAGCTGGACGCTGCAATCTTTGCGTGCAGGCTTTGTGCCTTGGCGTTTTATAAACAGTACGTCTCTGTTTTCTGAATACAATCTAACAGATACACAAATAGAAATGGCACAAAGGGGAGCTAAATATACAATGATGCGTATTGAAAAACTGGACAGGCTACCATTTACAGTGGCGGAATCACCATCAACAGAATGGCTAATCCACGGCCATATCACTCTCCCGGTCACGACCTTTCAGTTTCAGTATTGCCTTGAGCGAAGGCAGGCAGGCAGATATGAAAAATTGGGTAAAGAATACATTAAGGAATCCTGGGAATTACCATATAAATTTTGGTGCTGGAGTGGGGATCGTGAAGTATTCCTGAGTGGTACAAACTGCAGGAACGCTTTAAGCGGCTCTCTCATGTGTCAGGACATTATTTTACACGGAGCTTGTAATGGTTTGGTGGCGAATCTGTCTTGCCACATGAAAGGAACTCCAGCTGCCGTGATCACACCAGTTTTCGAGTTACTCTCTAATGGGAGCTACTTGATGCTGCATGATCAAGGTTGCTGTGGCATGCTTCCGGGCATTGCCTATCTGGTCACTGTGAACGCAAGGGTTACTTGCTGTATGCAAGTATTGTTTCCCCCAACAAGTACAGTCAGGGAGGCACCTTTGTGGCCTTCATTAGAGATATCTTTTATAAAATTTGATGCTTTGAGCAGAATGAAAGCCATGCTTTTACAGCGAACTGTACCCTTAACCTCCGCTCGAGAGACCTTTGATCTTCAAGTTGCAAGGACCTCGACTGAGATACAGGCTCTTATTCGTACAAACTGCCCCTTTCATTTCGTAGAAATGGTGGGTCGTATCTTTAACATGTCTGATACAAGTGGTATTGTACACTTATTTAAGACCATAGGGTCAGGTTTTCTAAGCACCTTCCAAACAGTCCTCGGAGTTATCCCAAATTGTATACACTCCGTATTTGGAAGCATCTTTGGAGGTTTACCTCTGATACTGCTTTTAATAGCTGGAACCCTGATTGTCATTTTCCTGATACGCAATGGACGGCCCAATCATGAACAAAATGGCGAAAGCTCTTCTGGAACGTAGATGCCGTGAGCGCATGGTACAACATCTGGGCGCGCCCTGCCTACGAGAACGGAGTGCTTCTTGGTTCTTATCGTTTAGACCAGTCTGGATGGACTGCATCTTACCTGTTCTTCGATGCCTGTTTTGCGGTGAAGAATGCGTGTTGGACATTTGTCTGACACTCGAGTCAGAAACGCCTGCGGACTTGAACACGAGGCTGGAACCGCTGAGGTCCCACCCTCGGCTGTGTCCCCAGCGTATTCCTATCCTGACGAATGCATTCCTTGAAAACCCGCAGGTGCCTTTTACAACTGGGTTGAGCATCAGCTCAGCCACCACTAGAGCTGACACCAGCACAAGCGCTACATCTAGCACTACGGGCACTGAGGTATCGACTACTGCACCGGCTGCCGATATGCCAACTATGGGCAGTACTGAATTTCATCTGTGCTCCATCTACGTACAGTGTGAAATATTACAATTCCCGTCCCCTACAGCAAGTGACTGTGATGTTGCGTCTCCCAGCCAGGACACTTAATCTTCAATTGGCTCATCTTGTGTTGGGAAAGAATTCGGAGTTTCCTTTTAATTTCGACTCTGATTAAATTTGGAACATTTCCTACTAAATTGACACTATCGCTAGAGAAAGCATGGCATTCTAAAACGCTTGTGGAAGTTTTAAATTCTATAAATGAACTCAGCTAGAACTATAGCTTCAGTACAAACTCTATAACTGACTATACACATTTTTCCCCTCTTAGAAATGTTTTTAATATGCTTTTAAAATTTTTAAAAACGTTTTTATGTGGCTCACAGACAATTATATGTGCTACCACCTAGTATGACTTAGTAGTTTGCTGTCTTTGTTTATTATTGTTGACTATTAAGAGGAGTGGGTGTTATGTTTCATATAGATGCCCTAATATAGGCATGGATTTAGATGCCCTAATATAGGCATAATCTTTCACCTACATTAGTTCCCTATTCTCCACAATAACGGGCGCTGAGGGCTGAACCTTATCTAGACTGTGGTTTGGGTACAGAAGGAGGGTTTTTCACGAACAATGGCCTCCTATACCATCTTCGATGTGCTCATCCAGTATGATTAGATATTCATAAGAGTTCTAGGAAACCAGGCAGGGGCTAGGATCCACCTGCATAAACATCTACGTAACCGGTTCATCCCATACATCATCTTCTTACCCAACAATGGCTAACACAAGACACAAGGGACAAAGAGACTCTATACTTTTCTGTATAAATACAGCACCTCTTGCTATCAGTAGTTAGAGGGAACCGACACTTCCAGGCCGACACACTGACCAGAGACGCTGAGGCTCCAGCATGCAGTCGCTCCAGCTGACAGTGGTCTAATCATCCCTTGCGGGGTGTCCAACTCGAGACCAGGACGAGGTCCCACACTCTCATTATTCAGGTAATGGGGTTTGACTAAATCCTAGCGGGATTCTTGGCTTCTTTCGCACCTACTCACATGCTAGGTACACTTAGGTACATCTAGACAGGCATCGTAGGAGTATGTGCTTTATTTTATAAATGCATTATATATTCATGTATATGTTCATGACTATTACAAAATGGTAGAACTGTACTATCCTTTTTTATTCACTGTACTGCTGATCATATATCTCTGCTACTGTTTAACAGTTGTCGCAGCAAATATATTTTATACTAGAAGAACAACTGTGCAATAAATTCTTATTGTAAACACGCTCGACTGTTTCTTCTGTGTAACTCTCTGAGACCAAATGAGCAAGCACGAGTGACTGAGCGAAAAGTAGTACATTGTTTCCACGAGTCTGCGGAATCAGGGTTGTCGTGTTCTGAGGTTGCCAAAAACTAATCTCTCTGATAAAAAGGAGATTCTAGTGGCACTGTGAGCTAGCTAATGCAAACAGGCTAACATACACGGTGGGGGTGCTCAGAATCAGTCTGCCACCAGGCCCACAGTGTATGTTATCCAAAAGCGCAGGTCCTGCAGGGGTACTATAGGAACTACACTACAATATCCCTTGGGGGAAGTGCGAGATATAACACGGCCTAGGCCTTAACCTTTTGGCATGTACACAACAGGGGATTACATCACAACGGGTTGCGGTTTTAGCCAAAAATCACTGTTTTCTGGAGTGAAGACTAGCTGATAAGCTAGGTATATGGGTAATTGTAGAATGTATGATAGGGACATCTTGATTTGCCATATGTATAATTTATGGATCTAACATTGATGAAGCTGACACCCTGGACATATTAAATACGGAACTAGCCCTATGGCCCTGCCCCTTAGTCTTGTGTGGCAACTTAAATATCCATCTAGACGGGGGGAGTAGTCAAATTTGGGAACAGGAATACGGGGGTAGAAAACCACAAGTATTTATAGCCCTTCAGCGTCTGGTGGTGGTGGACCATGGGTTAATTGATATCTGGAACAAAAAGAGAGCCCCGATCCTGGTTTCACTCACTATTCTATCCCACATAATAAACTTTCACGGTTGGATTAATTTTTCATTTCAAAAGACATTGCCGCAGAGGCTAAGATTTTTAAATTTCCTAAGGTATTATCAGATCATAACCCACTAATCCTCGAATTCCCTGTAACGGGCGTAGTTAGGAGCAAGGGGGTGTTCACATTTGACAGGAAGTTATTACTCAATACAGTATATCTGGACCACATGAAGGAATGGATAAAGCAATTCATGGAGATAAATCGCGGGACCGTGGCAACATGGCTTCTTTGGGACACAATGAAAGCAGACGTCAGGGGGGAGACTCTTTGCTTTGGATTACATTTGCAGAAAGTTAAACAGGAGGAGATTTAGGAGCTGCTTCGGCAAATGTCACTGGCTGAAGAAAAAATGACTAACAGCTTATCTGATGGCCAGGATATTTAAAAAGAGCAAATGGATGTCTCTATCTGGAAAACTAAAATCAATCAGCACTTTAGTAATGAAATTGCAGCTCAATATACTACGTATCGGTTGGAATGCTATGAATATGGGGAAACCACAGGCAGATTGTTAGCAAAAAGACCAGACAGAACGAAGTAGGGAGGGGGATAACAGCCATAACGGATTAAGGTGGGGGTAGTGGAAACCACTTTGGAAATACTTGAAGTATTTAGACAATTTTATGAGTCCCTGTATCGAGAAGACATAGAAAATCCCGAAAATAGATATGGTACCTTCTTTCAGGGCCTGGAAAGGGAAGTTCTAAGTAAACATAAACAAGAGGCCAAGGATCTTCCTATCTCTCTGGAGGAGATCTCCCAAGCTATAAAGTCATTATCTATAGAGAAGGCTGCGGGCCCGGATGCACTCCCATTGGAATTTTTTTAAGTGTTCTGTCACGAACTGAAACAGTATATGTTGTCAATCTTTTTAGAAGTGCAGCGAGGTTCGGCTCCACCCTCTTGGGCAGAGGCCAATATTGTAGTTTAAAAAAAAAAAAAAGATAAATCATCAGCAAATCTGAGAGGAAATGGTTTAACTTCCTCACTTCATCTGCAAACGACATACTGAATACCATCACTGAAGTCAAATCTTCTAACCATTTCCTAGACCGAATCCAAAGTATCATTGCCAAAGATTTGTACTATCAGCACTACAGGTTCGACTCAGTGAACCTCTCTCTTGTACAAGGTATGTTCCTAGACTACCTCAAAATAGAACAGTTTGCTTCTCTACTGATAAAGCCCTCAGCTAACTAAGAAGATTTAAATAACTTTCATAATGTATTCAGTGATCCTTTTCTGTCCACAATCTTTGAAGGTTGTTTGGTGACATAATTAACACAATATATCACTGAGAATTCCAATTGGGTTCCAGAAAATGATGTAGCCCAGAAACTTCATTACTACAAGTTCTTTACAATGCAATTTGAATCCTGGATTATGAGAACCTTTGTCTACTGGTCCTACTCAACCTTACTGCTGCATTCAGCATACTAACCCATACTGTACTCACCAAGATTCCTTCAGAAACGATGGGAATTAATAGTGTACTTCTCAGATAGTTCAAGTCTCATACGGTCCACCGGGCAGAGCAAATAAAAAATGAAACAATGCCTCTCCTGTGCTGCCACTTTAACCAATGGGGTCCCACAAATTTCCAGGCTTGCCCCCTATCTTTTCAACCTATGTACTGAACCACTCAACAACTTTGTGTCTACAGTATCTGATATCATCAATATGCTAATGATACTCAGATTTATCTTGAGATTACTAACCCCAGAGATGTTTCACTCCTTGTCCAAACCTTGCAAAAAGTTGAAAACTGGATGATTTACATCATCTGAAACTCTGTCCTCTAAAGACTGAACTTCTTCTCATTTCCACATCACACTTGGATTGATCATGTAGAATATTGCATCGTAAACAGGCCACTGATGACAGTGATACTTTGTTTAAAATCTTTATCCTAGACAAGTGGTTTCACTACAGACACAGACCAATTTGATAGCTAGGAGCACTAGCTATCAACTGAGGTTATTATGGGGATCTGTCAGTTCATTACAGAACAAGGCATTAAGACACTTGTCCAGTCATTATTGCTTTCCAGATTTGACTATGATAGCTGCTTCTGACAAGTTTTCTGAGAGTTCACCTTTCTCTCCTGAATGAACATAACAATACAGCTGTCCAATTTGCTTCAGGAACTACAAAAACAGCCATATGGCTCCTGTACAACTATTACACTGGCTACCCACTGATGATAGAGCAATATACTGCAGGCATTATTCACAAGGTACTTCACATCTCCACTCCTCAATATCAGCCTCAAAAGCTGACCAGTTCAGGTGGACTCAAATCCCATTGCATTACTCATATACTTCTCATAGAACCATATACTTCAATGTTGAACCCCATTGTCCAGGTCCTTCCTGTGCTGCTGCTTCTTGACCACGACGCTCAGTAATCCTGTTGTCACCAGAATTTAAGGTAGGCATTTGTGTCACTTGTCTCACTATGAATCATGTGTTAACATTTGCTTTCGCATCATGTATATTTACATTGCTCTTACATGCAAGTTTAGTATGTGTCACGCATAAGTGTTCATCGTACAACTTATCATGGCTAAATGTACACAACTGTATTGAGACATAAAACATTTTTTTTGTGGTGGGGGTGTGTGGGTGTTGTGCTTGTGGTGACTGTGGGTGTACATACAATAGTGTGAGTATGTTGGTGGTGTACAATGCAATATGTATAAAAAATGGCATTACACATTACCTACATAAGCATATTATGACAGGTTCACAACATTTATGTATAGTAAGATCATGATGAGTAGTACTTACCTGTCTCCACACCACCATGGCCTCACTCTGTCAGGACACTGCCACCAGGACACTGCCAGTGCCACTGGAACATCTATATTGGCTCAGTGCAACCCTGCCGGCCTGACAGAGTATTGTTAGCCAGCTGAGAAGACCGCTGCCACAGCGGGAAGCTGTCTATTGACGCAACATCTAAATACTGAGGGCAGACTGCTTACAGCTCAATGGAGTACTTGGAACTGCAGCCGCAGAGGGACAACTGTAGTTCCGACAAAATTTAAATCAGGCCCTGAGTGCTCTCTCCACTGGGGTTATACCTATTCACCTATGACAAGTAAAAATCCAGTTTGAATAATTTTTTCAATCATTTAAAAAACGGGAGCAGAAGAATACATTGGCCAAAAGGACACAGTTTGGTCAAATAGGGAGGCTGGGATCAAAATCCACATCTTCTGGTTTGCCTGTTTACTATGCAACAACTGAGGTGAGAGTGAGAGTGAGAGTGGTTCCAACAGTGAGGAACAGGGACAACCTTACTTGAGAAAATGACAGTGCTTGGGTCCTTATACATATTTTTATCACAGTGTTTACTCCCTGTTAGACCTGATAGCCTAGTGTGGTCTTCCACCCAACTTTTTATCTTAGTCCTCCACTTTTTCTGACCTCGTTTTTGCTGGCCTTAGGACTCTGAGCACTTTACCACTGCTATCCAGTGCTAAAGTACATGTACTCCCTACCTAAAAATTGTAATATTGGTTCATCCTCTATTGGCATATTTAATTTGCTTATAGGTCTCTAGAAAAGTGCACTACATGTGCCTAGGGCCTGTAAATTAAATGCTACTAGTGGGCCGTAGCACTTATTGTGCCACCCACTTAAATAGCCCTCTAACCATGGCTCAGGCCTGCCATTGCAGAGCCTGTGTTTGCAGTTTACACTGCCATTTCGACCTGGCAACATTAACCTCATGCCAGGCCAAAACCTTCCCTTTTGATACAAATAGGTCACACCAAAGGTAGGCCCTAGACCACCCAGAGGGCAGAGTGCAATGTATTTAAAAGGCAGGACATGTTTTTATGCTTTACATGTCCTGGTAGTGAAAAACTCTCAAATTTGTTTTTCACTGCTGTAAGGCCTATCTCTCTCTCTTAGGATAACATTGGAATTATCTTATTCCCTTGCCTAATGCAATTCCCAATTGTGAAGAGATAGACTTTCCAAGTTTGGTGTCTCTGGAATCCAAATTTAAAATCCTAACTTATGGTGAAGTCGGATTTTAAATTTCAATTCTGAAAATGACACTTTTAGTTGGGCTTTGTGTATTCCCCCTAGACAGCCACACACAATGGGAGCTTAGGTGTGATTTGATTATCCATCCTGGCAGGATGGGAGGGAGGAGCTAGACCCAGCCTCACACCTGAATAAGCGGTGTACTGTCCCTACACAAATGACTGCATACCCCCCTGTGTAGTGAGCATGGAGCCAGGGCACGAAGGGAGGACCTCTGTACATGTCTTTGAAGTCTACCTCACTTCAAAGGCACAACTGGGTATAAGTAATGGACCTCTGAAACCACCACTTCAGTATACTTCTGGACTTGTGAAGACTCCACGGGACAGAAGGACTACTGTGCTGCTGAAAGGACTGCCACTCTGCTGGACTGCTGTTTTCCTGAACTCCTACCTTGCTGTGCTGATCTGCAGCATGCTGCTTTTTGCCTGGGTGAGGGGACTGGACCTGCATCACTTGAACCCAGAGTGACTCCAAGGGCTAGCTGTTTGGCCCACTGATCTGAAGTTGCAGGGACATAACAGACTTCCAACCCACTTGCTTCTGCATCTAGACTCTGCCATCTGTGAGTCTACCCTGCCAAGTGGTGTGACCCCAGTCCTGGACCCTTGCTAGTTGGCCTAAGGTGTTTTTCCAGCAGAACTGATGCATCTTCTGCTGAACAGCACATTCCGAGAAGAAACGACGCATCTTCTCAGCTGAACGGCGCATCTTCAAGCTGAACCGATGCATCGCCGCTGTTGCATGGATTGGACCAGTCGCAAAATCAGCATCTTGGAACTGCTGCATCGCCTTCGGAACCACCAATGCGTGATGCTTTTCCCACGCAAGCTCCTCACATCCCTCATTGATGACAGCTTCACCGCTCATCGGAACTGACCCGTCTCTGCTGCGCTTTGTTCCTCGACACCAGCCTTTACATCGCAAGCCCAGTCAACAGGATCTTTGACATCGACACATCAGGACCTCACACCACAACCAAGTCACATCTCAGAACTGAAGCAATGTCTCTGGTGTGTGGCGTATCTTCGACACGGTTCCATGCAAACGCTCTGCAACCAGGACTTAAGGTACTTTGGTTCAGTGGCTCGAACTGGGTCCCTGTAGCCGGGCTGAGCTCCTTCGCAGTCGGCCTGAACTTCTGACTTTGTCCCGGTCCGGCGCATCCAGATATCCCAAATAGCTTTTTATTTGCTTTTGATGCTATTTTACTTAACAACTTTGAAATTCAGTATCTCAAGTTCTGCTTATTGGATTTTTGTTGTTTCAGTCTTGTTTTAAATATTAAATTAAGCTCTATTTTTCTAACCTGGTGTGGAATCATTTTGTGTGGTGTTTTTACAATGTTTCTGGTTGAAGTGTTGCACAAATACTTTACTTCTAAAATTAAGCCTGACTGTTCTTTGTCAAGCTACTAGACGGTGAGCACAGGTTAATTTAGAGTTTTCCTGCCTCTTACTCTGACTAGGATTGGTGTTGCTGCTTGACTAGGGCTCATACCCCAGTAAACCAACAACCCAATTTCTGACACTCCCAGCATCTTTTGGTGACGTGGCAAAGCTAAATTAGATTTTGAGTCTCCTTCAGCCATTTCTAATACGCCCCTTGAACTGCATCCAGTGGTGGGCTTGAGATGGTGGCCCACATCAGTAAATTGACATTCTTGTTGGGGGTCCTGTGAAAGTTTTTCTATAAATTCACGAACTTAATTGAGCCTTTTTCTAAGCACTGCCAATGCCCGTAGATAAGAGAATAAAAAGAATAAGGGAGTCCTTTTCACTCAGTAATGAAGCAGTAGATGATTACTGGGCAGCATGCATGGTGGCTTTTGTCTTTTTGGTATTGGTGTTCCAGTACTGTTTAATTCCAATTGGATAACAAATGTTTGTGAGTACCTATGCTCTGAAGACAAAACATGCAGCACAATTCAAAAGACATTCTCATGCAATATCTACAGAGCCATTTCTTTTTCAAATATGCTATTTAAATCTCCAGACACTTGGGGGAGCGAAATTAATTGTGCACATCTGTGCAAGAACACAGGAAAGACATTCATTTACATATCAGATATTCATTTGCATATAATCCCCAGTAACGGTGACAGCATCAAAGTGTAATCCGACAAAGTTAACCTATCACACCCCTGCTCTGATGTGAATGTTATCACTTATGGTTGTGTTTAATCTGCTGCCTTTTATGCAATTATACAGGGGATAAGAGAATTAGTACAACAAGAAACAAGCTGCCCATTGTTCAAGCCCTTTGTCAAAAGGCCCAAGAATGCAAGAGAAACCATGTCTTTTGAATATAATACACTAGCACAAATGCAATTATTTTATCAATTACACGATTCTCCAGATAACATCTGAAACATCCCCCCAGGGCCATTCTCTCACTTTGCCTACCACTGTCAGCAAATTCGAGAATCAGCCCGGGATTCATTTTTTGCATGCTCAGAGAGAAGCCCTGTCATTTTCAAAGGCTGATAAGGCAATATCGCCCTTGGAGAATGCAAATGTGTAACCGAAGTTTAACCTTATCAGCTGGAAAAGAGAGAAAGAACAAAAGCGAGGCCAGGCCACGAGCCATCGCGCCTTATCGCAGCCCTGCACGGCTTTGATTGATCGACTGGTTGTGCGTGTCAGATGCCGCCACAACACGGGATCAATGCTCGCAGCTCCGCTCGGATCTTTTGATCAGACAGGCTCATTCCTTGAAGAGTTGAAAGCAGACTGCGCATTCATGCGTTTATCTGAGGTGCACAAAACCGTGTTAGAAGAGCGTTTCAAAGCCGAGTAACCTTCCTGACAAACACAGCCGGTGCTCCGGTTCATTTAGTTAAGTATCGAAAAATATATTTACTTTAAAAATAAAAGGACGACAAGATTCATAAGGCAAACCTGCCATTACATTTGCTGTGACATCTTAGGGGTAGGGTAGTGGAAGTGACGTAATTCCGTTTGATGCCCTCTAATCTGTTGCATCACTTCAATTGACAACACACAACCTTTGGCCCCGATGATTGGTTATTGGATTTGTATTGCAGAACTCACCAGGGTGCCTCATGGTGAGAAAACAGTGTTTACTGCAAACATCAGGCAGGGAAGTCATGTGCACAATCTTATTGGTTGTGCTCAGTTCACATGAGCAGCTCAGTTAGATACAGTGCCTTCCATAGCCTTCTGGGATGCTTTGTCCCAAATTTCTAACACCATAGGCAAATTACACTCCCACCCAGATGGCTGAGCCCTTCAGCAACAAACCGCACTTTTTATTCCATGAAGAAAAAACTATTTCCTTTTCTTTACTCTTTCTTAGGTCTCCATAGTCTCTTCCTATCTCCCATTATCACATCAAGCTCTCCCGATGTAGCTTTCATGTGTTGGCCAATCCATCCATTCCCCTCCTTTCACCGCCACCTCATTCCCGCTTTCCTCTTTCTATGCTGCACTCGCACCTTTCCTTTACTTTTGGTAATTAAAGTAAATATTAATGTCTCCTCTTTTCTTCCTCCTCCTTTCTCCCTTCTCTATCATCATCTATCAGTATCTCTCTCATCCCCTCTTACTCTATCCTATTAGTCCTCCTCTTTTTCTATAGCATTATAATCACTACTTTACTATCTCATCCAATTGGTCTGCCATTTCATTCCACTCTTTTCATTCAATCTTCAGCAATTTTCTGTCCCTCTGTTTGTCCTAGCTGTCTTCCTTCCTCTCCTAATTTCTGCCCTTAATAAACTTGAAAAATGTTTCAATTTGTTTCAGCTAATGTAATGCACTATGGGCATTAATGCGAGTTTGGTGGTTCGCCCACCCGAACATCGCGGCCGCAAAGAGCTCGCAGCGGTTTTCAGACCACCGGGTTATGAATTTACTGAGTTGCCCTCGGTGTGGCTGCGAAGATTTAGCAGTGGTGGTGATTGCTTTTCCATATGTATCAATGCATGTGTGAGCATTTCCTCTGCATATGTGCCTGATGCACACTTCCCCAAGATACATGTGCAAAAATACCACCTACCCATTGCCAGAGTCTGGCCCATATGTGGGCAGTCCAGGCAATGGGTATACGGTACAAAAAGGATTCACCTGTACATCGTCACAAACAGGATCGTAATCCTCAGGGTGAAGAGGCTGCTGTGAAGAGGGGACCTAGAAAAAGGGATCCACATCGAACTCTGATGGAAAGAACAAGAAAGGGTGAGCATACCCCAAATCCTTTGTTTCTGCGACTTGAAGCTGGCGGTCTCATTGCCCCAGTCATCTCATGGAAAATCCAAATCGTAATACGGATGTTGGTGAAACACACCTGGACCTCCCTATTGCAGCTGCTTTACGCCGACCGCGACCCCGGTGGCCTGCGGTGTGCTTGCGGTGTTGGCGGTTCAGCCACTGTTTTTTCAATGGCAATTCACACATCTCACAATATGGCTTGCGGGCCGCTGAGCTTGCGGCGTTCGCATCGCTACCGCAGTTACGGCTGTTCATGGGCCAACAAACTCACAATAAGGCCCTATATATGGGGCACATTTTAATACACTGATCTCCCACATGTTTATTCCTAGGGCACAGTTAGCAGGCTTATGAGCATGTGGCATTAATAGGCTGGACAACATGACTGATTTTTAGCTATCTGCATAGGTTCCAAATAACTTGAAATAATATTTATCCTTGGTACTATACATAGTGATTGCAGGCTCGGATTATAGCTTTAGAGACTGTGGTATTCATACTGAAGGAGACAACCCAGTCAGACAAGTTCAAAAAATTAAATATTGTTGTGGATGAGGCCACACAAGATGCTACAAGTTGGCACCTATGACACCAGCTACAAACACTGGTAAAATCTAAAGGCATACTTACTTTTAAAAGATCATGAAAATACAGACTGGATATGTCACAAGGGTTTGCAAATCAAGCCATATTAGTTGCATGTGGGAACGCAAGTCAGTTTTGCTGATAAAATGCCATAGTATTGCCATATTATTTAAAGACTTGCAAGACTCATTTTTAATTTTGCAGGTAAAAAGTGTTTGCAGTGCTATTGACTGCTGAGCACAGCCTGTAGACAAACTCTTAGTAAGTTTCAGAAAAAACCTTTAATATGATGTCACACGGTCATTACATATCACTGATGTTGGGTCACCAATCATAATGTAATTTATTTCCACAATTTTGAATTACCTTTCAAAATTGTTTTACTGGTGTACATAAGAGTTTTTATTGCTTGCTTTAAAAATTCCTTATACAATATCAAAAAGTTACATTTTTTCTATCCGCAAATAAATTATATAAACTAAATATGCAAAGTATGCATGAAAATGCAAGGGACAGTGCAAAACTGTATTGATCCTCTCCACTTACAAAAAATCAAAAATGTTCATTAGTCATATGTAATCAGTTAAGACCAAGAAAACATTAAAATCAGAGGTAATTAAAATACTAAAAAAATGATTTAACCATTGTTTCATATCTACTGAAACAAAGTATTTGTGAAGATGCTAATTGTTTAGTTTTTGTCTGTATGAATTTAACAACTTTGTTCCAAATGGCACTGGATCGACCTCTTATAAAATCCTAAGGACTTTGAGCCAGATGTATGAACATTAGGAATTGAGATGATCTAATTGCGATTCTCGCTATTCCTAACATATGAAACTCATGGAGATTTATTTAGTGATTCTTAGTGAGTCACAAATCGACCTACCTCAAGAATATTAAAGAGGTAGGTCACAATTTGCGACCCATTGGGAATCACTAAAATCACAGGGATGGGGGCCTGCTGGGGTAAGAAGACCATCATATCTCTGATTGCTTCTAAATAAAGTAATCATTTGATTTAAATAAAGCCCATTTTTCTTAAAGGAAAATGGGATGCGTTTACGTAAGAAAAATGTAAAGTTTTCTTTTTTTTTAAGAGTAGGCAGTGATGCCTGGGGCCACTGCCTGCTCTTAAAATACGTTTTTGTAACCATTTAAAAAGGGGAAGGGATCCCTTGGGGACCCCTTCCTGTTTGTGAATGAGTTACAACCTACTTGAAGTAGGCTGTAAAATGCAAATGTTTAGCGACAGCATTTTGGTCATTAAACATTCTTACATACTATTGTGATTCGGCATTAGGAAGGTACTCCCTAAACATGTCCCTTCCTAATACCGAATCGGTATGAATTAGCAATTTCAAAAAGGAACTTGGTAACATGTTACCAAATCCAAATTTGGGAAAGATACATACCAATATGCATTTTTCCAGTAGCAAACGGCCTGATTCTGCGAATCGGGCAGTTTGCAACCAGATAAATGTTTGATATATGTGGCCCTAAATCTCTTTTGATTTAAAGGAAGGAGATTCATGCCCTCTGTAACTAATTAAGCAATACAACTGTAGTTGGCTGAATCTGAATTTCCTCCTTTTCTTTTTAAAAACATGCATTGCAAAAGCCAAGATATTTGCCTTACATTTTCAATTATTACTGTAGGAAATTGGGTT
Organism: Calotriton arnoldi; assembly: GCA_963921515.1. NCBI lineage: Eukaryota > Metazoa > Chordata > Amphibia > Caudata > Salamandridae > Calotriton > Calotriton arnoldi. The sequence goes on along the minus strand of CAWUFW010003852.1, from coordinate 1,648,807 downwards.
ACTGGTTGAAGGGGGAGGTGAAACACTACTCAAGCAGCATCCTTAATTCTTGTTAAGGTGAAGTCACAAGCAACCCCAAATTAACGTGAGCTTAACCCTCTAGTAGCTTGGCACAAATGCAGTCAGGCTTAACTTAGAGGCAATGTGTATAGTACTTATGCAGCACACAAAACAGTAATAAAGTGAAAATACAACACAAGAAAAATCCCACACCTATTTAGAAAAATAGAGTAAATAAATTATTTGACGCCAAAACAACAGAAATCTTATCAGTAGAACCTGAGTTATGATTTTGAAATTTTAAACTTTAAGGTAAAAACAAGCACCTAAAAATCAAAGTGCCAACTGTGGACATCTAGACACTTGAGTCTGGGTCAAAGTTGAAAAATATGGCCGACCGCGATAGAGTGCAAGTTGGATACAAAAAGTAAATTGGGCCTGGCCCGTGTTTACCTTCGGACTTAGAAGAAATGTCAGCAAAAAGTCTCCTGAGAAGGTGGAAGTTCAGCCGGGTAAGCCTGCAGGTGGTGTCTGAGAAGGAGGCATCGTCGTCAGGGAGCCGTTGGATGCAGAAATGTTGAAGATTTCTATGTTTTACTTAGTCTCTTTTTTGAAAGTCAAAACTCCTGCAGGACAAGGCTGGAGGCTGTAGCCCATGAGGGCTCCATGAGGCCGGATACCCCATCTGTGAAGGACCCCATAACAGGATTTGCTGCTGCGGATAAGAACATAGCGGGAGCTGCCATGAAAACAGTCAAACCAGCTGTGCACTTTGGGCAGATAGACAAGCAGATTGGTCCTGTTCTCCTCTCAGTTCTCAGAGCAGTTTTTAACTAAACAATTTGAAGTCACATGTTTTGGATTTTGGCTATCTGGGCACCTTTAGCCCCACTTCCAAGGGCCCAGACCTGGGAAGGCACCACTTGGAGGGTTGAGATTCACTCAGACTAGGTCTAGGTGTGGGTTTAAGATGCTTGGAGCTTTTTATATCTCTGAGGCTCTAGTCAGAAGTTAGCCCACTATCCTTTGGAGTCACTGTGGTAATCCTGGGCTCAGGATCTGGATTAGGGCATAAGCAGCAGGGCAGGCTTCTGAGCGTTAAAGGCATTCTTCAGGCAGCAGAGCAGTCCTTTAAGGTGAAGCAAAGCAGTCTTCGAAGTACACAACAGGCCACAGCTGCAGACAGTTCTCTGAGAGTCCTTCCGCAAGCCCAGAAAGTGAACTTACGAGTGGGTCTAAGGGTCCTTTTTTCACATCTGGTGCCTTCTTTGAAGTAGGATACGTTTTTAGAGAATTCCCTTATAAGTACATGGAGTTTCCTGCCTTCCCTGCTCTGGCTCCAACCTCACTGCATTAAACAATGAGGCAGTGTGTAGTTCTTTGTGTGAAGGCAGGACACAGCCTATTGAATTGTAAGTGGGGCTGTGCCAGCTGTACCCCCCATACTGCCAGTGATTGCCCATCCAGGCAGACCTAATCCCTCTATTGTGTGACTGTCTGGGAGGAATAAACAAAGTCTAGCTGCCAACTTTACCCAGTCATGTGACCCAGGAACAGGCTGCAGGCATAAAGTAACTCAGGAAGGAAAAAGCTGACTTTCCAAAAGTGGCATTTTTCAAAATTGTAACTTAAAATCCGACTTTAAAATTAAAGAGGATTTTAAATTACAATTTCTTGGACACCAAACATGAATTCTCTACCGGCTCCTAATCAAATATTAGCACTTATTAAAAGTAATGAGGCAACTCAATACTATCCAATGGCAGCAGTAGGCCCCCCAGTAGTGAAAAATGAATGCACGGGTATTTCACCACCAGGACATGAAAAACTAAAAATACATGTCCAACTTTTAATTACAATGCACCCTGTCCTATGGGCTATCTAGGGCCTACCTTAGGGGTTGTCTACATATTATAAAAGGGGAGTTTAAGGCTTGGTAAGGGGTTTATTTTGCCAAGTCCAATTTGCAGTTTAAAACTGCATTCAGGCTGCAATGGCAGACCTGGGACATGTTCTGAGGGACTACTTAAGTGGGTGGCACAGTACGTGCTGCAGGCCCACCAGTAGTATTTAAGTAACAGTCCCTGGGTATATGATATACCACCTTACTGGGGGCTTATCAGTAAATTAAATATGCCAATCAGGTGTAAGGCACATATTACCATGTTTTAGGGAGTGAGCATAAACACTTTAGCACTGGTTAACAGTGGAAAAGTGCACAGTCCTAAGGCCAGTAAAAATATATTCAGAAAAATAGTAGAGGTGAAGGAAAATACGTTGTGGGTGACCCTGCAGAGAGGGCCAAGTCCAACAATTACTCAGAGCAATTACCTTTACAAATGCTTGTTAACAACATGTCAAATTGAGAGCCAAAAGGCAGGAAGAAAGTACTCTGTCCCCTACTGATTAAGAATTAGTGCCTGATTTAGAGTTTGCCGTACGGGTTACTCCATTACAAATGGGAAAGGAATCCTGTCCACTGAATTATAAGTGAATTATATCCAATGGCACTTGTAATAGGGCGGACGGGATATTTGTCACTTTTATGACAGAGTAACCTGTCCACTGACCTCTAAATCAGGCCTTTAGTACCTTAATGCTGAAATGAACAAGCATAAAGGCAACATTTCATCAACTACAATGTTTCACCACCAATAACACTGCATTGTGGATTGTGACATTTGGAAACAAAACTTTGAAATTTACGCCATTAAGAGATCTTTGGAAGACATCAAGAAATGGAAGATAGGTTGGACTGGAAGGGATTTGCTGACAAAGGACTGTGGCAAGGAGATCCCCAATTTGCAAACAATCATGTACTGCCAAGTCAGTGTCATCCTGCATTAGTCAATTGAGAAGGAGAGTGCACAAAGAGGGAGAACCATGCATGGCCAATGCTCCAGCACAGCATGAAGGGGAAAGTAGGACAGCAAAACCACAGCATAACAGGGCACCAGCCCAGCACAACCTCCCTTAACAGACGTTTTCTCCTTGGGGGAAAGGAGTTCCAGAGGCTGGTACTGGGGTAAGTACTCCCCAGGGTAGGGGGCCAAAGTACTCTACTCCCAGGGTAAAAAGAATACCACAGACTGCTAGTTTCACAAGCCTAAATATCCGGCTGGAAAAGAACACTGCAGCATCACTCACTGGCTGGGCTCCAGGTAGAGCTTCACCCCCCTCGCTCACATACAGGAATAGCACTTCTGCCTTCAGGTTGACAATTTTATATGTTCCTCTCATTTCTGCAGTTGTATGAGCCTCTGGGGTTAAGCACAAGCCCCTGCAGCCCCTGCGAGGAAGGAGAAGCCCCAGCCCTTTAGGGGCAACTCAACCCATCAGGTGACCCCAAGTCAGGCCAGGTCAAAGGCAATTAATTTCTGTGAGACTTGGGCACAGAGGCTGATAAGTGCCTGCTGTAGGACCTATAGGTGAAATGGGGTGCTCCTCTACCATTCCTTGGATCTATCAGAAGAGGGCAAATTCAGCAGCAGCCCAGCAGCAGATAAGTAAAGTTGCCTTGTGTGCTTGAACACAACAGCAACCTAGTAGCATATGTAGGAAAGACCCTAGGCATCCTGGAACAAGAAGTGGCCTGCATCATCTAATAATAAGCTTGCCAGTGTGCTGGAAGACAGCAAGGGCCTGGTGGCTAATGGGCACAGTGAAGCCCCTGACCATCCTCATAACCCCCTGCGAGCAATGCTGGAAGTAACCAGCTGTGATCCTGCAGTGAGTCTGGGTAGCTCACACCAGAACCAGAGATCTGCAGCAGATGCATGCAGTGGGCATGCCACTGGTGAGTTGAAGGCGCTCCAAATGTAAGCCCATCTGCACTTCCGCAGGTACTCCGCCACAGGGTTCTGTGCCCTAGACTCCAGATGAAACAACAACTGCTGCCTCGCATCACTTTGCTCCACAGCGGGACCTTTCCCCTGCAGCCACTGCCAGTTCACCCCCAACCCAGTGCCATCCACCATCACAGCAACCAGCATCATGCCAACCCCAGTGGCCGAGACCTCCACCGAAACAACTCAGCTGCCTACTGATCAATGCCAAGTCACGCTGCAAACACGCCCCCAAAGTCTGAAAGTAGACACCATCTCCCCCCTTGCCCCTGACGTGATCTTCATCTCAGAGACCTGGCTCACCCCTTCATCTGCCCCGGACATCGCTACCACAACATCCATTGGTTACAAGATGAAACACCATGGCCGCGCAAACAGACATCAGACACGGGGGCAGCATCGCCGTCATACACAAAGAATCAATCACCTGCACCACCACGGATGACGAGACCATGCCGATCATGGAACACATGAACTTCCAGCTCCACATCGACAACAAAAAAAACATTAAAGGTACCCTCGCCTACAGACCCCAGAACCATGAACCGAGCTCAGTGATGCCGTCATTGAATTCATCACCCCGCTCACCATAGAATCTGAACATTTCATATTTCTAGGAGACCTCAACTTCCACCTGGATGACCCTACCGACACCAGCTCCATCAACTTGCTGGAATGATTGAACAACAACGGCCTCAAGCAGCTGGTCCCAGACCCCACTCACAAAGCAGGACACACTCTGGCCCCCGTCTTCATGACCAGCAACAGAATCAAGTACAGCCACACCACAGAACTCAACAGATTGGACCACTCCATCGATCGTACACTTCACCATTGCCGGACCTTCCTGCACCATCCCCTCTCCCACAGCTGGACCAAGGTCACTTAGCACCAATGGACCAACGCCCTCATCATCACCCAGCCCATCATTACCACAGACATGAACCAAGCAGTAGAGAACTTCAACGCCTGGATCATAAGCGACGCTGACTGAGTCGCTCCCACCAAACCAGCCAGAAGGGACAGATCCACCAAACAAGCCAGTTGCTACACCACAGAACTTAGCACATCGAAATTCAAATGCAAACATTCAGGAAAGAAAGTGGTGGACCAGCTGGAACAACACTGACTGCACCACCTTCAAGTCAGCCCTCAACAACTAGCACTGCCAGCTCAAAGCTGGGAAAAAGGAGGTCCTGACACAGCAGATCGAGACCAGCACCAACCAAACCACGGAACCCCTCACAATCGTCAGGGAGTTCACCTGCCTATCAGCCACCGAAAACTCGATCCCTTCCTCACAGGATCTCTGCAATACCCTCGCCGACCACTTCCACAACATGATGACAACCATCTACAGAAACTTCGATCCCACACCCACTGACCTCATCAACATCCCATCAACCACTGCACCACATGGGAACAGCTCAGCACACCCAACACAAACACACCAATGAACTCCATCCACACAAGAGCACCCACCAACCCATGGCCCCACTGACTTATCAACCACAAAAAAGACAAGATCAGCCACCAGCTCACCACCATCCTCAACACCTCCATTGCCACAGCCACCTTCCCTGATGCCTGGAAACATGCTGAGGTCAGACTGCTCCTCAAGAAACCCTTTGCAGGCCCCAGCGTGCTCCAGAACCATCCCATCTCACTGCTGGCGTTTCACGCCAAAATCCTAGAGAAGTCTATCAATCTCTAATTTACTGAACACCTGGAGAGAAACAACTTGCTGGACCCTTCCCAGTCAGGATTGAGAGCCAATCACAGCCCTGATCACTGCAACAGACGACATCTGCATCCTACTTGACAGGAGAATAAGCCGGCCTTATCTTGCTTGACCTCTTCGCAGCCTTCCAAACTGTCTCCCACCACAAACTCATCGATCGACTGCGCCAGATGAGAATCATTATTGATGCACTGAAATGGATGGCTGTCAGGCACCACTAATATGCTCACAATCGTTCCCTGTACTCAGAGGAGCAGAATGCTCAATTTTCCCAATTCCCCAAACAGACCTCAACCTGAGCCCTTATGTAACAAGTGCTCACGTGAATCCTGTCGGGGGAAAGGGGATGGGGACAGAGAAGAGACTGCCTTGCTTTTCGTGGTTCACTTCCACACCAGCTCTCTGCATCTTTCCGGACTGTCTCTTGTTCTAGTATTTCTTATGTGAACTGCAAGTTAAGAACAACACATGATTACTAACTTCTATTTCCTTTCCTTCTTTCCTACTTCTCTTAAAACATATTGATATTCTCTCTCTCCTTCTCTCTTACCCTTTATGCTAAGACCATTGCTTCTCTTCTTTTCTTTGTTATTAAAGATGTCTCATTTCTTCCATCAAATTATTCCTTGTTTACCTAGTGTCTTTTTCTAAATGTACTTCTGTTATATTACATCAAATTCTATTAACATATCCTTTTTTACAGGCTTATACTTGCGGTTTGGGAGAAAATTAGGAAACTTCCAAGTCACTGGATATCTACGTGAAGAACAGGTAAGCGTCTTCTTCTTTTCTTGGAATACTACTTCCTTTTCTATTTTTTTAGTAGAACCCCTATTAAGTATTTCCTAAGATAAATTCTAACTAACTAACCCGGTGCTGCCAAAACAAAAACTACCCAAAGCTAAACTTCTGCGCATGCTCAATGAATTACTTCTACACTAACTCCTGACTGACTAAGCGCAAGCGCGGGACAAGCACGCTATTAAAAATCGATGGTGAAGTGCGCAGCTCAGAACGCTGCCAGCGCACTTCATAAGGCCTGCGAGAGACTAGACCGGCAACCTCTGTACTCTTTCCTGACTGCCCGCCAAGTACTCTGAGAGACCTGTAGCGGGCCAAAACCTGATCTTCCTACAACCTGGCCTGCGTCCCCCACACCGACTGCGGTGAATTACGGCCACACATCAAGCGAGGTGAGTTTCAGATGGGGGAACCCTGACAGTGGCTTCCTTTCTCATGGGGCACACCCAGAGAAACGGTCTCCCCCCATTCACCTCTCAATCCAAGTGCACCATCTGTGGCGTCCCTCAAGGCTCATTCCTCAGCCCAACCCTCTTCAACATCTACATGATACCACTCACAGACATCGTTAGAACCCACGACAACGACATCAACATCGTCTCCTATGCAGATGACATGCAGCTCGTCAACTGTATGAAGAATATCTCAGCCTGGATGAAGAACAACTGCCTGAAGCTCAACACAGGCAAAATTGAAGTACTAATTTTCGGCAGACACACCTGACTTTGGAACGACTCCTGGTGGCCATCGGAACTTAGGCCCACCCCCACTCCAAAATACCACACTCACAATCTCTGCATCATCCTGGAAAGTGAGCTCTCCATGAAACAACAGGTCAACGCTGTCTCCTCAACCTGCTCCACACTCTCTGCATGCTTCGCAAAGTCTTCAAATGGCTCGCTATCAGCATCAGGAAAACTGTGATGCAGGCCCTCATCACAAGCTGGCTGGACTACAGCAACACACTCTATGCAGGCACCACCAATGAACTTATGAGGAAACTCCAGACAATCCGGGTAGCCCAGACGTGGGTCCCGGGCTCACTGTGCCACTGGAATCAAGCTATCCTGGCTGAAGAGGGGTGAAACCCCGAAACCGGTCCTAGGATGCTTGTTTCCGGTCCAGGGAGGACCTGGCTTGGCAGTTCGGGCTGGACTGTTCCCATGAGGCACAGGGTCAAGACTGATTTGCATATGGCCAGGTCTAAACTGAGGTGGCATGGTGAGCAAAAGAATGATGGATTTAACCCAGATCTCTTGACTGGGGGTGAATGTTTTGATTTGTTCTGCATTCTGTCCATCAATTGGTTGTCTCTTGAAGCTCAACACAGGCAAAATTGAAGTACTAATCTTCGGCAGACACACCTGACTTTGGAACGACTCCTGGTGGCCATCGGAACTTAGGCCCACTCCCACTCCAAAATACCACACTCACAATCTCTGCATCATCCTGGAAAGTGAGCTCTCCATGAAACAACAGGTCAACGCTGTCTCCTCAACATTCTTCCACACTCTCTGCATGCTTCGCAAAGTCTTCAAATGGCTCGCTATCAGCATCAGGAAAACTGTGATGCAGGCCCTCATCACAAGCTGGCTGGACTACAGCAACACACTCTATGCAGGCACCACCAATGAACTTATGAGGAAACTCCAGACAATCTAGAATGCAGCAGCCAGACTGATCCTCAACCTGCCAAAGAGGACCCAATTCAACCAGCACCTGTAAGACCTCCACTGGCTCCCCATCCAGAAAAGATGCCAATTCAAGCTCCTGACCCACGCCTACAAAGCCCTCCACAACCAAGGTCCCACCTTTATGAACCACCGCCTGAACTTCCACCTTCCTCCCAGGAACCTCTGCTCACCTCCCCCTCGCTCAGGTACCATGCATCCGCTGCTGCCACATTAGAGGATGCTCCTTCTGCCTCCTCGCCATCAAGTCCTGGAACACCCTTCCCCTTCACCTCCATACTTCACCCTCCCTGAACCACTTCAGGAAGGGACTCATGACCTGGCTCTTCGACTGACTCTGCAGCACAGCACTTGGATACCCTCTCGAGTGATAAGCAGCGCTTTATAAGTACTGTATGATTGATTGATTGATTGCAGTTGGGGCCATGCAAAGCTGCAGTGCCACCTGCATGTGGGGAGGAGTAACAGGCTGTTAAAGGAGGTCACTTACCATTATGGTGAAGAGCCATGTTACTGTTAGGAAATTGAAACCCTGTTGGACAATTTTCAGGTCTTGATTCAATGCTGGTGTCACTAGCATCCCCTCCCCCAGTGCTGGGATAATTCACATCAATTAGTGTGTTTGTCATGCTCAACCAATATGTCTATAATTAGCATCAGTGTGTTTGTGTGTGTGTGTGTGTGTGTGTTTGTGTGTGTGTGAACTTCTCCTTTGCCCCATCACGGATTCAGTGTCTGGCTGCCAAAAACGTACACATCCTTGACAGGGTGTGATAGAGTCCAGTCACTCCATAGAAACGCCAGCACACCAAAGTCCTTTGTTCCACAAATTATTTATTGAAAGTCACCAATTATGCGTTTCAGCTTGTAAAACCCTTGGTCACACTAGGGGAGCTGCCATTTTGTTTTCATTATATCCGTACTCATCATGCCCCACATCACAATACACATGATAGTTAAAATACCTCACATTCAATGTTGAGCCTTCCGCGATCACAAATAATTCTACATTGTTGCCTGTAATACAATACATACTTATAATTCATTAATCAAGTGAGGATTTGTAAGCTTTTCAGCATTATCCTGTAAAAAAAGTGTGTTATTGCAGATTTATCCCCTCTGCCATGGCAAAGTGTTATGCGATGCCATAAAAGAAATCATGCTTTACCGAAAATAGAAGCCAGCTTTATACAATGCTTAAAAATAAATTCTAAGCAAATTGAAAATAAAGCCAGAGTGGGAAAAATATGCTTATTAACTCATTCAGGTCCCATTAGAAACAATGATCTCAGTATTGGAGCATATAGGGCAGTAGCTTTTGATCCATGTTACAACATCACTGTGCGGCATTTGGCATATATAATGCCTCTACATGCAGAGATCTCCCCAAAAAAACAGGTAATATCACTAGAGGACAAAGAGCAAAGATAGATGTTTATAGTACTGACTATGAAATGATGTGGAAGAATCAATGGTTAAAGTGGAATAAAGCCCCATTCTGTATATTCTATATAATGTTGTGTAGTGTGTGTTGTGTACAGTGGTGACATGAGGTATTTCCACACCGCTAAAGCTTTCTGTAGCCAGACCTAAACAAACTGAAACAAGCAGAATTGAGGAATTATATCAGAAGAACTACTAAATTAAACAGTGGAGTGATAACCATGGCCCATACAGTGAGATCAAGCTTGAGTCTACGGTTGGGAATACGGTTTGAGCCTGGCGCTTATGAAGGTTTTCTTATGACTATAATAAGCCACGCTATGTCTCGCACCAGTGGCAAAACTTTATAGGGCACCATTCAGCTGTTATGGAAGTCTCTGTAGAAGTCATTCCAGAAGATCAGTATATGTACACAGACTAATTTTCAGCTAATAACATGCCACAATTGGCCTGGAAGCAGTGAATCTACTACTTCTTATAAAGGACTAATATACTCAATACTCTCTATTAGTGATGACATCATATATATTAAGCCATCAAATTAAGCCATTTTGTAACACATATGTCACCTTTATATGCAGTTTTCAGATAGTTTGTTTCAAGGTTTGACAGTATGTTATGCTTCCCTATACTAAATTTACAGAGAGCACATCTCAAATTATTTTTCTGCATGGCCAGTTCGCTTTCAAACGAGTTGTCACACCACATTTTCATCTTTACTTTCAGGGCTTTTTGTTCCCTGTAATTACGTGGAAAGAATATTCATCCGGCTTTTACATAATTCTTCCCACAAGGGAAATTCTTTCTCATGCATACCTAGGTCAAAAGAGCTCAAAACAAACAACATCATCCAGGTGATGCCTGCATTGCAGGTTACATTTAGAAATGTGGATGGGTAACTATGAGTAACCAGGTTATTTTGGAGAGAGGGATTCAGAGTTACATAAAATAAGGTGTGCCTCCTGAACATCAAATTAACAATATCAAAAGAACAGACTATTGAGGACAGAATATCAAAAATAAAGCATCTACAGGTAAATGTAGATTTTCTATACCTCACTCCCCATATCTGCACCTACATGGTCCCTACATCTTCAAGATATATAGATGTTGAGTTAGGAATACTAAATCTATACTTCCTCATATGCCCTTACCTTTTGATATTTTGTTCCTCTATAATTTGCCGTTGCAATTAGTATGCCACAATATTGTTGTCGATATTCAGTAGTACAATCTGAATAGACAAGGAGAACAAAGTTTAAGTTGTTGGTGAATGTCACTCAGATTCAAGGTTAAAAACGTCCCCTTTATTCGTGATTACCCATGTACATTTTTATTTTATGCATGGTCCAACTCTCTTCCGAGGCACAGATGATCACCGACTCCATCACTTCCTGTATGCCTCTCTCTTGCCCAAATTTAAAAGAAAATATTTGTTTTCCTATCACCTACACCAGACACTTCTGTGCTGCTGAAGCCCTACACAACACTTCTTTTCTACTGCCCAGACCACCCATAGCTGTTTCATAGTTATAATTCTACTTCAAAGTATGTGGTTGAATTTCTACTTCCTGTGATTTGTACTTAACCAAGTGTTTAGAAAGTTTTGGGTATGTGATTATTTCAATGTGAGATGGATTCTAGTAATAGTTACTAGGTGGTGTGGATACAGAGTGAATCATCTTTCCAGCTTATCTGGTGTTGTGTTATTCCCATTTTACTAACACCCAATGCTGTCGCCCATAGCCCAATCTACAAAACAACACACCTTGAATAATACAGCTGAAGTTGAAGATTGAAGTGCTTCCGTGACCTTCTCATGACAATAAAGCACTACAACTATTTCACACATAGAATAGCTATTTACTCAAGAATCAAGAAAACACTTCACAGGTATTTGTAAAGCAAAAGAGAAAATAACAATCCAATCCAATACAAAGCAACACAATCCAATAAAATACAATCCAATACAGCTCCTGGCGGTTAAATCTGCATGGGCAGAAGGGGTATCAGCTGCACAATAAACAAGCAAGGACTAGAATTTGGGTATCAAAAAGGAAACCAAAGAAGTCTATGGCTTTGGAGGTGCATCTCTTTTTTTTTCCAAACAAATGCACAAACTACACATGATCCATGAGAAGTGTTGGCTCTTCAGACTCTTAGAAATCCACAAACACATAATCAAAATGTCACTATAATTGTGAACAGATCTAAAAGATACACATAAAATAGTTTTCCATTATAACTTCTAATAATAAATGGTCACTAGCCTCTTCGCAGAGTAGCAAATGCGCAGTCTGAAGTTAAATGGCTAAACAAGTGATTTCCCGGTACTAGATCCAAGTAAGGTGAAAAGAAAAGAGGCACCTGTGCTAAAACAGCCAGGTCTTCAATCCCTTGCGAAACTCAGTCAGGCAACAGCAGCTTTGCAGTGTTTCTGGAAGGCTGTTCCATAACTTTGGGCCGGGATATGTAAATGACCGGCCCCCCATACGAGCTAGATGTATTCCGGTCGCTCTACAGAGGGACTGGTTGGATGACCGGAGGAGCCGTGCCGGCTGGGAAGTAGCCACCAGCTCTTTGATGTATCTTGAGGCTGTGCCAAATCTTGCCTTGTGCAAATAGCACAAAGCTTTGTGCTGTATTCATTTCTCCACAAATAACCAGTGGAGCTCCCGGGGCAGATTTGATACTGACACATACTTGGAAAGGCGGAAAAGTAGCCTGGCCTCAGCATTTTGGACTACTTGAATGCACCAAATGACTGCTTTCTCAGCCCCCAAGTATAAAATGTTGCTGTAGTCTATTCTTAACAAGATCAGCACTTAACCTATTGATTTTTGGGCTGCAGGAGGTATTATATCAATGATCTTTTTAACCCATCTCAGTACAGGGAAGCAGGTGGCTGCCACTTTTGCCACATGAGTAATCATTGATAGTCTCACATCCAACCAAAAGCCAAGATTCTTTACTCTAGCTGAAAAATTCAGCAGATTACCCAAGGCCTTCGGCCAGTGCTGAGGACCTCATAGATGGGAATTGTTTCCTAGGACCATAACCTCTAACTTCTTGCTGTTAAGCTTGAGTGAGATTGTACTCAGCCAAAGGGAAATCCCATTCAAACATAAATTGATGGATCCAATACAGTTTCACTGTGCAGATGACAAAGCAAAAATAATCTGCATGTCGTCGGCATGTGAGAACAAGGTAAGCCCCCAGCTTTCCACCACCTCCGCAAGAAGGCAGACATATTTATTAAAAAGTTTCGGACTTGAGGTCGAGCCATGAGGAACCCCACAGGTGAGGGCAAGAGATTCTGATCTAGCACTGCCTGAGAAGATCTGAAATCTGTGGTTTTCAAGAAACAAGGTCATCCAAGCTAGTGCTGTGCACTGCAACCCTACAGATGGGAGCCTTTTCAGGAGAGTGCAATGGGACACAGTGTCGAAAGCCGCACTTAGGTCTAGTAAAATCAGTGTGGCTGTACCACCCTCATCCAGGAGCCATCTAAGATGTTCCTTGACCCCTCAGAGGGGGGATTCCGTGCTGCGCCCTGAAGCCTGACTAAGATAGATGCAGAGCAAAACCAAAGGAGATGATGGACGGAGTGTTGAACATTGCAAGCACTCACCCCCAGTCAACTGATCTGGGTTTAATCCATCATCATTCTTTAGCTCACTCCGCCACCCCAGTTCAGACATGGCCATATGCAAATCAGTCTGACCCTGTGCCTCATGGGAACAGTCCAGCCCGAACTGCCAAGCCATGTCTTTCCTGGACCGGAAACAAGCATCCTGGGACCGGTTTCTGGCTTACAGCCGTCATCAGCCAGGCTATCTTGAATCCAGTGGCAAAGTGAGCAAGAGACCCACGTCTGGGCATACCCTGCCAACTTAGGGCGAACATAGCAAAACCAAAGGAGATGATGGACGGAGTGTTGAACATTGCAAGCACTCACCCCCAGTCAACTGATCTGGGTTTAATCCATCATCATTCTTTAGCTCACTCCGCCACTCCCAGTTCAGACATGGCCATATGCAAATCAGTCTGACCCTGTGCCTCATGGGAACAGTCCAGCCCGAACTGCCAAGCCATGTCTTCCCTGGACCGGAAACAAGCATCCTGGGACCGGTTTCTGGCTTACAGCCGTCATCAGCCAGGCTATCTTGAATCCAGTGGCAAAGTGAGCAAGGGACCCACGTCTGGGCATACCCTGCCAACTTAGGGCGAACATAGCAAAACCAAAGGAGATGATGGACGGAGTGTTGAACATTGCAAGCACTCATCCCCAGTCAACTGATCTGGGTTTAATCCATCATCATTCTTTAGCTCACTCCGCCACCCCAGTTCAGACATGGCCATATGCAAATCAGTCTGACCCTGTGCCTCATGGGAACAGTTCAGCCCGAACTGCCAAGCCATGTCTTCCCTGGACCGGAAACAAGCATCCTGGGACCGGTTTCTGGCTTACAGCCGTCATCAGCCAGGCTATCTTGAATCCAGTGGCAAAGTGAGCAAGGGACCCACGTCTGGACATACCCTGCCAACTTAGAGCGAACATAGCAAAACCAAAGGAGATGATGGACGGAGTGTTGAACATTGCAAGCACTCACCCCCAGTCAACTGATCTGGGTTTAATCCATCATCATTCTTTAGCTCACTCCGCCACCCCAGTTCAGACATGGCCATATGCAAATCAGTCTGACCCTGTGCCTCATGGGAACAGTCCAGCCCGAACTGCCAAGCCATGTCTTCCTGGACCGGAAACAAGCATCCTGGGACCGGATTCTGGCTTACAGCCATCATCAGCCAGGCTATCTTGAATCCAGCGGCAAAGTGAGCAAGGGACCCACGTCTGGGCATACCCTGCCAACTTAGGGCGAACATAGCAAAACCAAAGGAGATGATGGACGGAGTGTTGAACATTGCAAGCACTCACCCCCAGTCAACTGATCTGGGTTTAATCCATCATCATTCTTTAGCTCACTCCGCCACCCCAGTTCAGACATGGCCATATGCAAAATCAGTCTGACCCTGTGCCTCATGGGAACAGTCCAGCCCGAACTGCCAAGCCATGTCTTCCCTGGACCGGAAACAAGCATCCTGGGACCGGTTTCTGGCTTACAGCCGGCATCAGCCAGGCTATCTTGAATCCAGTGGCAAAGTGAGCAAGGGACCCACGTCTGGGCATACCCTGCCAACTTAGGGCGAACATAGCAAAACCAAAGGAGATGATGGACGGAGTGTTGAACATTGCAAGCACTCACCCCCAGTCAACTGATCTGGGTTTAATCCATCATCATTCTTTAGCTCACTCCGCCACCCCAGTTCAGACATGGCCATATGCAAATCAGTCTGACCCTGTGCCTCATGGGAACAGTCCAGCCCGAACTGCCAAGCCATGTCTTCCCTGGGCCGGAAACAAGCATCCTGGGACCGGTTTCTGGCTTACAGCCGTCATCAGCCAGGCTATCTTGAATCCAGTGGCAAAGTGAGCAAGGGACCCACGTCTGGGCATACCCTGCCAACTTAGGCCGAACATAGCAAAACCAAAGGAGATGATGGACGGAGTGTTGAACATTGCAAGCACTCACCCCAGTCAACTGATCTGGGTTTAATCCATCATCATTCTTTAGCTCACTCCGCCACCCCAGTTCAGACATGTCCATATGCAAATCAGTCTGACCCTGTGCCTCATGGGAACAGTCCAGCCCGAACTGCCAAGCCATGTCTTCCCTGGACCGGAAACAAGCATCCTGGGAACGGTTTCTGGCTTACAGCCGTCATCAGCCAGGCTATCTTGAATCCAGTGGCAAAGTGAGCAAGGGACCCACGTCTGGGCATACCCTGCCAACTTAGGGCGAACATAGCAAAACCAAAGGAGATGATGGACGGAGTGTTGAACATTGCAAGCACTCACCCCAGTCAACTGATCTGGGTTTAATCCATCATCATTCTTTAGCTCACTCCGCCACCCCAGTTCAGACATGGCCATATGCAAATCAGTCTGACCCTGTGCCTCTTGGGAACAGTCCAGCCCGAACTGCCAAGCCATGTCTTCCCTGGACCGGAAACAAGCATCCTGGGACCGGTTTCTGGCTTACAGCCGTCATCAGCCAGGCTATCTTGAATCCAGTGGCAAAGTGAGCAAGGGACCCACGTCTGGGCATACCCTCCCAGGATGCTTGTTTCCGGTCCAGGGAAGACATGGCTTGGCAGTTCGGGCTGGACTGTTCCCATGAGGCACAGGGTCAGACTGATTTTCATATGGCCATGTCTGAACTGGGGTGGCGGAGTGAGCTAAAGAATGATGATGGATTAAAACCAGATCAGTTGACTGGGGGTGAGTGCTTGCAATGTTCAACACTCCGTCCATCATCCCCTTTGGTTTTGCTATGTTCGCCCTAAGTTGGCAAGGTATGCCCAGACGTGGGTCCCTTGCTCACTTTGCCACTGGATTCAAGATAGCCTGGCTGATGACGGCTGTGAGCCAGAAACCGGTCCCAGGATGCTTGTTTCCGGTCCAGGAAGACATGGCTTGGCAGTTCGGGCTGGACTGTTCCCATGAGGCACAGGGTCAGACTGATTTGCATATGGCCATGTCTGAACTGGGGTGGTGGAGTGAGCTAAAGAATGATGATGGATTAAACCCAGATCAGTTGACTGGGGGTGAGTGCTTGCAATGTTCATCACTCCGTCCATCATCCCCTTTGGTTTTGCTATGTTCGCCCTAAGTTGGCAGGGTATGCCCAGACGTGGGTCCCTTGCTCACTTTGCCACTGGATTCAAGATAGCCTGGCTGATGACGGCTGTGAGCCAGAAACCGGTCCCAGGATGCTTGTTTCCGGTCCAGGGAAGACATGGCTTGGCAGTTCGGGCTGGACTGTTCCCATGAGGCACAGGGTCAGACTGATTTGCATATGGCCATGTCTGAACTGGGGTGGCGGAGTGAGCTAAAGAATGATGATGGATTAAACCCAGATCAGTTGACTGGGGGTGAGTGCTTGCAATGTTCAACACTCCGTCTATCATCCCCTTTGGTTTTGCTATGTTCGCCCTAAGTTGGCAGGGTATGCCCAGACGTGGGTCCCTTGCTCACTTTGCCACTGGATTCAAGATAGCCTGGCTGATGATGGCTGTGAGCCAGAAACCGGTCCCAGGATGCTTGTTTCCGGTCCAGGGAAGACATGGCTTGGCAGTTCGGGCTGGACTGTTCCCATGAGGCACAGGGTCAGACTGATTTGCATATGGCCATGTCTGAACTGGGGTGGCGGAGTGAGCTAAAGAATGATGATGGATTAAACCCAGATCAGTTGACTGGGGTGAGTGCTTGCAATGTTCAACACTCCGTCCATCATCCCCTTTGGTTTTGCTATGTTCGCCCTAAGTTGGCAGGGTATGCCCAGACGTGGGTCCCTTGCTCACTTTGCCACTGGATTCAAGATAGCCTGGCTGATGACGGCTGTGAGCCAGAAACCGGTCCCAGGATGCTTGTTTCCGGTCCAGGGAAGACATGGCTTGGCAGTTCGGGCTGGACTGTTCCCATGAGGCACAGGGTCAGACTGATTTGCATATGGCCATGTCTGAACTGGGGTGGCGGAGTGAGCTAAAGAATGATGATGGATTAAACCCAGATCAGTTGACTGGGGTGAGTGCTTGCAATGTTCAACACTCCGTCCATCATCCCCTTTGGTTTTGCTATGTTCGCCCTAAGTTGGCAGGGTATGCCCAGACATGGGTCCCTTGCTCACTTTGCCACAGGATTCAAGATAGCCTGGCTGATGACGGCTGTGAGCCAGAAACCTGTCCCAGGATGCTTGTTTCCGGTCCAGGGAAGACATGGCTTGGCAGTTCGGGCTGGACTGTTCCCATGAGGCACAGGGTCAGACTGATTTGCATATGGCCATGTCTGAACTGGGGTGGCGGAGTGAGCTAAAGAATGATGATGGATTAAACCCAGGTCAGTTGACTGGGGTGAGTGCTTGCAATGTTCAACACTCCGTCCATCATCCCTTTGGTTTTGCTATGTTCGCCCTAAGTTGGCAGGGTATGCCCAGACATGGGTCCCTTGCTCACTTTGCCACAGGATTCAAGATAGCCTGGCTGATGACGGCTGTGAGCCAGAAACCGGTCCCAGGATGCTTGTTTCGGTCCAGGGAAGACATGGCTTGGCAGTTCGGGCTGGACTGTTCCCATGAGGCACAGGGTCAGACTGATTTGCATATGGCCATGTCTGAACTGGGGTGGCGGAGTGAGCTAAAGAATGATGATGGATTAAACCCAGATCAGTTGACTGGGGGTGAGTGCTTGCAATGTTCAACACTCCGTCCATCATCCCCTTTGGTTTTGCTAAGATAGATGCAGACCATTACGCTCCCCCACAAAAGTCGTAAGCTGCAAGTTAACATGTTTCTCCAGGATCTTACTGAGAATAAAGTCAAAAAAATAATCCCCTTGGGAACAAATATACAACCACAACAACTGATTCTCACATCCACCACCAAACTTAGTATCAATCACCCAGGGTCAACCCAACACAGAGGTGCAAATTACATGAACTCAAAAATCAAGTCAAAGAAACACATTTTTTCCTCTCTTTTCAATTTATTAAAATTATATATGTACATATTCTAGCTAATCACAATGTTAAAAACATTTTATGAGGCAATTTAATACTCCAATGTGCCATTCAATAAAAACAACTAATCACAAATACAAAAACAAGTTAAAAAAACACACAACTACAGCGAGTGGGAATCCAGCAAGAAATTTTTTCAAATCAAGAAGACATCACAATTGTCAGACAAAAAATAGGATATTAATGCACACAATTAGATCAACAAATTCTTGTTCAATGATAGCCATAAAGTGTTGCACTTGTCATTGATCCGTGATGTATTCAACAACAAAGCATCGACGCGTTTCGGTGGGTCCAACGAAATATCACCCCCACCTTCTTCAGGAAAGCCAATATCTTCCCACCTTGCTTCAATAATTCTAAATGAAATACAATAAAATAAAACATATATAACGACCATTATGAGTTGATTAAAAAGCTCACAATTAACATCCTCTGTGGGTTACTCCCAAGCACTCGGACATTCAAACTTTCAAGCATACTTCCAAATCTCACCGGAACTACCATCGGTCTCCACCATACTTCATTCACTCATTAACTCAGCGACATAGGGCAAGCATGCCTCAAAGTCGAATTGCTGCCCCTCTGGGGTACAGTTTAGGGATGCCAACTCTTTTGCTCTCAAACATTAAAACAACCAAACATACTTCCAGTTACCATTGGACTTACCACCCGTCTCAACCATACTTCATTCACTCATTTGCTCATACAATAGAGGGCAAACGGGGCGTGGCCAAGCCAGCCAAGATGGCGGACGCATCTCCCTAGTGCTCCGCATCGCGACCCGCATCACCGGCCCACACTGATGCCCTGATCGCCCCAGGCGCGCGGAGCCCAACACCGGAGCCGGAATAATCCGGCGGGCCTTCATTGCAGCCGGAGTGGTGGACGGCGGGATGTCCCCCGCACCGTGAGGACCGATCCGTTCCACCCCCGCAGCGGGACCAAGATGGCGGCGCCTGTTTGACACGGGAAGCGGGCTGCGGCGGTGGAGAGGAGCGGAACACATCGCTCGCCCCTGCCCCGTCTCAGGACTTCACACGCGGTCTCGCGGAGGCCCCGGAGCCCAGGGGAGTGCCAGGTGAGAGTGGACGCGGTGCTCGGCTCCCGTCGGAGGCCGCCCGGCCTTGGCGATCCTCGCTGGGGGCCTGAGCGGGGACGCCACCCCTCGTACTAAACGCTGGGCACCCGGGTCCTCCCTGCCCCTCCCCGCACGGCGCTAGACATCGAGGTGCGCGGGGGTGACTGGAGGGGGCCAGGGACCCAGGGACAGAGGGAGGCCTCGCTGCGAGCCCGTGAAACCACCCCGCCCAGACCAGAACTGACCCGGCTGCGGGGGCTCGCATCGTCAGCATACATCCATGCCCTGATCACCCCCAACCTGCAGAGACTAGTACCCGGCGGGCTCTCATCACGGCTGGAGTTGCGGACGGCAGGAGAGCTGTCCCGCCCCCGCCGATCGTCGGGCCCGGCGTGGGATCCCATACACACTAGGTGGCCATACCTCCTGCCCGGCGCCGAATGCCCTGGTCCTCCCTGTTTCCCCCCGCACGGCGCTAGACATCGAGGCGCGCGGGGAGTGACTGAAGGAGGCCGAGGATCTAGCGGCCTCACTGTAGGCCTGTGCCGACTGAGGGGAGGCCGCTGAAAGAAGCGCACCCCCCCCCGGATAATCAAAGCGGCGGCGGAGGGAGGCGACACCCACCTAATTGGAGACCCCCGCACTGAGCCACCGCGGCACTTGACCATCTCTCTGTCGCCCCCTTACGGCGCCGGGACTCGAGGCGCGAGGGAGAAAGGGGGGACGGACTGGCGGAGGCTCCGAGGTGGGGGACGGCGGTCTGCGATTCCTGCTGAGGATCCCTGGCGTCTCTGCCTGAGGTCCGCTCGCCCTTGTTTACTAAATCGGCACCACCCCAACAAAAAGACACTCCACAGGGGAGACGAGCCACAATAAGCTGGTGCGAACAGAGCGGCGGTCCCCACTGCACCCCGGACGCAGACCCGTACGACACACCATAGAAATCAACCGGCTCGAGATACTGCTCCATCGGAACAACATGGGACGCCAGCGGGCAATCGGAGCGGGGCAAGCATCAGGGACCACGAGACAATCGTCCCCGGACCCCATAGTCGCCCAATCGGATGGCACGCCCTCTATGTCTGACAAGCTGGATAAAGTCCTGGCAGCAATCGAACACTCCAGAGTGACCATGCAAACTAAATTCGGGAACTGGCTACGGACCTCAATCTCCTACGAGATGACCACAGAAAACTCGCAGACAAGGTCAAGCAGGGAGAGAAGACACTGCAAGCAGTGGAACCCCAAGTGCAGCTACATGAAAACGCCCTGAAAGACTTGCAGACCAGGGTGCAGTCCTTAGAAAGCAAAGCGGACGACTTGGAAGGGCGCTCCCGCCGAAGTAACATCCGTGTCCTGAATCTGCCCGAGGGAACGGAGGGGCCCAATCCAATCCGCTACACTGAAACGTGGATAAAAACCTTCACACAACCAAAAGACCTAACCCCGTTCTTTTCGGTCGAGAGAGCACACCGAGTGCCGGCCCGTAGGCCACCACCAGGATCGTCGCCCCGACCGTTTCTGCTGAAACTGCTCCACTACCAGGACAGGGACGCTGTCCTCCGGGCGGCGCGACTGGCAGGGCCACTCAACATGGAAGATAAACAGATTATGTTGTTCCCGGATTACTCCGCGCTGTTCAGCAACAGCGAGCCACGTTCCTGACGGTGAAGCGTTTTTGCGCCAACGGAATGTACAATACGCTCTCATGTTTCCTGCCCGCCTCAAAATAATATTCGATGGGACCACGCACTTCTTCACGGACCCCACAGAGGCAAGCAACTGGGCGGAGCAACACCTGACAGGCCCCAACGGACACGGGAGCTCGCAAAGTCGTCAGGCCCCGGGCCGCCGACGTCAACCGCGCCGAAGAGTCACCCTCTCCCAACTGAGCCACAGATCTGACTCTACGGTCAAAAGCTCACCTGACCTGGAGCAAATTCTAGCTGAGCGAAGGAAAGCACTGCAAGCGGCCACAGACATACGAAAGACAGGGGGAGACTCGGACGGGGAGAGGGCTCCACATCTATTCACCTCGGAGGAGGAAGCCAGCGATGCAAATACCTCCCACGACGGATCGGTCACACCCCCAACTGTGACTCCACAAACGGCGGACTTGGTGATTTGAGTACTGACCCGCACAGAGTGGTGCATCGAGCATGGAACCCCCGAGGACCATAGCGAGTGAAAAGACGGCACCGTTGGATCAATCAGCACTCGACGGCACGATATTCTGAGTATCGAAAGGCTACACCGGACTGAGGCGCTGCGCGTGGGGGAGGACGAGGGAAACCCCTGGCATCATCAATTCATCGACATACAGCGGGCGGCGATGCCAACAGCAGCTGGCGAGGAGCTCCAACCACCCCCTCAAATAACGAACTAAAGACAGTACATGTCGTACAGTTTGGATGTACCGCCCTGGGCGATAGATCCCTTTAGTTGGGAATGTTTCCCGTTGTATTGTTTTCCCTTGTTATGTCCCCAAAATCCCCTGGTATCTTTAATGGAGCTCATTAATAGGAATGTAATATACCTGCGGAGGGCTGCAGCACTGACGAGGGGAGGCCTGGGAGCACCCAGCAGATCATCTCACACAGAAGGGTTCCCTAAGAAACGATTGACAAAATGACAGCTAAGGTCCCTAACGCAGATATAAAAGTCATCACACTAAATGTCAGGGGTATGCACACGGCGACCAAACGATACGGCATCTATGCTTATATCAAGAGACAGCAGGCACACGTGGCTCTCTTACAGGAGACGCACTTGACAGCAGTCGAAGTAACGCGATTACACAAGAAATGGCGGGGCATTATCTGTGCCACTACGTACTCAGCATTCGCCAGGGGGCATTAATCTGGATTCGACCAGGGGTTCCCTTTAAGGAGCAGGCGCGTATTCTGGACGCAGAAGGACGATATGCCATACTAGAGGGATTACTGGAGGGCCAGCCCTTACTGATAGGAAGCATATATGCTCCGAACGTGGAGCAAGGCCACTTCTGGAGCCGTCTCACGGCAGTGCTGACCCACCGTACACAAGCCCCCTGGCTCTTAGGAGGGGACTACAACTGCGTTTTAGACTTAGATCTTGACAGGTCCCACCCCCACCGGCGCAGTCACCCGCGCGCAGGCAAACCGAACTTTTTAAAAACTGGGTACAACACTGGGCACTGTCGGACGCTTGGCGAACACGGTACCCATACACAAAACTCTATTCCTTCCACTCCATCCCGCACGCACCTGCGGGTGCGCTTAGACAGGTTTCTTTGCTCTGCAGGGATACTCTCCAAAGTACAGCGCACAGATTACTTAGGCAGAATATTATCAGACCACGATGCACATACAGTGACCCTCCGATGGAAACCGCCCCACCCCCCGTCCCCACTTGGAAATTGCCGCGGGAATGCCTTACAGATCAGGTGTTTTGTCATGACCATGGGGAACACATCCAAGAGCAACTTACACTAAATGCCGACACAGCGACGTCGAGACTGGTCGAATGGGATACATTCAAGGTCGTAGCCAGAGGGCACTGCATACAGCAAATAGTGGGGGTACGTAGGACGCTTGAACAGTCGCTACAGAGCGCGGAGCAGGCACTGGCAGCTCTAACGAAGAAAGCTGATCAAGGCGAGGCTACCACTGCTCAGATAGCAAATGCCAAAACATCTCACGCAGAGGCAATGAGAGACCTCCGCAAATACAACTTCAGGGTCTATGCCTCCAAGATCCACCAAGAAGGCAATAGAGTCGGGACACTGCTTGCTTGGCTGGCCAGGCAAGACACAGGAATGACACCCATCACGGAAGTGAGGGATGTCACCGGCACTATCAAGCAGTCGCAGGTAGACATTTTACAGGTATTTCACGAATTTTACTCCCAGGTATACAAGGCCCCAATGCAAGAAGACCACCATGCAATACACCTGTTCCTTCACCAACTGAACCTGCCCCGTGTCCCGCTCGCAACCAAGAAAGCACTAGACACAAAGATTAAGTCCACTGACATCACCCAGGCCATCCGAACACTGGCACGCAACAAAGCGCCAGGAATGGATGGCTTCCCACTCGAATATTACAGCACCTTCTCAGCCCGGCTAACCCCCCATATGGTGACCATGTACGACGATGCGCTAACACGGGGCGAACTTCCGGGTTCATTTAGGGAATCGATCCTAGTTACATTCCCCAAACCACACAGGGACCCAACACTCCCCTCCTCGTACAGACCAATCACCCTGCTAAACGCAGACTGCAAAATATTAGGAAAAATCCTAGCGGACCGGTACACCCAAATCCTTCCACCATTGATCCACCCGGATCAATGTGGATTTGTTCCACAGCGCAACACCTCACAGAATCTGCGAAGACTATTCCACGTCCAAGATGGGGCAGGGGAGCGGTTCCCCAACGCGGCCTGCTTGATACTCGACCTAGAGAAGGCCTTTGATACCCTGCTATGGCCCTACTTGTTTACGGTCCTCGGCAAAATAAATGTGGGCCCCACCCTGCTGAAATATACGAAACTGCTATATACGGGTCTCACCTCGCGGGTACGAGTGGGAAAGTATATCTCTCCTCCATTCGCGGTGGAGCGTGGGACTAGGCAGGGGTGCCCCTTATCGCCGTTGCTATTCGCCCTGGCGGTGGAACCTTTGGCGATACGTCTTCGCCGGGAGGGGAGATGTGGGGCATTCCGATAGCGGACACGACACACTGCGTATCGCTATACGCAGATGACCTCCTAATATATGTTCGCGATGCGACGGAGGACCTCTCCCCTATCTGGGTGGCACTACAAGACTTCGCAGGGCCTCCGGCCTCAAAGTCCACTGGGACAAATCCACGCTCTATCCACTGAGCCCACGTCTGGCCCCGTTTAATGTCCAGGTTGGAACTCAGACGCTCGCCTGGAACGCGGCGGCGCCCAGATACTTAGGGGTAAGACTGTATCATTCCCCGAGGGATCTGTATGAGGGGAACCATCGCAGAGCACTGGCAGGGATACGGACAGCAGTGGGATTCTGGAAAACGCTACCCCTGGCTCCCATAGGGCGAGTGGCCCTCGCCAAAATGATTATAGTCCCCAGACTACTGTACCACTTCACTAATCTCCCCGTGATACCCCGCGCCCCTTCTTCAAAGAACTGGATATCCTGCTCACCGAGTTGATTTGGGGAGGAGGTCGCCATAGAGTAGCACTATCCAAATTACACCTCCCTACGACTCAGGGAGGGCTGGGGGCACCCTCGTTCGAAGCATACTTTCTAGCGGCCCAACTCCAGTGGCTATCGTACTGGACAGCAGAACGGTATACCGGGGAAACGGTGACCGGCGAAGGCCGGATACCCCTCCCAGCAATCCGTAGATTACTCCTACCAGGCACCAAACCGCTACGCACCTATCCGATTCAGGTATCTATAGCACGTACATGCATGCTGAAGATCCATCGCATGTCCAGAGGAAGGCCTCCATACTCGCCCCTACTCCCGCTGGTGGGATTCCCCGAAAAGAGGGATACTATACTGCCGGTGCCCTTCAGGTTTGGACCGAACACGCCGTTACTGAAACGGAATCCCTGTTCCAAGACGGACAGCTCCAAACATATGCCCAACTGACTGACCAATATGACCTCCCACCAGGACAATTCCTCCTACATAGGCAAATAGTAGACAGCAGTCGATGTCACTGGGACCCAGAGGGGGGAGCCTCCGACTCACCCGGTGATACATGCCATACTACACATGGGTACGGGTAGACATTTAGTCACATGGCTCTATAAAGCTATCCGTGAACTGACCCTCAAACCCCTACACTCGCTACGACAGACCTGGGAAACCGAAATGGGGAGGGTATTTCACGATAAAGAGTGGGAAACAGCGCTAGAGTATCCGAAAAAGTCTCCAGGAATGCGCGCTTCAAGAATATCCAATTCAACATCCTCCATAGAGCATACCTTACGCCGCACCGCCTTCGCCGTTTCTATCCTGACACACACTTTGCGTGCCCCCGATGTCAGACTCCCGAGGCGGACTTCAAACACATGTTTTGGGACTGCCCCACTATCCAAAAATACTGGGACCACGTACACAGGGCACTCCGAGCAACCACTAATACTTCGGCCATGTCCACTTGGGAGGCGTGTGCCCTCGGGATCTTCCGCAGGCGGAAGACAGAAAAAGTGCGGACCCGCTTCGCATCCCTCGCCATCCTCTTAGCGAAACGGGGAATAGCCATGCACTGGCGGGCCCCGCTGGGACCCCCAGTAGCAGCCTGGATAGGGGCCATGAAGAAATGGGGTAGGGCAGAAGAAGAGGTGTTGCGGGAGGAGGAGGTGAAGGGGACGCGGAAGCACCCCATCTCTCTGCAATGGGCACAATTGCTATATCAATACACGCAAGAAACGGCCCCTGTGGAGGAGCCCGTAGTCTCTCAATCACAGACCCCGCCCCCATCCCCTGCGGGACCAACTGAAGCAGAACCAAGACTAAGCCCGGCAGTCTGAGAGGGATGCTATCGCGAGACCGCACTGGATGGTCGCAGCGGCCGCACCAAGATGACCTGCTCGCGGGCCCCCCCCATATCTCACACAACCTCAAATAGAGACATGATAACGCGCCCATCCAAGCAGTTGATTCTATACACCTGCACCCAGACAGCTCCCGACCATCTTTCCCAGTTCACCCCCCACGTTACAAGTTTTAGCCCTCACAGGTAGTTCTTATGCCTGATGTTTTCAATTAGAACCGCATTCACGAACACTCAGGAAAAATAACATATGAAAGGAATTCGAGGCTATAGGATCACTACACACCCCTGGGAAGCTAACCCGCCGTAGTCCTCAATACCATACCACATATTGATAATACCAGACGAGGGGCTCTTTCCCAACATTGTTGACTATTCGCAAGCTTATACGTGAAGTATGTAACACTGATGTACACGCTGAAACATGTGTCTTCTTATTTGCCCTTCTTTTTCCCTACCCACTTTCGGTGTTTCCCTTCCTATATTCAATCATTTGTCTCCTCATTGGTAATCGCATACTGATGTATTACAGTGATAACTACGTCTGAATGTAATATAGAATGCAAAAAAACCCCAATAAATAAATTTAAACAAAAAAAACAATAGAGGGCAAACATACCTTCAAATAAAAATACTGCCCAACTAGGGTATAGTTCAGAAATACGGGCTACGTTCCTCTCCGTACAAAGCTGCAAAAAATACACAAGGGATAAAACACCATCAGGTTCTCATCCTACTTTCTCTGGGCTCTATGTCACAGTGTACTACACTTCTTTAGGCATTTACCTTTATACGAGACAGAAAACCCTCACACTCTTGTTTTAAGCAAACGGGCTCCTTTTTAATGGTTCACTTCCTTATGCCAGTGATAAAAATGGATAAGATCCCAATCTGCATGAAAACAATATGCAGAAAAATATTACAAACATACACCTTGCGTATTACTATCAAGCTAAGGTCTTAGAAAATTAAGGACTCCCAAGATAGTTACCTGTTTAATAATAAAAAGTCCAGGCTAGTTCCGTCTCTCTAGCACATCAACAGGAGGGAAGGCTCGTTCTCACTCCAAACAGTATGTTCATTAAAACGTATCTACACACACAAAGATGAAATTATGATCACCGTGACTGTGATACAATCTCCAAAATACACCAAATTCAAGCCCACGCTCTACGTGCAAATCACGATCGAATTGTGATGCCCAGGCAATATTCTACAACTAGATACAACTAGTTAAGTGGTTAAAAAAAAAAAACAAGATTTGGGACAATACCCTGTTGTTTACTGAACCCATATCCGGGGACTAACCATCTCCCGTTTCTATAGATATCCAAAAAACCGGGTCAAATATGTGTGCCAAATTACATGACCCGAGCAAAGTCCCAGAAGACAGACATCATGAGTCACAAACCCAACGCTCCTGATTGTGAGCTGAAAATCTGAGCTCCAAACTACACATCACTAACTGCACGGTCCAGACGAACAGCCCTCTCCCGCTTAACTGTCCAGCAGATTACACGTTCCTTTAACCGGGGTTCCAACACGGGGTACTCTGCCTCCGTATGTGTAGCTCTTCACAACCCGAGTACGCTTCTATTTAAACCCTGAAAACCTGCGCCTCTAATTACCGGTCTAAGATCCGACCCTGCAACAGCTGTGATCGAAATATCACGTGTCTTTAAGTCAATCCCGGTAGCGCCATCTTAGAACAGTGATCCGAAACGGTGGCGCTTATAGTTCATAAAAAAAGCCCCACCGACCAGCTACTAATGTAGCTACATATCCCAAAATGGTTAGTGGCGTTTTCATAATTGTAAATTTAAGTCCCATTCTTATGGAAAAGGAGACAACTTCTCTGTACATAATACCGGTGATCCTAAAGTCACCTGGTGTGAACAGGATACATAAGCGCCCTATTGGAACTTCAGAGACGTAATAGACAGCAGTAAACTGCTCCTACAAATAACGAACCCTACAGTCTATCAGTATTTATCATTCAGTCTTTATCAAAAATGCTAACCATAGGCCAAAAATTAATAAAATAGTAAACAAAATTAATAAAAAATAATTAATAAAAAGTAAATAATAAAAAATCGAGAGTGCGCAAAAACCCATCGAGTCGCACACATTTCTACTAGCTTCAAGCCTATAGTTCATGGGCTGCCACTCAGGCTGCCGCATATACTGTCAGAGATACCTGGCTAAAACGGCCCCACCAATCGTTCCCATTCTTCTTTGGAATTAAGGCCTTTGCACATGGTGTTTAAAAGAGAAATATACCACTGCTCTCGAGATTTTCTTTTGGTTTCCAGGTTGCCACCTCGCCTCCCAATGGTTACCTTTTCCAGTATGAACCATCCAAAATCATTCTCTTTGTGTCCCATTTCTATAAAGTGAGGGACTAATGGGGCATTCTCTTTTCTTGTTTTAATAGCTGACCTATGTTTCTGAATCCTCACCCGTAGTTCTCTACTTGTTTCGCCCACATAGCCAAGGCCACACGGGCAACGCAGTAGATAAACTACACTCTTACTTTTACAGTTATTAAGGGTTTTTGACTTCAAATGTCGTCCATTGAACTCCATATCTTGTGACTGGATACACAGAGCACATACATTGCATGTGCCACATTTCACGTTGCCAACTGCCATGCTGTTCCCGAGAGTTCTTTGAGTCTCTCTGCGGTCTTCACGGTAGGTGTGTACCAACTCGTTTCTAAGGTTTCTATTGCGTTTAAATGCAAACAATGGTCTCTCTAGTTTGCACTCTTCTTCATGATTTAGAATGTGCCAATTCTTATTGACAACATTCTTAATTCTATTGCTCACATTCGAGTACTTACTCACAAACACCAACCTGTTCTGATTCCTGTTCTTCTTGTCTTGTTCATTTTTCTTACTGAGAATAGGCAGCATTGAAATTGGTCTAAAACTAGACCAACTAGTGAGGTTGAGATTGGACTTTTTTGCAGTGGTAAAACCATTGCATGTTTCCAAGCTGCTGGAATACACCTTTCTCTCAGTGAGGAATACAAAACTCCAATCACTTTTAGGAGTAAATCGGGGTCCAGAGAACTGAGTTTGGCTGGTGGGAGCTGGTCCAGTGGAGAAACAAATTACATTTTAGCACTCATTGTGCCACCCACTAAAGCAGCCCTTTAAAACATGCCTCAGGCCTACCCCTGCAGCCTGTAGTGCAGTTTTAAACTGCCAATTTGATCTGGTGAAATAAACATTTTGTCAGGCCTAAAACCTTCCTTTTTATTACTTATAAGTCATCCCTAAGGTAGGTTCTAACATGTCCAAGGGCAGGGGGCTTGATATTTAAAAAGTAGGACATGTTTACTACATTTTTACTTGTCCTGGCACTGAAAAACCCCTTTAGTCATTTTTAGGTCTTGCCTAACAGTGCTCATGCTGCGAGGGGTTTTGTATGCATTAAAGGGCTTGGAGCCCACCCATTACCATTTGCAGTCTTGATTGTCAATCTTTTCAGCTGCCCCCTAATTGGCCACCATATGCCTCACATCACTTGCTCTTATTTTTAACCATTTTTGTGCTAATTGATTTTGTTTAATCTGTGTCCTTCTGCTGCTCACGCTGTGCTTCAGAGAGCTGACCCTGTCCCCCCTCCTTGCCATCTGCACTTACACATACGCCAACCTCCTTCTTTTTATGTATTTATTCTAGTTCATCTTTTTGCCTCCTCCCACCTGAGCTCTTTCTATTGCTTCAACCATGCCCCTCCTGCCACCATGTTGTTTCTGCGTTCCTGATCCTCCCCAGTGTTGCTTCAGCCCCGTTGCTTCCATTCTCTCCTTCATGCCACCTTCACTTTAAAAAATCAAAATAATGCTTTTGCCTGTTTCATTTTTTTCTTTTTAGTTACCGATCCAACTCGGATTGGTAACTAAGCAGAAAAAAAGTGACCACGTCATTTTGCTTTTTTGTGTTCTCCTTTTCTGATTTAAATGGTAAAGTCATGAAGTGACACAGGAGAAAAGAGCCTGAGTGCGAGGGGACGGGCACCTTCGGATATTACAGTACTGTACAATGGGCTCCATTTTGTCATACCAAATTGAAGAAATGCAACCTCGTAAATGTGTGACTCGTTCTACCTTCCTTGTATTTACAGACAGGGCTCCTCTGTGTCAGGCTACATTCCATGCCGAAAACAACAATCTGATATTTGATTTTGAATATTAAAATAGCTTTAAAAAAGTGAGGTCAGCTCTGCCTGGCTTGAATATCTTGAGAGAAAATAATGCTATTACAGCACTGGAGGTTTTCACATGGACACTTAGGGGCCGAATCCGATTCGGGCCGGAAATCTCTCCGACCGAGCCGGACCCGGAGAGATTTCCGACCGAATCGGACCCTGGCAGTCCGACCGAACGAGTACGATGCGCACGCATGCAATCGGACTCGAGTCGGTCAGACTCCCATTGAACTCAATGGGAGCCGGACGTACAACGCGTACGCGGGCTCCCATTGACTCAATGGGTACGAGGCGAACAAGGGTGCCCCCTACAGCGGGTATGCCTCGAAGCGACTCACGGCGTACATGCACAGGTAGGGGGGACCCATGGGTCCCCCCTGTGTGCGACTCGCGCGGCTACGCGTACAGGGGGGTCCGACACGGACCCCCAAAGTCCGGCTCCGACTGCTCTTTCGAGCCGGACGGCGCGAGTCGGTCGGACTGTTCGAGGCGTGCATCGTACTTGCCCGGCCGGGGAACGTCTCCATTGCGCGATGCGAGCCGTGTCCGTGCAAGTCGGTCGGAGCGCTTCAGACCCACGAACGAGTCGGTCGCCGATTTCGCGTGCGCTCGCATCGTACTCGCTCGGCCGGACGCACGTACGAATCGGTCGGGAAAGAGGGCTCCGAATCGGATCCGGTTAAGCCGAATACGATTCGGAGCCCTACCGGCCGAGATCGGAATCGGCCCCTATGTCCTAATTTATAATTGAGCTCTCCTTGAATTCTGAGTTACAATGTTCTTTGTGTCCCTCATTCCATTAATCTCTTCTGAAATCAGGATTGCACTGCAAATGCAAACTGAGCCCCTTATTTAGTAAGGGCTTACGCTGCCATTGCGTCACGTTTTGTGACGCTGCAGCGGTGTATAATATGCACCACACTGCGCCATATTTACAAAGTGACGCATCTGGGCAGATGCGTTACTTTGTAAACCCCTGCGCCACATTATACCAGCGTCAGGTATAATGTATGCAGGGTAGGCGTTCCCCCGTAAAAAAGGCTCATAGAAGTGGCTCAGTATAATCTATTAGATTTCACTGCATCACTTCTACGAGTTCACTCCGTCAAATCATTACGCCTGCTTCACAGCAGGCGTAAGGACTTACGCAGGCGTTTTCATATGGGACTCGCCCTTGAGTAATGACACATGTAAGGAAGTGGGTTTCTGTTGCAGTTACCCCCCCACTTTTTGCCAGACGACTGATGCACTTTGACTTGATGTGCCCTGGGTCCCTGCCAATCAGGTTCCCAGGGCCTGTGTTCTTTCCCCAAAACTGTACCCAATTGGCATCTCTGGCCACAGGTCAGCCCCTGGTAAATGGTACCAGTTTGGTATCAAACTTCTCAGCACATTAAACCCACACTGATGCCAGTGTGGGATTTAATGAAAAATGCACACAGAGGGCATCTTAGAAGATGCCCCCTGAAACCTAACCCACCTCTAGTGTCCAGACTGAGTGGCTGCTTCAGCTGCCACCACCAGACATGTTTCTGGACCCCTGGGTCGAGAGCCTGCTGCTCTCGGAGGCCTGAAACCATGCACATCCTGGGACGAGGTGCCAAGCCTCCTCCCCAGGATGGGCAGGGGTTCACGAAGGGAAGCTTCAAAGGCATGCCGCCTTTGTGAGCCTCCCAGACCATTTGCTGCTTTCAGCAACTGGTGCCCACCTCTGTCAACTCCACCCCTCAGGTGGGGGAGGCGAGGTGAAGCACAACTCTGAGTCCCCGCCATCTTGAGGATGGGGGGACCCAGCCAACCAGGGACAGGCTCCTGCCCCCCTCCCACTGGAGGGTGGCACGATAGGGGGTGTACCCACCCCAGGGAAGGGACCCATTGGTCCCTGACCTCTACCTACCTGTAACGCCCCTAAATCTAGTATTTAGGGGGCACCCTGAACCTTGCTTCCTCAGATCCAGACAAGACACAAGAAGAAAAGAAGAAGAAGGAAGAAGAGCCATGCAGAGCTAACAAGAGGACGACGCCCACTGACTTGGCCCCAGCCCTACAGGCCTGTCTCCCCTCGAACCTGCTCCTGCGAAATCCCGGTGTGTCCTGCAGCCAGCAACCTCAAAAACCCCGGAGGACCTTCCTGCCTTCACTTCCAAGCCTGCTTCTCCCGTGAACACCGGACTTGTTAAAACTGCAGCTCCCGCGAATCCAACCCACTCTGCCCCGCCGAACCCGGCCCGAGCTCGAGTGGAAAAACACCACGAGGAGGTCACCCCGGCGATCCTGACCCGAGATCCGGCGACTCCTGACCTACCGCAAGCCTCCAGGTGACGCCTGCAACCTCAATCCAGAGGATCCCCTCTACCGCGACCAGAGCGGGTAAGACTTTCCGACGTCCCAAGGCACCCCTGCACCCGACGCCCCACGGCGTTGTGTGCCCAAACCAACGGTGCCTAACCAGCCCACGATATACCAACGTACCCCTCGAAGTTGTGGTCGCACCCAGAAGATCCTCGTCCCCGAGCCTGCAGTGTTTCTTCTAACCGGAGGCGCTCAATTGAAAACAACAGGGCACCCGACCTCAAAACAGCACCCTGCACCCGGCCGCCCTAGTGCCACTGAGGATGCACCTTTGGTGCTAATTTGGTTCCCAATTTTCCCTGACCTAAACCCTAGGAGCTTTGCTTCCACAACCCAGTGGCCTGCTTGCCAGCAGCCACCAACCGGAGACCCCCTATCCTCCATAGGATAACATTGGGCCTCAACACTCTGCAACCGGCCGCCCTAGTGCCGCTGAGGGTGCAACAACAGTGCATCACTGACCCTGGGGGACCCCTGAGTCTAACCCCAGAACCTTAACTCCCACAGTCGATTACTTACCTACAAACCGATAACCTGTTTTTCCTCCATAGGATAACATTGACACTTTTTCTCCAAAAAGTTTCTAAGTGTGGAGTTTTGAAATCTAAAAATAGTCTTTAAAACTCGCACAAATAACCAAAACGTGTTTACTTACCTGTTTGCAGGAAATGAGTTAGAAAAGTAACGTAAAAAGTAACTTACCTGTAATTTACTGAAAAAACCTATTCATTTCAATGTACTGTATTTGCTAAGTGTTGCAACCTGCTGCATCCCCTGTAAATCAAACAAAGTACCATTTCTATTGCATTTTCAAACTGTTCTATATTCAGCAACTTATTATTGCAAAGTATTTTATGCTTACCTGTGCCAGGCTTGCTTGGTTCTTTAATAAAACAACAGTATATTTTTATACAAAAACAATTGGCCTAGAGTTCAGCTCTTGAGTGTGTGAATTAATTTGCTGACTGAGTGTGTACATCAAATGCTTAACACTGTCCTCTGATACTGCCTTACTGCTCGACCACTCTACCACAAATAGAGAGCAAGGTTCTATCTAACTTTAACCTCTGCCTACCTCTGGGGTCACTTGGACTCTATACACACTATACCTCATTTTGGTGTAGTATATATAGAGCCAGTTTCTTACAACACATTGCTGGGGTTGCGTCTGTTTTGCGACACACTCCAGCAATGCTTCATTATTGCACCACCAGATACGTCAGGATTCCTGAAGTATCTGGTCAATCCTTGCGACATGGAGCGCCGTACTATAAATACGGCGCATCCATGGTGTCGCAAGGAGGTTGCACTGAAAAGTGTTGCATCACTGTTTTCAACCAGCGATGCAACACTTTTCATAAATGAAGCCCTGAGATTTTGTTTGATTGGCTTGGGAAAGCTGGACTTAGTAGAAACTTGTGTTAAGAAGTAGATTTTAGGAACCCATTGTTAATGCCCGCACCTCCCTCACAGTGTCTCATTCATAATCACATGGAAATTAATCTGGAAAATCCTAACAGTAATTTTGCAACAACACCAAGGGGCTGATTAGGATGGTGGTGGGACAGCCACCAACAGGCTGTCGGTGTTGGTCCCACGACATCTAGCAGAGCAGTCAGACCACAACATTATGATGCAGTCGGTCGGACCGCATCGGTTGGACGGACCGAGCCACACTACCGAAGGTCTTAAGGAGTCCGTTGGACCATCTGTAGGATCGTATTCCCTACAATAGGGGCGGTGCCTGCTCAGGCACCACCGTAGGGATTACTATGTCCCTTTCTGACAGCCTTTCCATGGCTGTCCGACCGCCATAGAAAGGCTGTCAGAAAGGGACTATGGGGGCCCCTAGCAAGGCCCTAGCAAGGCCTCCACTATGGGTCTGGGAGGCACCCTTGGTGTCCCCCAGGCACTACATGGTGCCTGGCACACGGTGCAAGGATGTTTCTAAACATGCCTTTTTGCATTGAGGCTTGTGCTGCGACCCTTTTCTGGTCCGCAGCCCAAGCCTCAATGCAAAAACGCATGTTTCTTACCGCCTACACAGTGGTTGGATCGTAATTCGGAAGACGGACCACTTCCGACTTGTCAGGCGGTCCCGATCCTTAACTGATCTGACCGCCATCGTAATCAGCCCCCCAAATGTCTGCTTTATCTGATCATTGCAAGCACATTCTTATGGCATGGTTACTTTATCAGATTATTTTTTTCTATGCCATGGCTGCCAAGTGCCCTGTGTTTGACATCTTCAGCCACGCCTAGTTTTAGCCAACAACTCTGTGCATACTGGGACCATGCCTTTAACAGTATAGAAATGACATGCAACAAAATCACGAGTTCAGACTTGCTGAATAAAGCAAGCATGGCACCGGGGGCCAACCGCTAGGTTGAAATGTTGTTTTCCTCTGTGGACTGGGCAGAAACAGTACAGTCACCATAGTGTTTTCTAACTGTAGAGTGACTGTTAGCTCTACTGTGAGAAGTTACATTTCAGGCACTTGTCCAAGATCACACTGGGTGCCAAGGGAAAGTACACATTGAAACCAGAAGCATGAAGTCCGGTGCTTGGAGTTAAATGTAAATTATCTGAAGCAGATTTGCGTGTGTGCTGAACTGGTTTTACATATCCCTTCCCTGTTTTTTCTCCCCCTCCTGATAGAAAGAAAAAAAAAGCACTATGAAGTGGCCAGCACTGGCTGCTTTATAGCACTTTTTAAAAATCATCCCTTTATCCAAACGCACCCACCCCCTTAGCCACCTCCATCAGATTGACAAAGTCAAAATCTCTCTCATAGGCAAGACCTATTGGCTTTACCAACGCTTGTTCACTGTGGTAAGGCCTATCTCTCCCAATCACTAACACTATGTTACCGTATTACATTTAATAAGTGCTAACTTTGGATTGGGAACAGATAGAGATATGCTGTTTAGACTCAAATGAATTGTACTAATTTTAAGAAATCTTTTATAATGTGTTGCGGACCCAAAAAGCACTATATCAATTCAATTTCCTCAGGGTCTGAACGTCTTAATGCACTCGCACTTTTCCATATCTAGGCCTAATGGTTTCAGATAATGGCTCTTGGGCAGCTCACCTAGCGCATGGTAGGAGTAAACTCCTAAAGTCCACTAATTCAATTGTGTCTCTCCCTCAGCCAAAAAGAACAGAGGTTGTGCTATCCTTGATTAAAATCTATAAAACACAATGTATACCGACAGCGACATATGGTGCAGAAATTTGGGGTTTTACTAAATGTAGTAGCATTCAGGGCGAAGAGAATAGATTCCTCAGAAAACTCCTGGGGGCCCCCATCTCATCATCTAATTTTATTTGCCATAGCGAACTAAGAATGCCTTACATCGATGATTATATCAGGTCCCGCCCTGCCATATTTTGGTTAAAAGTTTGGCAAAACCCTGCAGCAACGTTAACCAGGGTTATTATTCTAGACTGCCTAAATTGCGACAAGGGCATGGATATACCGTGGCTTGAAGCAGTCAACCAAAGTTTGACCAGCGTGAACCTAAATCACATCTTTACAAACCCAAGTGATGCAGAGGGCATAACTAAGAAGACTTTACAGGAGGCCCTGTATGAACGATACAGTGGCCTACGAAACAAATCCGAGGCTCAGAAAACAACAGTCTCCAGGTATATTTCCTCGGTGACCGTTAATTGCCCTTTATCACATTTGCCATCTAGGTACCTTCTAATGAGTTTAAGCCATTGGGAGAGAAGCCTGCTCTTCCGCCTTAGGGCTGATACTTTAAAATATTTGTTGTGCTTCCCCATAGGCTTTAACAAAAACCTTGAGCAGACGATCTGTCCTTGTGGCAACCAGGGTAATCAAACGATGTTACATTTTTTATTCTTTTGTGGTTTATATAAAAGATATACCAAACAATTTCTGATCCCGTGTTTTAGGGCATCCATCATTGTTGATTATAGGACAGCTTACAATGAAATTTTAAATTTAGCAATGACAGATTTGATTTTTAGTGTAAGCTCTTTTGTAAAGGCAGCAGTTCGCTCACGCCCCTCTATGAGTGTCTGATTAACTTATTATTTATCACTTCTAAGAACCCTGACACTGATCCACTGTTAATATTATGTTTACATGTTGGACGCTGTTGTGATATCATGTGCTGTAACTGTCCAAATTTGAGAGTAATTTGATGCACCCTGTTTTATAGAAATGTTTAGCTGAATCATGAGTTTATAACATTGTTTACATTATTTGCACTGAAACAAATCATGCTGCTATATATGTCTGCACTTGAATGCACTTTGATACACTATGCTCCTGTATGTTTAGATCCGATTGTGTGTGTATTTATTCATCAGATGCTGATTGCTAACTTGTATTTTTATTGTGTCATTTTCAATGTTGGGATTTTAACTGCACTTTTATGGATATCTCATATCCGAATAAAGATTTGTTGAATTGAATTGAATTGAATTGTAATTTAAAATTCATTTTAATGATAAAGTCAGGTTTTAGGTCACAATTCTGAAAGTGCCATTTTTACAAAGTTGGCATTTTCTTGTCCCAACCTTTTGTATCTTCTAACAGTGGCCTGGGTCACATGACTGTGAATGGTTCTGCTGTTAAGGTTTGTGCATTCCTCCCAGACAGTGACACAAAGGGGCCTAGGTGTGGCTAGGATAGGCCACCCTTCTAGGATGGCAGAGCTGTACCCTGCCTCACTTACACTTCAATGGACTTTGCCTTTAGCACACACAAAGGAACCTGACACCAACCTTTTGGTCACCCGAGACAGTTTGGAGCCTTGACAGGGAAGGGAAAAATGTTCCAGAACCATAGGTAGGGGTAGGACAAGGAGTCCCCCACACACAAGGCTGGCACCAGGAATAAATATTGGACCCCCAAAACCACTGTTCACATCACTTCTGGACCTGTGGGAAACTCAGAAGAAGGACTGCTCTGCTGCACTGCTACAGGATGGACTGCTCCTCTGCCCTGTCGCCCTGCTGCCTGGGGAAGGAAGATTTGGACATGCTCCTCAAACCCAGGACCACCAGAGTGGCTCCAAGGGCAAGCTAGCTGGCCTCCTGTGTGAGTTACAGGGACACAGCAAGCTCATGACCCTGTGACTTACATGTCTGCTGCTGCTGTCCCTTGCTGGCGTGAGTCCTAGCCCCCACCTGGTGCCCCCCAGGTCCTGGATCCTTGGTGTGCTGATAAAGTGGCCTCCTCTTACCAAATTCCAAAACCTGTGACTTAGAAAAAGTTTCATCAAAAACTGCTCTGACAAGCAACAGGAGACCAAGACCTACCTGCAAGACGATCCTACGAAGGTGCATCGCCATTGGGATTGACGTCGCCGTAGCTCCAGCGACTTTCTTCTCTGCAGTAGAAAATCTTCTTCAGCTGGTCTTCCTGATGGCGGTATCCGCCAAGTGGAGCCCTCTTTAGCTACAACCTGCAGTCTCATCCCGCTGGGTGAATCCGACCTACGCTTCATATCAGTTGGCCTTAACATTTCACCTTCACCCATTCTCACTCAACCAGATACCACTGATTGGCACTTCGATCTTTTAGGTGCTGATTGTCACTAAATACTTAAAAAATTCAAGCACCCAGAGGCTAAACCAGAGGTTATTTTAGTGACTTTCTGTATGCCACCTTGACAAGGATTGTGTTTATTATTTGAGTGGGTGTTAGAAATGGGATTCCTGGTTGGCTGAGGTATGCACCCAGGCGAAAAAAGAGCCACCACTCTAGTCCGGGTAACTTGGGACAGAGTAGTCAGGCTTATCTAAAGAGGCAATGTGAAAAGTATTTGTGCAATATACACACAGAGTAACACAATGAAGGCACTGCAAAAAGACTCCACACATGTTTAGAAAAATAGAGAATATTTTTCTGAGCAAGATAAGACTCAAACAACAAAAATCCAGACTATAGAAGTCGAGATATGAAGTTTCAAAGATTAAATGCAAAAATAGTGCTTAGACGTCACTAGCGGTCAAAGGTTACTTGAGGTCGTGAGGGACTGGTGCAGATCCGAAGTTCAGGCCAAACACGATGGAGGGCGGGCCAGCAACAGGACCCACTCAGGGCCAGCTGAGAAAATACCTTGGATGGAGAAAAGCGTCGATGCTGAGGGCAAGATGCAGTTGTAGTTGTAGTTGAGTTTATTGTACAGTTAATTAAAACCTTTACAATCATGCATTGCATTTTTTGACATTTTTAGTAACTTAAAATAGATCGTTGTTAAAACACGATAAAATTTCGATAAAATGTGACCCAAGAATAGTGTTGAACAGCAAAAACGGAATATCGGGCAGGCTACGAATATAGAGTGAAGTGCAGAGTACAAGGCAGCAGTTGTTACTTCTACAGGATTCTTGTTAAAAGTCATAAGTGTTCTACTTGTCTTACGAGAAAAAGAAATACTGATTACTTGCTTGCTGAGGTTTTACTATATAGTAAAGCGGTGCACGCATGGAGCCGTGGGGTGCTTGGGGGAACAGAGAGCTGGGCAGCTGTAGCTATAAACTTGCTATGGAGTAAAACAGGGGAGCAGTGCATACCTTAAAAGGCAGCTTAAGGTGCCTGGCTACGTTGGTCTGGTGCCTAGCAGCAAGTTTGAATGGAGGGGCGGATCTGGAAAGGTTGCTTCATGCAGATAAAAGGTGCAAAGTGCTAGGCAGCGGGTGTTGCATCTACAAGATATTGGTGAGGGGCGTCGGTGTTCGGCCTAACTTGCAACAGGGTAAAGTGCTAAGTGCTGAAAGTGCTGTTTTGCGAGAATCTTACTGTAGGGTAGGAAACAATGCGTTCATTGGAGATCGTTGGATACTGAATGCAATGATATATACAGAGACTTGCAATAGAGTTATGCGTTACGAGACTTTGGGTATTTGGGAAAGATAGTTTGGTCAGCGTGAAAGGGGGTTGAAAAGGGCATTCCGCCTAGTGCAAGACCTTTTAAGTGCATGGTGTGCCAATCTTTGACATTACTAAAGTTCCCATTTGCGGCAGCAGCACAGTCCTTTAAAGTGCATGATGTGCCAATCTTGACATTACTAAAGTTCCCATTTAGGGCAGCAGCGCAGGCAGTGTCTTATAAGAATTGGATCAAAGTACCATAGTCCGTTCAGCTGTGATGCAGTCTGCGGACTGGGTGGCCTGCCTTTTTATGGTCGTTTCTGTGGCGGATAAATATTTTACCAGGCGAATGCTTAGTTGGACATCCTCACCAGAGAAGGATGCTAACACTGCTTGTCTGCAAGTTCGAATGGATTTCTTATTGAAGAGGGGTCTTAGCAAGATCCGTCGTTCCCGTTTCAGGGCCTTGCATATAGTCAGCAGGTGCACTATATCCTCCTCCCCCTCCCTGCAGAGTCGGCAGATTGCTGGCTTCGGGTGGCGTAGCCAGGGCGGCATGTGATATGCAGATGGTAATATGCCTAGGCGGAATTTCAGGAATTTCTCTTTTGTTGCTCTGGAGAAGCTGGTGAGAAGATAGGCTTGTGGTGATGCCTTGCTGTAGGTCTGCAAGGTAAACCAGCCATGAGCACGCTCTGTCAGGGCAGCTTTGTCCTGTATGAGTGATTCCTTTTTGATCACGTTATTTACTATTTTTTTAAAGCTGACGATGGTCGCTGGTAGCTCCCAAAGTTCCTGCAGCCCCAGTTGGTTAAGTGAGTTGTCCAAATAATGTCGGGCTGGGTATGCACCCTTAGTGTTCAGTTCTTTCCACAGATGCATGTTTAGTGAGTCGGGCGGACCCCTTTTGATTTTAAACCAGCTTTTGATGAATGCCCCTTTGCAGGCGACCTCTTGCCTTTGTATCCCAAGCGCCAGCCTTAATTGTGCGGGAGATGTATATCCTGGTAGCCGAAAAATCATTTGAATTGCTCTTGTTATTGTACGATCCAGAGTTTCTGCGTCTCTCCCTCTCATAGCTTCACTTTCGTAGCTGATTGAAGGTATAAGTTTTGCCTGGATCACTCTGATTAAGGGAAGAAGATTTGGACCAGAGATGTTATTCTTGAGGTTTCTTAGTGCCACAGCGGTCGTTAATCCCCTTATTTTTATGGCCTCAAGTTGAGCTGTGTACTTTCCTTTGTCATCAATAATGAGTCCCAGGTACTTGTAGTTTTGTACAGCTTCCATTTTACATGACACCAAATGCCAGTGAGGTTGTATCTTTTTTTGCGCCAGTTCACGCAGAGAGTTTTAGTTTTTTCTCTATTAATGCTGAGTTTGTTCTCCGACGAGTACCGAGATGTAGTTTCAAGCAGACGTTGTAAGCCCACTGGTGTCCGGCATATGAGCACCAAGTCGTCCGCGTAAAATAGGTTAGACAGCTGAAGGCCACCTATTTTGGGAGCGTGCGAGTTGTTACCGTTGAGGAAAGTTGAAAGCTCTGCCATGAAAAGATTAAAAAGTAGCGGGGCGAGCATGCAGCCTTGCTTTAGTCCGGTGGTAGTTGGGATCTTTTTTGTTAGGTGGTCTCCTGTGCCCAATTTTACTTGCACCCAGGTGTTGCTGTGCAAGAGGACTAGCTGTTTTAGTAGTAGCGATGGAATATTCAGCTTTTTTAGTTTTTGCCACAGTAAGTTCCTATTTATATGGTCGAACGCTGAGCTGTAGTCGATGAAACATAGGTACGAGGGCAAGATGCATCAATCTTTTCCACACAGTCAGGTCACTTTGATGTCAACGAGCTTTGCTGAGGTGAAGGCAATGCTTCGTCGTTGAGCCACACAGAGCGTCATCGTTGGGCCATGCAGGCTGTGGAACTGATGTTGTCGAACAGCGTCGACATGTGATGCATTGGTTCTAATCAGCGTAAAGGTGATAATGGGTCGGTTTTGTAGAAAACAGCTGCAGAACCCAATTCTGAGTCCCAGAACTTGGAGAGGGCACCTCAGGCAAGGGTAAGACTCACAGAAGGCAGAGTCCAGCAGCATCAGCAGAATTGTGTGTCCCTGAGACATCAGAAAATAGGAGGTCACTTGGAGGTCACTTGGAGGTCACTTGGAGGGAAGGCAGAGACCAGCTCTCCTTCAACAGAGTCAGGGAGCAGCAGACAGCAGGGCAACAAGCAGAAAATCAGTCCTTCCATAAAATCAGTCCAGTTGAGTCCTTTAAGCAGCACTGTAGTCCTTTTGATAGAGGTTCAGTTCAAGATCTATTAGTGTCTGATTTTACAGGGTAAGAGACCCAGTACTTATAGCCAAAAGCGCCTTTGATGTGGGGGGTGACTTCAAAGCAGCTCTCTGAAGTACACAAGGACCCCTTTCAACCCAGTCCTGTCTGCCAGGCTATCTGTGGGGGGTAAAGCAGAGCTTCGTGTGTGGAGAGGACATTACCTACTGAAGTGTAAGTGTCAGCCCCTCCCATTCTTCCCTGCACAGGAAGACCCATCAGAATGCAAATGAATGGGAATGACTGCTCAGAATGCAGAGGAGCCTCACCCTCTTGTGGTTGTGGCTATCTAGAGGGAATGCACAAAGTGTAGCTGTCACCCAACCCTGACTTTTATTGGAGACAGGCTGTAAGGCACAAAGAGCAGTAAGTACAGAGAAATGTCC
The DNA here is from genome assembly GCA_963921515.1 of Calotriton arnoldi. Taxonomy (NCBI): domain Eukaryota; kingdom Metazoa; phylum Chordata; class Amphibia; order Caudata; family Salamandridae; genus Calotriton; species Calotriton arnoldi. The sequence goes on along the minus strand of CAWUFW010003852.1, from coordinate 1,606,893 downwards.
ACTTTCTAAAAGTTGTATTTCTAAAACATTAATTTTAAATCCAACTTCACCAGCAGCAGAATTTATAATTACCATTCCAAAGATATAAAGCATGAAAAAGCTACTCTCTCTGATCAGGAATTACAGATTAAAAGTAGATTAAGGAATTCCTAATGCTGGCCTGTGAGAGGGGTAGGCCTCACAGCAGAAAAAAGCAAAATAGTCTGTTTGTTACTACCAGGGCATGCAAAACATACAAGTAAATGTCCTACCTTTAATTTCTGTGGCACCCTGCCCTTAGGGCTACTTAGGGATGACTTATATGTAATAAAAGGGGAGTTTAAGGCTTGCCAAGTCAAAGTGGCAGCAAACTGCACACACAGGCACTGCAGTGGCAAGCCTGAGACTGGTTTGAGAGGCTATTTATGCGGGTGGCTTAATCAGTGCTGCAGCCCACTAATAGCATTTGAAGTACAGGTCCTGGGTATATGGTTTACCACTTTACAAGGGACTTACCAACACAACAAATATGCCAAGCAGGCATACACTTATGCCATCATATTTAGTGGAGAAGTACATGCACTGTAGAACTGGTTAGCAGAGGTAAAGTGATCAGAGCCTAAGGTCAACAAAAAGAATCAGCAAAACGTGGAAGCAAAAGGCAGAAAGTCCAGGGGAAGACCACCCTAAGGATGCCAAGTCTAACAGTGGGGCTTCCACCCCACTCAATTAATAACACAATATTGTACATGGTATATATACTGGGGACTTCCTATTAAGTAGTATGGCTTACCATTTATGTTCCCCTACCACCCGTCTCTCCCCAAGGTGAAGTCATACAAGAGGACTAAGTTCCACATCGCTACTCACTCTGAGATAGTGATTACTTGGCTATACTCAGCAGATGTATTCAACCTGGTACTCTCAAAGGGCAACTATTTACACTCCGCAAAGGCCTAGCAATGCAGTCTACATAGATGGATTTTTGACTGGACTTCATGGTTCGAATCCCTCTTTAAAGAAACTTGTTTGTATTCATGCATATCCATATTGTTAGACATGTACCAAAGTGGGTGGCAAATCAGTGATGCAGGCCCACTAGTAGGAGTTAATTTACAGGCCCTGCACATATTTTAAGGAGTGAAGCACTTGCACTTTAGCACTTGTTAACAGCAAAAACGAGATTAGCCATAAATGGAGGAGGAAGGCAAAAAGTTTGGAAGAAGACCGCCCTAAGGCTGATAAGTCTAACAGCGGGCCTAACTGGGTCTTTGTAGCCAGCCTGCACTCCATCGTGGGGAGCCTGAACTTGTGACTTTGTCCCGGTCCGGCGTAACCAGATATCCACGGTTGTCATTTTGTACTTTTTGGCACAATTTTCACTTAATCTTTAAAATAGCACATCTCTGGTTCTACGGATTGAATATTTGCCCTTTTGGTTATTAAAATCTACTCTATTTTTCTAAATCTGGTGTGGAATTCTTTTGTGATGTGTTTTCACTATGTTAATGTTTGAAGTTTTTCACAGATACTTTACACTTAGGTGTGCTGCCTAACATTTGCAGCTCATTCACCTTACCAAACTTGTGGTTCCCCCTACCCATTTAGTGGTAGGGAACCAAAGATTTTCAAACAACAGGGCTTCGCTGGATCCTTCATTTGACTTGATATTCCCTCCACCACATGGCTGCTTGGTCACAGTGACAGTCATCGTGATCTATTTAGTATGGTGCGATCATCACTGGATTTTCCTTTCAGGCATTTGACACATGGACAACCTGAAAAATTGAAATCTTTCAATGGGCCATATGAGCAGGGAGAAAAATACCTTCATGTTTGGTCCATTATTATTTTGTTCTGAAAAAACGAACTCCTGCATTTGTTTCTTTAGACAAAGTACTTTGCCGCAAAGTATAGCTCCCATTCGGCAAATGATCAATACCTTCAATTGAGCATTGTAGTGGCAGCTCCACTGAAAGCACAAACTTCCCCAACAGGCAAGTGAGACCTCTAAATCTGGCAGATGGTACTCAACAAGGGGAATTGTGGCCATAATTTTCACTTATGCTCAGGGCAGGAATGGGATCGCAAATCAGGAGGGGAGTGGGGGGGCGATTTGGGACGTGGCGGGTACACTGCTGCTGCGCTTTCGTTACAAGGGGCCGATTTTGCAGCACTGCTGCAAAACCGGCCCCCAGCACCAAAAACGGCCCCAACATAAAAAAAAAACGGCCCCTACCCTTCCGGCCCATTGGGGAAACGCCCGGTGCCCGCTACGGCCAGTGCGGCCGTGCTGATGCTGCAGGTTGGGAGGCAGTGCACCAAACTAGAAATTAGTCCCTTATCTTAGTATACAACAGTAGGTGTAGTTGCCTATATTTAAAGTGTAAGGGCTATTTTAATTTTATGAGTTCCCACTTTGTTACCCATGCTCTGTATAAACATATTGAAATGTACCATTGCGTCTCCCTGGCAAGAGGCATACATGCAGTACTACCTTCCCTTCATAAGGTTTCAGAACACAATAAAATAACATTGCAAAAAACTCGACCAACAAGTGGCAAATAAGAGTGATTCTATCCAAGTCAGGCTAGGTGACATCGTTTTATCAACATTATTCAGAAGACCATACATGCATGCTTATTTACTAAGGGTTGCTCTGGAGCTCGCATGGTGCGGTCAAAGTTCATTCTGTGCCCCTCAACCATTATACTGGTAAGTAAATTAACATAATGGTTTGCATCACATTGCCCTGCTATGTGCCACACGAGTACCCACACAAATTCTTAGTACACCACCCTCATTTCCCTAAACAATGCATGGAAACAATTTATGTAGACTGGCACACAACAACAAATACCACTTCACTTACATGAAGTTAAAATTGCAATCCCCAAGGCAGACAAACTATGCATGTGTTAAAAAGATTGTGTGAGAAAGGCATTATTTATTTTGCCTGTGTATCTCAGATAATAGATGGGCGGCTGATTGAAGGCAAATTACTTTACTACATATCGTCTGCCAGGCCTATTTAAAATGTGTTTCAAGATGTTTGCTTTACACTTAACCACGTTATTGATCCTCATTATCATATTTAGCAAAAATTAGTTGCCCATATTCATGAATATTATAATGCTGTTTAGCAGTATATCTTTCAAGTGGTGTTTTAATGGTATCATTTACTATACGTATTGACGTACTCCTTGATGAGTAGTGGCATGAGTTTCTAACAGAGATCGAAATATATATCCTCTTTTTTAAATTATTAAGATGCATCGCACATGGCATAGCTAGTTTGAATCGTTTGTAAATAGAGAATAAAATAACCAATTTGAGCACAAACGGTTAATGTCATTCAGTGACTGTAAAAAACATTTTCGAAATGTTTCATAGGTGTGAAGCATGTCATTTTGTAACATGAGCACAACTTTGCTGACAGGTGAATGAGATGGTTTGCACAGAGCACGATTTGAAGCATGTCCTTTCCAAACGATTGCAAGAGTTCAGGAGGAGCTGGCTAGAATTGGTGTGATTTGCAGACAGAATATGAGCAAACATGTTTACGAGTATTCCAAAGTGCATGTGATGCACAGCTTCCACGGAGAATAGGATGTCCATAAGAAATTTTCGTTTTTATGAGGTTTATATCTAATGCATGGAAAATCTTTTTCTGAAATATAACATTAGGCACATACAGTCTGAGCTACTTTTCTAGAGGAGAGCAGAGAAATGGATACTCTAAGGGCAAGTCCATCCTGAAGGTCTTGCCTAAGGCTCCGCGTACACGCGAAAACAGCTGAGACATACATAGTTCTTCAAACTACCTTTGATCTAGGAAAGGCCAGCAAATCATTGCCACATCACAGCCCTCAGTACTGTGCTGCGAGTGGGGTGCATAGATACATACATACATACATACATATAATTATAGCTGTTAGACCTGACATCCATGGCATGGTATGCCCCCGAAACTCACACTTCCTGTTTTCTGAATTCATTTTTGTTGGCTTTAGAGCTCTCTGCACTTTACCACTGCTAACCAGCGCTAAAGTGCTTGTGCTCTCGCCTTCAAACACAGTAAAATTAGGCTACACCCAGTTAATGGTGGTGCATGTACCCAAGGCCTGTAAATGAAATGCTACTAATGGGCCTGCAGCACTCATTGTGCCACCCACTAAAGTACCACTCTAAAAACTTGTCTGAAGCCTGTAGTGCAGTTTTAAACTGACAAATAAGCATTTTTCCCATCCAAAACCTAATGTAATACTTATAAAGCATCCCTAGGGTGGGTCCTAAAGGCTCATAGGGCAGGATGCATTATATTTAACAAGCATTGGCAATGGCAATAGGTCTCGCATTTGTGATATTTAGAACTATTGTGTAAATGAAAATCTCTTTTACCTGTGTGTTATGGAGTGGGGTGGATATATGTGGTGTGGACTGGAATTATGTGGGTTGGATTGGAATTGTTAGTTGTGGAATTGTATGGTGTGGAATTGTGTGGTGTGGAGTGGATGTGTGTCGTGGAATTGTGTGGTGTGGAGTGGATGTGTGTCGTGGAATTATGTGGCATGGTGTTCAGTTGAATTATGTGGATAGTAATTATGTGGTTTTAAGTGTTTTGGAATAATGTGAAGTGGTATTGTGTGTTATGGAGTTTAATTATGTGGAATGGTATTTTGCATTGTGTACTGGTATGTTGTGGAGTTTAATTATATGTTGTGTTGTTGAATTTTGTGGCATGATGTGGTATTCTGTGGTGTGGATTGGATATATGTGGTGTGTTGTGTAAATGTGTTGTTGAGTTGAATTCTGTGATTTGTTGCCGAATTTTGTTGTGTGTAATGTAAATGTGTGGAGTTGAATTGTGTTGCATGGAACTGTGCGGCATTGAGTGAAATTATGCTGATTGGAATTATGCAGCATGATGTGGTGTGTATTTATGTGGATTGTTGCTATGTTGCAGTTGCCAGTGTTCTAGAGTGGAGTGGGAGGAGTAGAGTGTTTGGATTGGATTTGTTGGAGTAGAGTGTTGTAGAGGGAGGCGAGGGAGTAGAGTGTCATACAGTTGAGTAGAGGAGAGCAGAGAACAGTGGCAGAGAGTGTTGTAGAGAGCAGCATTGCAGTGCAGTGTCAAGGAGTGGCATGGAGTGAGGTGGAATAGGGTGGAGTGGGTTGGAGTGGATTGAGGTAGTGGGGTGGGGATCTCCCTATGGTAAAGGATATTTTAAGAAGTTTATTAAACTTTAAAAAAATATACTAAACATATTTTTATGTTACATATGAATGTAAATTAATTTTATGCATTTATTTTCAATTTAAAACAAATTAAAACCGTGCTACAGCTGTATTATCTTAATTTTGAATTTCATATATAATTAATTTATATGTATGTAATCAAATTAAAATTTGCTTTTAAAAGATTTATTGTAAAACATATCCACTAAAAATAAAATGTGTATATTTTTAACTATGTATTAGATGTTATAAAAATGTATGTAATTAGTTTAAATGAATATCATTATTTCAAATGATAAATATATTTATTTCTAAATTTCAAAAGAGTTTTTAAAATATTAAGTATTTATATAATTTTTTTTAACATTGAATTAAATCTACATATAATGCATGGGATTTCTGCAATCTCTGTATAAAAACCTGCCCCTAATTTCTTTCTATTAGATGACCTGTGAAGCACATAGTCACCTATTATAAAGAAATAACTCAGTGCTCAACTATAATAACTTATTACAGTTGAGTTCTGTCATCACAATGCCTTCTGCCAGTTCCAGCAGCTTAGGTGAAAGGCAGGTAAGGTCATGGAGCATAATCAAAGAAGGGTTTTGTGGAACAAGATGAAACATTGCTTTTTATTACTTCTGCTTTGTTTTTCTTGCTGTATAGTGATAAGCAGAAAGGAAATATTTATGGCAACAAGTTTATATTTTTACTCACTCCTCGGGCAACTATAGAAAACTTAGAAGCTTTCTGCATGTTTCTACACATTCCTAGCTACTGTGCCTATTTTTAAAAACTGATTTGTATTAAACATATTCTAATACCTTTTTTGCACAAATATCTGATAGCTTTTTTTTGTATTTGATTTCACACTAAAGTATTTTTGCAAACATGCTCACTTTTTCATATGAAAGAGCTATGCACCAAGGATTTAAGTAGTTTGTGAGAAAGGTGATGGTCTGACCATGTATTTTAAGGAACTACTAGATGAACAGGATAAGGATGTTGCAATTTGCCCCGGAGTTCCAATACCGTTTTAAGGAACTCGGACTCCGGCCTCATTCCTCTATATGGGTGAGGAACTCCTCAGTGATTTGCCATATCCTTAGAATGTACAGCAGGGGGTACTTTACCCAATTTATATTTTTAAAACATCAAACTAAATTAATTTATTTTAACATTATTTAATAAGGGGTGCGATTTTTAACTTCCTGGCTCCATTATTTTCTATGGGAGAGTGTTGCACTACCAGTGGTTAGCCATGTGTGGTGCCAAACTTATTCCAGGTTGAGCTGGAGAACAGTTACTACTGTTTTGGGTCCTTTAGGGCTGTAGTAAATTTAGAAGTGATGTGTGTGAATGGCAATGTGCTTACTCATTTGTGGGTGGGTGTCTGTTCCTTCCTAGACCCCTCCTTAATCCTCCTTAACTGCCTCTCATTTAATAGTAAGTATGTCCCATTTTCCAGCCAATTCTCCTGCTCCCTCACTCATTTACAACTAAATATTAAACTTAAATGTGTGAAAATCTCCCCATAGAATAGATAGGAGAGGTGAAGTTAGAGATTTCCACTACTAGGTTTGTGAATTGCATTTTGCATTAAGTAAGCAGTACTACTGTAGTACTACTTTGCTCACTCCAAAAGGTAGTTTGTGAATCAGGCCCTCTCTCTTTTCTGTAATAACCAATAGTATTGAGAAAAAAAATATTGCCTTAAATATCTTCTTTCTTCTGAACCCATTTTATTTTGGAAAAACATGCCAGAAGAAAGAAAGTGCAGCTCTGGCTTTTCTTGTTCAAACTGCAGCTGTTGTTCCGGTGCATCCTGTCCTTTCCCCTTGCACTGGTGCCGTTTTGTCAGCCTAGCACCAATGCAGGCCCCTTGCACCATGGTGCAAGGAAGCCTCCGTTGCAAGCAGAGTTGTTTTTGGTCACCTTCCTGCACACAATCAATCCTGAGAGGCTTTTTCCTCTTTCTAAGTGTGCTACAGAATGCAGCACACATAGAATGAGGAAAGAACGAGGAGAAATAAAACTATTTCTCCTCACTACGCCTCACCTGCGGAGTCATAAGATTTTAGCACATTCCCAGGTTTGCAAGTCCTTGTAAATCTGGGGATGCATAAAAAAACATTAGAATTTCGTGGGCCCGCCCCCTGCAATTCCCATGGAATGCCTCCCTTGCACAGTGATTTGCACTGTGTTGTCTTACTCCATGCAAAGTGGCTTCATAAATCTGACTTAGAGGCTTGTGTCATGCATGTATCACTTTGTGTGCTGCAAATGTGACACAAGCCTCTTATAAATAAGCCCCACTGTTTGCATAATGGGAGAAATTATAGTCTGATATGGTAAAGGTAGAAATGAGAAGGTGGAAAGATAATAAGCCCTCAACCGAACATGACTTGATGAACAGTGAACAATCCCCCTTTTTTTAAACCCAACCGCGGTGTCCAGTCTTTCAATGCACCTGGGTCATTCAACAATTGTGAAGCTGCTGAGGTATGGGGATGGAGGTGAAAGAGGAAGGAATGGGAGAGTGTGTCTGCCAAATGTGGTAATTCCTATCATTAGGGTCAATCTCCCACCTCTGTGCCCATAAGAGTTGGAATTTGTGTAGGGAAGTAGTCATATGGTCCTGTTTACTGTAAAGATCTACTCACAGTGACATTCTGTGCATTTCAATTAGCCATTCCCCATTGTGCTGTTCATTAGGGAGAGTGCCCGTGTCTCAGGATGCACACTTTGGCTGTGGCAAGGGTAGACGACAAACATATTCTATGATTCAATCATATTCTATTGAAAGGTGTAAAGGGATACTCAGTGGAGCAGAGTAGGGTGACCAAAATTGCTTTCCAATATTGCGCTAACTTCGGGTAGGACAATAGTTTTTGTGACAAGTTATATTCATAGTGGGCACATGCCAAGCATAAGGAGTCCTTAGTCAGTATGGCTTTGTGTAACTTCATTGGTGTCCAGTAGCAAGCTGAAGTATATTATAGTGGATGAATATCAATCAGGCTTCCTTGATGCCTCTAACGTGTGATTGTATGATTAGGGACCAGTTCTCCCTGTTACATCCATGACCAGAAAGCCTTTGCCATGCAAAATGTAGGTTTTCAATTATTGGTTTAGAGATGATTTATTTATTAGAACTATGCATTTTAGACATCACCTCTATATGATGGATAACCATTTCAGAAAATCTAGCACCAGGGAATCGGGTAAGTCCAATGGAGTCTTCCTGAATCTGTTCTTAAGACTATGCGACTTGCATATGTCACCATTGTTGGGATCTACTCAAGTCATATTCACTTTGGTGTAAATGAAACAGTTTTATTTCAGTTTGTTATCAACTGATCGAATGTATAAACAGCATGGTCCCTAGTGCTTGCGGCTGTGTTGTGCCAGATTTGCGATGATTTGGACCTGCCTTCATGTGCTTATAGACTCATTTCCGCACCAGCATTATCATTTGGACTCTTGTGGTATGGGTTAACAGGGACAGCGTGTTGGTGGTAGATAGTAAGGGAAGGCCATTTGGGCCACTGATTCTGTTCTTTTCCAATAACACACAAAATGGAATTCCTTCATACGGGGGAGAAGTTATGTTATCTGTAGGTGCCAGGTGACAAGCCTGCATATGTGGTAGGTCCAACCCATCCCAGTGTCTATCTGCCAAATGTTTAGCGGTCTATACGTGAATTCTCATATTTCCAAAAATCGAGCCAGTATGTTCAGTGTTAGCATCCTCAGGATGTAATTAAAATGCAGCACTACAATCCTCATGACCATCTATACTCTGTCATACAATGGTTTTTGCATTTGGGACCACCATGCGTAATTGTTGGCCATCTTCAAAATAGACGTGATCAGGTTGTCCTCAACCATGCATTCTAGGCTTCTAATTATTAGAACACCGAGATATTTAAGATTCTCCAATTTCTATTTAAACGTATGGCTGATAATTGATATAGGAGTAGTGAATATGGACATAGGCAGTGCCTCACTTTCGTCTCAGATTATAATATATGCCATAAACAAAGAAAAATCATTGATGAATTTTAAGAGTGGAGAAGCTTTGTTATGTTAGGGTGATCAGTAAATCATCTGCCTACAGCACTATTTTTGGTTTCCCTGCTGCAGAGCATAGCCCCACTTCCTCTCATTTAGCCAAACGGCCACCACTTGTGGTTCAAGAGCCATAGGAACAAGAGCAGGGACAACAGGCATACTTGTTTTGCGTTGTGCTTCATAGTGAAGGTGTCAAACAGGAAGCCTCAATAGATCACATGGGCTTTTGGTGTATCGTACAACCATCTTACATTAGGAAAGACTCACCCCAGACCAATCATCGTAAACATATGAAATATGTAGCCCTAGTCAGTCTGTCAAATGCATTTTTGGTGCAGAGAGATGGCACCATTGCTTCATCTTGGAAGTTCTCTGTATTGCATCAGAGGTCGGACAATGTTCATAGATGATTCTTCGACTTAGGGTCAGGGACAAATCCCAATTCTGTGTGGTGAATTAGAGATGGTATAACCTTCATCACTCTAATGACTAGTATGTTTGAGGCCATTTTGATGCTCGTATGTATTATTAAGATTGCGTGGTACTGGGGCAACGGAGTGGCTCTTTGTCACGGTTGGGTAGGACTACCATCAATGCCCTTTTAGAGAGCAAATGTATTGTACCAGAAACATCTACTTCTTTATAGGTGTCTGTTAGACTAAGTTCAGGGGATCACGGGGGCAAGCAGCGTTTACTGGGTCTGAACTGTGAGGGATGAGGTTGCTTACTTCAGATGTCCTGGAGTCCTTCTTACTATGGCTCTGTAAACTATGCCACGTACACCCCCTCAACTCTTGATTCTCATTGATAGCAGAGGCAAGCAGTTACAGGCATCTCAGGGAGTTAGTGTGTTGGTGCTCGACTTCAGAACAATTACATAGCAGTGCAATAACCGATTGTGCAACAAAGTGCATTAGTTTAAAAAAAAGAAAAGTAATTTAATACACATTAAAACTAACTGTACACATGCAATAATGGCCAGGTAGAAGTTAATGAACTAGACACTGGGGCTAGCTGCAACTCATTGGCTATCCTATGCCATGTCCACGTGCTCTCCTCCCTTCTAGTCTAGGTGGTTTCCCTCTTTGCGGGAATAGTTGTAGTAACATAGAGGCTCAGGAGAAGATTACAACCCCTCGTGAATTGTCAATGGGCATAGTGTTTCACAGTTCATGCAGCCTTTCTCTCATCACTGTAAGTCCTTGCGATGTTTAGATGTTTGGCGGCAGCCAATCAATGAGAGTGCACAGAGCCTCAAACCAGAGTATGCTCCACTCAATGTGAAAAAGATCACAAAATGACAATTACACATACACTCAATCTCACAAACTGACAAGGTAAAGCCCCTAACCAAAAGAATAGCAAATATGAAATGAAGAGAGCTACAAAAATATATATACTTTTAAATCCAATAAAAAATATATAATACATGTAGCAATAGTTAAAATCTTGTACGTACAACCATATAAAACAGATATTATACAACACAGAAAGGAAGAATTGTATCAGTCCAAACAGTGTGTCTTTCGACATGCTTACTTCTACTTTATATGACACTGGGCATTTATAAAGCTTAATTCTCAAGTAGTAGTGACCACTTGGATGTCAAGCTATCAAAGGGGCCACTATGGTCCCATAATCAGCTACAAAGTTCCTGTAGAAACCAGTGAGTCCTAGAAAGGCTCTCAAGTGTGTCTGGATAGTGGACACTTCCAACAACAGTACTGATGGAATCTTGGCTTTCAACTACCCACCTGATGCCCAAGGTAGACTACAGTGGACTGCCTGCCTGGCACTTGGTTGCCTAGATAGTCAGTTTCTCCACCTGTATTCTACCAAAACCTGTTCTGTGTGCATCAGGCGGTTCTTCTAGGAATTGCCCCAGAGAACTCTCCAAGCCCTGGTAGAGCATATTTTACCAGGTGATGCAGAGTGGTATGAGCATTGTTTAACTGAAAAGGCACTATCTTAAACTGGAAGAACCCATCTGCTGTAGAAAATGCTGTCTTCTACTAACCACTACATGGTAAATCAGTCTGCCAGTAACCAAGTGTTAGATCAAAGGTGCTCAAGTACCTTGCAGCATACAGCAAGTCCACAAACTGATCAGATCTGGAGATGAGATGTGCATTGGCTTGGTGACTAAATTGAGTGCCAAGTGAGACATTAAAAAAGGCAAGTATGTGGAATCTTGATTGGGCACCTACATTGCTGGGTGGGCCCAAAGACCATGACATCGCCCAATCATTCCCCAGTCCAACATTGTGGCCACTTCTGCATTAATGCCCTCCTGGACTTGGTCAGACATGTAACAAGTCTTGTTTTTTGACAGGTAAACTGCCTAATGTGTCAATCACATGCACATAGATAGGTATCAATCATTGAGTCAGTGAGAAAAGATAGGAATATCATCCCAGTGCCTTTCTACATACCTTCTGCTGCTCAGAATGCATCTCAGGGACAAACTGTACTCCTTCCACAGATTCATCATTCATGTCAATATGATGTAAGTCAGGAAGATGCTCAATGTCTTCCTCAACTTCCTCTGCCAAAGCCATGATGTTAACTGTGTAATCTTTCTGAAGCTATGGCTTAAGTCAGTTCAAATGGAACACTCCCCCAAGGTTTTCTTTTGGCACTGGTGTCAACAAAGAAGTACACTTATGAATCCTTTTGCATGACCTTATATGGTTAACAACACATCCTCCAAAGTTGTGGGACAAATGAGTTTCAGCACCAATGCCTCCTGACCCTCCTAGTACCCAGTTAGGGTCACATTCAGCTCAAGGGGATTAAAACTACTTCCTAATGTGGATTTCTCTGTAAGCGTGTAAGAAAAATGACTGGATAAGATCCCACTTTTTCCATAGCTTCTCTGGTAGAGATTTTTATATGCTTTTAAGTGGCTTGTTAAACCTCTTTACTCACCCATTGATTTGCGGATGCTCTTACATCCTTCTCATGTATGAGGAGACAAATTTTGTTAGCCATTTGTAAATCCTAGTCTTGGGAATCCAATCCCATAAAAAATTTGTGAGAATCTGGGTTGTTGGTTGAGGGGTGGTGTTAACCCTTCTCAAGCAACAACTGCAATCCTTGTCAGGGTGAACGACAAAAACTCACTAAATTAATTTGTGCTTAACCATCTGGTATCTTCGCACAAAAGCAGTCAGGCCTAACTTATCGGAATGTGTAAAGTATTTATGCAGCACTCATACAGTAATAAAGTGAAAACACAACACAGGAAAAATCCCACAACAATTCATAAAAATAGAGTACAGTTGAATACATTATTTGACACCAAAACACCAATCAGTAGAACTGGAGTTATTAATTTTTAAAGCTTAAAGTGGAAAATAGCACCTAAAAGATCAAAGCTCCAACCCCGGACATCAAGTTGCACGAGACTGAGGCAAAGTTGAAAGTTATTGCCAACCACAATGGAGCATGGGGTGGATGTATAAAGTGGATTGGGCCATGTGAACAATTTCATTATTGGTTGAAGGGGAGGGGTGACCCCTGCTCAAGCAACAGCCACAATCCCTGGCAGGGTGAACCACAATATTCACTAAATGTACCTATTCTTAACCCTCTGGTAGCTTGGCACAAAAGCAATCAGGCTTAACTTAGAGGCAATGTGTAAAGTATTTATGCATCACACAAACAGTAATAAAGTGAAAACACAAAACAAGAAAAATCTCACACCAATTTAGAAAAATAGAGTACATTTTAATAAATTATCTGACAACAAAAGACAAAAATCCAATCAATAGAACCGTAGTTATGATTTTTTAAAGTTTTTAGTAAAAATGAGTGCCAAAAATTATCAAAGAGCCAACCTCGGGCAACTATTCATACAAGACCGGGTCAAAGTCAAAAACTATGGTCGACTCCGATGGGGCGTGGGTTAGATACAAAAAGTGGATTGGGTACGGTCAGTGCTTACCTTCAGACTTAAAAGAAATAGTTGAAAAAGGTTCTGAGAAGGTAAAGTTCAGCGGGGCAAGGCTGCAGCCAGTGTACAAGGAAGGAGCATCGTCGGGGAGCGTTGGACGAGATCATGTTGAAGATTTCTACGTTTGGACTTAGTCTCTTTTTAGAAAGTTGAAAATCTCCAGGGAGATGAGGTAGGAGGCTGTAGCGGACAAGAGTTCCAGAAGGGCAGACACCCCTTTAGCGAAGGACCACTGACACAGAGAAGAACGTAGTGGGAGCTACCACGAAGTCAGGCCAACCGGCAATGCACCTTGAGAGGATAGATGAGCAGGTTGATCCCGGTCTTGCTTCATTTATCAGAGCAGTTTGTGGCCAAGATTTTGATTTTGGCTATCTGGGCACCTTTAGTACCACCACCAAGGGTCTAAGACTATAGTGGTTCTTGGTACAGACCAGGTCCCTTTGCTTGTGCCCCAACTCGAGTCAGTCAAGGCACTGGGGTTGGAAATGGGGCACCCAGGGCCACTGCCCACCAAAACCTCACTTTCTATCCTTGGCAGGGGTATGTGAACCTTTTCCAAATCCCCTATTCTAGGATCTGACTGGGCTTCTGTGGTACTCCTTCTGACTCTGTTGGGGAGAACCTGAACTACCTCCCACAGGATCACTCCTGGGTACCTTCTCAGACACTCTGGTACTAATTCAGAAATCTGCCTCCTTTGTAAGCTCCCTGGGGTCAGGGAGCTTGCAATCAATAAGGGTTGGCGTATCTCTGGAAAACAATGACTGAACATGTGCTCTCTTGTGACTACATTTTACAGCCCATCATAAGTGTTTACCTCACTACCCTTCACCCAATCCTTCAGTGCCTTACAAAAATAGCCCATGAAATCCACCCAAGACTAGTGAGACGTTTCTTACTGTCCCTAAACGTTAGCCTATACCTCTGTGGGGTGAGCCCATATTTCCTAGTCAGGGCCTCTTTCTTGAGTGGATACTTCAGCCTGTCCCCTTTCCCTAGGGCTACCAGGTCATCCCTCCCTTCATTGGGAATATGCCTCCAGAGACTGGCCCCTCAATCTTCTTCAGGGACCCTAATTATCTCCAGGGCAACCTCATAGGCCTCAAACGAGTTATCTATGTAATCCCACGCAACAAAGTTAGGCACCAGATCCTTTAGAATGGTGACCTTACTTTCTCAAGTGGACACTGGGGCAATGCTGCCACCATTTCTGCTGGACTCTGAGACTTGTGGTAGCTTTAGGTCCAGCACCTTGAGTCTCAGTTCTTTAGCCCACAACAGTTTCTTCTCCTGCAGAGTTAGCTGTTTCTCCAGCAGGGCTAGGACTCTCTCCGCATCCAACCTCACTGCTTTTACAGTTGGTTCCAGCTGGGGCAGCTGCACCTTCCATTCCCTTTCAGCTCTCCTGTCCTCCAGGTCTTAAGGTACACTTCATTTTATTGTGTTTGTCCCACAGAGGATTTAGACAATTTTTGTTGCTGCAGCATTTACTGCATGATTATCGATGTACAGTATTTGCCATATATTTTTCATGTAGATTGTAAATTTCACCAACAATGCTGATTCTGCCTCGAAAATATTATTGCCAGAGAATGTGTTGCATAGATTACATGTTTTGCCACATAATTCAGATAAACTTGCCGCATAATTTGGTCCCCATGCACATAATCCTAATATCTCTCACAATGTAGCATGGTTTGGTCATTATGATAATAAAATCTGCATTTCACGGACAACAAAGAAATATTTCAGATACCTTACAGTTTGTCTTGTGAAATATGGGTTTTATACCATTGTATTTTGTGCAATGAAAGTGTTCAATATATAACCAGTGGTCAATTGTATTTAAAACTTCTCAATTAATAAAACACTTCAATTCTCCAGTTAGCAGAACAAGTTACCTCAGTTAGGGCTAGTGATAAAAGGTGCAATAACATTCCAAGCTTCTTCTTTCCATTAAGAGAAACTCTTCATTGAAGTATCAATAAATTAAACCAATCCTGTAACCATTGAAAAGTTCCACCCCTCAAGTAATATACCTGCAGCAATTATCATTGGTGTTAGAACGGTCTTGCTGTACACAATGCTGGGCAGATGTGGAAAACACCTAATTTATTTCCAAAACTTCCTAAATTTGAGTAAGTGAATCTTGAAACAGAAATGTATGTCTTAATTTTGCAGCCAGCGATTCAAATAGATACGCATATCCAAAGTGGAAGCTGTTAAGAACATTGCCTGAATGTTTCCAAAGGCAGATAGCATTAGAATCAACACAGCCATTACCTTTTGCTAAATTATCACATAATCCATTACAAAAGGTATGATAATGGGCTCCACTGTGCCAGGCCTATTCCATCTCAAGGTTCTTCAGGACCACCCGCATAAGAATATTAAGGATTGAACTGAGACCTTTCAACTTTATAATTTCATCGCAAGCTGAATGTATAAGGGACTCAGGCACACAATTTCTAATCCGCTGTGCTAAATTGAACCAATTAAATTGTGAGGCTGAGGAGCCCCCCTCTCGGGCCAATTTAGGCCCTTGGAACCCCATGCCCCAGGGCCTTGCTGCAATACTGGGTGCCCTGGTCCCACCCAGGGCACCAAGCCATTTTTGTTAGGGACCGTGGAGGATGCCTGAAGGTCCCTGCCGGCTACCCGCGTCCTGCGGGAGCCGACATTGCTTTTTGACAGAGGGAGCTGCTAAACATGCTCCCTCTGTCCAAAAGCAATTCTGCTCTGCTTCGAGTAAGCAAAAGCATTTTACATACTCTCACTTAATCGAAGCAGAGCAGAGTTTGCTATGGCTTGGTGGGAGTGGTAATGCTCTCAACAAGCCATAGCATACTCCAATGTCCCGTGGGTGGGCACCCTGGGACATTGCTGGAGCCGGTCCTGGGGGGTGGTGTTCCCCAGGGCCATTATTGGCTCCAGGAGAGGGATGTGCGCCCTCTCCTTTTATGTAGAAGGGCCGCCCCAGGTAGGATGTGGTCCCCGGGGACGTGGAGGCCTGGGAGGGGGGGCTGTGTGGGGAGGTGGAGGTTACTGAGGCCTGGGTGTCCATGAGGCCCCCCTATTTCTTGCAAATTGTTCCCCCGGGAGGTGGCGTTCCCTGGGGTATATAAATACCCTAGGAGGGGAACCTCATGGGGCCCCCTCCTTTAATTATAATTTGACCATGCCTCCGGGATTTGGCCCACCCGATGGCCAATTATAATGAAGCACGGGAGCCCGTGCTTTGTTTTAAAAAATAAATTTTGGCGGGAGTCAAGGATCCAGTGCGACTCCCAGCAAATTTCTTTAAAAAAAAAATACTTTTGGGGCATTGAGGGGTCCCTGTGGGTTCCCCACAAGAGGCCTAGGGGGTCAGGGTGTTTCTACCCTGCCCCATTTTCTTTTTTTTAATGTTTTTTCCTGTGACTCGGTTCAACCGAGTCACAAGATGGCTGCCATCACTTCCTGGTTAGAAGTGTTGGCAGCCAATCAGATCTCAGCAGAAGATAGAGAGGGGTGGTGGATCCATCGCATCCCTAAATATAAAACTGGAAATTTCTTTAAATAATCCAAAACTACTGAACGGATTTACACCAAAAAGTAAAAAGGCACATCCCTGAACCAACATCTACCATCCTGCCAAATTTTGTGTAATTCCGTTCAGCAGCTCGGGATGTAGCCATGTCTAAAGGTCCTATGGGAATTAACATGGAGAAAACGCTCTTTTAAGCACCCTCTGGTTCTCGGCCCCTGCTTTACGGATCACCCTGAAACTTTGAAGACAGCAGCTGTAGTGAGCGTCGTATCAGTTTTGAAAATTTCATGAAGATTCATCAAACGGCGCCAAAATTATTGGCAAATGAAAAAACGCTCTTCCTATGGAAACTGGGTCCTAAATATAACAATCTACTGGCGACTGCCAGTATGTAATATATATATAAGATGTGATCAATGCAGGGATATGTCGAAACGCGTCATGGCGACTTGTGTTGAAATAAAAAATATTGCACCAAACTGGGTCAAGGCTCGTTTGTTTTGGAAGAAAACAGCAAAACAGCAAAAGCGAAGTTCGTGGCATATATATATATATATATATATATATATATATATATATATATATATTGTGTGTGTGTATGCATATATATATGTGTGTGTATATATATATATATATGGGGTTTATTTTCACTGAATAAACAGACGTTTAATGGATGTTATAATTAGGTGAAAATGTCATGTAAAACATACCATTTGAAACTAACAAATCCAGTGTTTCCAGTACTGTACACTAAGAGGGAGTAATGCGGTAACAAAGAGTGTTTGGGCAGCTGAAGGGAAATCGCTCTAAAGGAAAAAGAAAAAAGAAAAATTGTGTGGTGGCATGTCTTAATCAAACTATCTATGGGGCCTGAAATCCACCAAGGTTTGAACAACGACTGCAGTGATACATGCCCCCACAGATACCGTCATCAGAATCGCTACGTACCAACTGAGATGACGTACATGCCGGTCACGGCACACCGTGAAGGTAGAGGTGTTCAACTCTGCCAGTCACGAACGAGCAGCCAATGGGAGCGCGGTAGCTCCCATTTAAAAAGCAATGTGACTTCCTGCTTCTAATATCGCCATTGAGAAAGGCAGTTCCTGCTGAAACGCGTCTGGCCAAAGAAATAAAGCTGCTTATCACCCGTGAGTGCTCCATTCCTGTGGGATCTTGTGTTAAAATGAATGCGTGAGTTGGCCACCATCACAACGGAGGCACCCGTTTGACGGAGTTCGGCAGACAGTGGTCATTTGTTGATATATATATATATATATATATATATATGTATATATATATATATATGTATATATATATATATATATATATATATATGTATATATATATGTGTGTGTACGCATATATATGTGTGTATATATATTTATATATTGGGGTTTATTTTCACTGAATAAACAGATGTTTAATGGATGTTATAATTAGGTGAAAATGTCATGTAAAACATACCATTTGAAACTAACAAAACCAAGTAACTATAACTCGTACCCTAAAAATAACTACAACTCGCTCCCTGCACAGTATTATCAACAATGATGGCATTTCAGATTTGATATGGGAAGTTATAACTGTGACAATGACTATTTAATAAGTGATTTAATATGTGAGGGTGAAGCAGTGCATGGCAAGGGCGCAAGTTATAGTTCCTTTAGGATATGAGTTATAATTACTTAAGATAAATATAATTGGTTAATTTTTAGTGGTTTTGTTAGTTTCAAATGATATGTTTTATGTGACATTTTCACCTAACAGTAACATCCCTTTAGTCTTTGTGTTTTTCAGTGAATTTCTAAGGTTTATTTTAATGTAAAGTTAGATATTCTTATAATTCCTAACTATAACGTAACTTTAGCCTTTGGTTTTTTTCAGTGAATTTCAAGTTTTTTTTAATGTAAAGTAGGAAAGCCATCATAATTGTTAGAAATGGAGTCTCTAGTTGGCAGTGGTTTGCACCCAGTCCAAGTAAGGACCCTTACTCTACTCATGGGTAAGTAAGTTACACCCTCCTAATAAACCGTGCTCACCCCCTTGGTAACTTGGCCAGAGCAGTCAGGCTTATCCCCAGAGGTAATGTGTAAAGTATTTGTACACACACACAGTAACACAGTGGAAACACCACAAAAGGACTCCACACCAGTTAGAAAAATAGCCAATCTTTATTTGATTAAGACCAAAGACAAAAATCCAACATACACAACTTAAGATATGAATTTTCAAAGTTAAACAAAGGTATAGTTCTTTATAAATGAATGGTTGGGCTTGATCAGGACAAAGTACGTCTAATACATTAAAAATCAAAGACAGAGCATAGCGCAGGGGAGGTGAGGCTTCAGAAAGAGCTGGTGATGCATCGATTCCTTACAGCTATGCAGATCATTGGCACTGTGACGCTCGTGGACAGTCCATTGCAAAGGGGAGGTGATGCATCGCTGTAGGCAGAGATGCATCGGTACCATAAGGTGGTGCAGAGGCGTTGAGCCTTCCACGTCTGGGGACGATGCGTACCACAGGGTAGGTGATGTGTCATTTGCAGGCACAATACTGCGGTGCGGAGTAAATGATGAAATCGGTGCCAAGAGAAGATGCGTTGATGGAGTGTCAAAATTCAAGTCACACTGCGTTGATTTCACAGTGTCACAGCCAGAGTCAGAGTGGTGCATTCACAGACTTCGGTGAAGCGGTGCTTGAGAATCATGCAGCGGTGGTTCTTCAAAGGCGCTATGTCGAAAGGACAGGACTTGCGTTAAAAACCATAGTCATTGCATTGAGCGGGGACCACGCTTAGATGCAGCCATTACCAACTAATGGGTTAACCCAAAATGGCCAAAGGACCTGGGTACAATACAATACAAGAAACAATTGGTCCTGTTGGCAAGGATATATAACAATAGACAATACTAAATATTGTATTTACATCAACATAAATTGATACATAAGCGAGAGAGAGAGAACATACTCTAATGAACAATGAACTGTTAAAGTCAATTCAATTCTTTATATTTTTCTTATAAAAAAATGCATATGCATACAATCAATACTTTTCGGTTGCTCCACATAGTGCATAAGAAAAAGTACTAACAGAAGTGCTCAGGTGCAACGAAAGAAGAGAGAAAAATGAATCTAAAAGTTACAGAAAACAATAAGCGCAGTGACAAGGAACATGCTACTACGTTAAGTCTGTCAGAAACAATCTCAAGTATTTTCAAAGTATATATATAGAATGTCCAGAGCACCACCAATTAAATAGTAAACAGTCAGTCAATTCAACAGGTCCAAATATGTAAGATAGACTCCAAAAGTTGTGAAGTTACTACAAGAGACCGATGGTTCCATTCGCTTTAATGAATTGTTGCGTTTCTTGTACAGTTTGATTTAAGCAACAGCCGACACGTGTTTCGTCGTGTTCGACGATTTTTTCAAGTCTGTAGATTAAAGAGAGCATGGATTTTTGTAGATTTACAATTCACCAGAAAGGAGGATGGAATGCTAGTACAAAGAAGTATAAAATCAGAACAGTTCAAAGAATAAGGATTACCATAGCATATAATGTTCTTCAAGTAAATCATCAAAAAAAACACAGAGATATAGGAGAACAGGCCAAATACACAAGATATTTGCTGTGAGTAAAAAGTGCAAAGAGAATATCACAGACTTAAAAAATGTCTAATGGCCTATAAATTCAAGATACACTGAAATAATAGTGCCAGATAATGTGAAATTAAAAGTGAAATAGAAATTGTGAATACAGTCAAAGAAAGTTAGGCCGAAAAGTAGTGTAGACCCATACAGAAAAGAAAGTCTGAAAGCCTCCGTAATCACACGTTCCTTAACCCAATAAAGGAAAGGAAAGCTAAAAGACAAGTACTCTTAAATGGACTAACTCTGATAAGTTGTCAGTGTACAAGTAGTTCATCCAATGTGAGTAAATATTTTGGATCCTAATCCTCGGAGCCCCGAAGACTAAAAGTAAGAGCAATCTGTGGAAATATCACTTCTCACTCGAACCTTCACAGTTAGTGTCCACAAACTGGTGTGCAGTAAAAATCGTATCCAAGGGCTGGACTTAAAAAGAGGGGGGTAAAAAGGAAGTAAATTCCATAAGTAAACGTAAGGTAGTGTCATCGTAACAAGAGAGTCAATTCTCAGTGTGTATGGTCAACATTCTATAGATAAGCATCTATGGCAACTCCAAGCGTATACAAGAAAGTCGGCAGAAAATTAGAAAACAACCCCAAAGCACAGAAAACACCAGTCAATATATATGTTAAAAACCAGCATAAGTATTGGGCCAGTTTGAAGAGGACCGTCTAACACATGTAAAGTTAACACCACACAATTCAAATGCCTGAAAAATGTAGAAAAGACGAACAACAAATCTAGAGTCAAATTATAACAGAGCAACCCATGTAAAGTAAAGGAATACTAGAAAAGAATCCAATATATATATCAACTGTAAGACCGTAACCAGAAACATGGTTGTGCAAAATCAACCTTGCCCCGGAAGAACACACATCGTATAAGACATACCAGTATCCATACCTTGACAAACAAAGGATGTCAGAAACAGAAATGTCCGCCCATTCTACCAAGAGCCCTGATAAGCCCAGGTCTTCACATTGTTGGACAATCCAATCATACGCTATCGTCAATATGCAGGAGAACAGGGGGGACAAAAGCAATATACCATAAGCATAAATCATGTAATAAAGTCCCTATCCAGTCTAAAAAATGAGAACTTCCAATTATTTTAACTCACCAGCCGCAGTATCCGGCTGGTGAGTAAAAAAAAAAAAAAACAAGGAGAGGGAGGAACAGATCAGCAGGGCATAGGAAAAGAAGGGGTCACAACCAGGTCGAATTCAAGGGCACAGAGGAACTAGTGGGATCTTATACTCAGGCTATTAGCATTGCCATTACCAATTGTGACTCTGATACAGCTGTCCAGTCCGATTCCATTTCAATTGTTAATCTTTCTAGCTTTGTACTGGACTCTGCACAAATAAATCTGCTATCTAAAGGTTTGGGTTTTTGTCCTACTTCTAAACCTGATTTTAATGAGATGCATAAAGATCTTTTCAAATTCGTACGTAAACTTAAACTTAAAAAGTTTTTTGCTGTAAACCCCCAAAAAACTGCTTCTTTGGTGGAGGTGGCACACGTATCGTGTGACTAAACTATACAGGACATTCAGGACCTA
The DNA here is from genome assembly GCA_963921515.1 of Calotriton arnoldi. Taxonomy (NCBI): domain Eukaryota; kingdom Metazoa; phylum Chordata; class Amphibia; order Caudata; family Salamandridae; genus Calotriton; species Calotriton arnoldi. The sequence continues at coordinate 1,584,900 of CAWUFW010003852.1, read as the reverse complement.
CAACTCCTGCTATCCCTTGATAATGATCAATCTACAATAACTTCCATCTCACACATTCTCATTGAATTAGGAATTTCGACCGATTTGACCATTGACAGTGGTCTGAGACCAAGATCGACTTTTTCACCTGTCTCCCAAAATGATAGTGCTATTGAGATTTTTTTATCGATTGGTAACGAAAGAACTTTACGATTGGGAAGATAAGTGTTGGACAGAGGGAGGTTTATAGGGACAATCTATCCAAACTAGAGAGAAGTGCTTTGTCAAAGTTATCTACATTATCAGAGGTTACTATTAAGGAAGCTGATAAAGGGGAAATGTGGTCCTCATGGATACTCAAGACTATATCCAGGAACTGGGCAGGCAATTGGCTGAAACTACAGCATATGTGCATTTGACTTCCAACCCATTATCACTGATTATTTCTTTAATAGAAAAGAAACTTAAAAACTGGCTTGACCAGTGTCTCATTAATGATTTGGAATTCAGCTACTTATTTGTACCATACCCAAAAGCGCCCTTTATTTACGCCTTAACGCAAAATACACAAGCCAGGCCCCTTTCCACCAGGGAGGCCAATTATATCAGGGATTGGTTCCCTGACTGAGCGTATTTCTGAATACATCGATGTTTTTTTACAACCCTTGGTTGGCAATCTCCCTTCTTATGTTCGTGACACCAAGCATCTTCTGAATCAACTTACTGATTTTGGTTGGTCAAAAGAATGCTGTTTTGTTACGTTGGACATTTCATCTCTATATACGTCTATACCTAAAGAAGAAGGCATAACAGCCAGTCAACACTTTCTTTTATCCCGAGATGCCACCATGTGGGAACACACACAAATATTAGTTGAAATGATCAGATTAGTCTTGGACATCAATGGGTTCCTACATAATGGCAGTTGGTTTCGCCAATGTCAAGGTGTTGAATTTTCCCATCATTTGCTAATCTTTTTATGGGGTGGTTGGAGAAGAATTACATTTGGAGCAATTGCCCGGAAGACTTAATGAACAATGTGGTATATTGGGGTTGATACATCAACGATGTGTTGATGATTTGGACAGGTGGTCAGACACTATTGGTAGAATTTTGTACATTTTTGAATAACAACCAGTGTAATATTGTGTCTACGTATGAACAAAATCCTATAGATATTGCTTTTCTGTATCTCAGACTATACATTGAAAATGATACCATAGCATCCTCCCTATATAGGAAAAACGCTGCTTGTAATTCTGTTTTACATGCCCAATCGTCACATCCTAGGTCCCAGGTTCTCTCCATTCCTTTTGGTGAGATGATGAGAATACGACGTAACTATAGTGAAGACATGGCCTTTCGTTCAGAGATTGACAAAGCTGAAAGGAGGATTTTGGATAGGGGTTATCCACCCAATGTGATATCTGCTGCCAAACAAAGGATCTTGAAGACTAACCATGAACAAGCACTGAAGGATAAGAAAAAGGTTACTACCAATGACGGCAGAGTCTCTGTGATTACACCTTTTCGTACACAAAGCCATGTTGTTTTTATAACATTGTACACAAACATTGGCATATTCTACAGACGGATTCGAAATTGAGCAAATGCATTTCCACCAAACCAAGGTTTATTTACAAAAGAGGAACCAGTTTGAGAAATAGACTATGTCCTACCTTTTCCAATTTGAAAAAGATTAAGTCAGGACCTCACTGGTTACCTCCTCAACCTAAGGGTTCCCTTAAATGTGGACACTGTAATATGTGTCTGTTTACCCTGGACAAGATCAAGGACTTCCAATATAATACCACTCGCAAACACACTATTAACACATTCATAAATTGCAACACAAAATTTGTGGTGTATCGCATTTTATGTGTTTGTAAACAAATATATGTTGGCAGCACTATTCATCCAGTTAAGGAGAGAATACAGGAACACATTAGGGCCACTCAGAATTCGACAAGAATTATCCTCTTGCTGTGCACTTTAATGAAAATCATGGTTCAGCAGATTTACCTTTATCGAAATTCCATGGTATTACTACTGCATGTGATCACCCCAGGGGAGGAGACAGAGCTAAACTACTGAGGCAGTTGGAAACAAAATGGATTACTAAACTTAAGGTGGTAGAATTTGGTCTAAATGTGGATAGAGAATTACATGTATTCTTGGGTGACTAATTATATTAGGTCATGTAGCTTATTCCCGTGATCTAACCTATACCATTTTGTATAACGATTTTGCCCATAATGTATCAGGGCCAACTGGTCCTCCTCATCTTCTATACTCCTGCTGGCTAGGCATTGGTATTGGGATTCTGTTAACCACAGAGATCGGACTTACTTTATGATCATTTATTAGTACGTTGTGTTCTGTGACACTAGTTATCTGTTCCGGAACATAGCTCCCTCAAGGTATAAGTTTAAATTGTCTTCTCTTGTCTTGGATTCTTAATCGTTTGAACAGGTCGTTGCTGTGTACATCTTGGCACACATGTATTTTACATTAGATCTCAACAACTTTGGTACCTTACCACGCGTTCTGGCATGCCATCAATTTTTAAACCTAGTTGAGATTGTAGACGGAGAATTACTATTATGACTTTTTTACTACTTTTTTTACTATTATTTTTACATATTATGATTTATTAATAGTTATTTACTATTTTTTGTGTGACAATATGATCAAGGGATCTTGTAATAATGGGCTGGAGAGTACCTCTCCACTACTGTAGACTCCATCTAAACATGGCGCCCGTACGCTTGCTTTTATTGCTTAATTTTTCCCTTTGGTGGAGTTATCCCGATCACGTGATCTCCCTCTTCTATGTTCATGGCCCCTTTTACGATTTGGGGCTGTGGTTATAAGGAGATACCTCGTGGACTGCGTACACAGATTCTGCGGCTGGTAAGTTAAAATAATTGGGATTTCACGTTTTTTAGACTGGATAGGGTCCTTATTACATGACTTACGCTTACAGTATATTGCTTTGTCCCCCTGTTCCACTGCATATTGACGATATCGTATGATTGATTGTCCAACAACGTGAAGACCTGGGCTTCTCAAGGCTCTTGGTGGAATGGGCGGACAGTTCTTTTACTGACAACCTTTGTTTGTCAAGGTATGGATTCTGTTATGTCTTATACGTTGTGTGTTCTTCCGGGGCAAGGTTGATTTTGAGCATCCATGTTTCTGGTTACCGCCTTACCACTGAAATATAAAATGGATTCTTTTCTAGTGTTCTTTTACTTTACATGGGTTGCTCTGCTCTAATTTGACTCTAGATTTGTAGTTCTCCTTTTCTACATTTTTTAGGCGTTTGAATTGTGTGGTGTTAACTTTACATGTGTTAGACATCAAACTGGCCCAATACTTATGCTGTTTTTTAACATATATATTGACTGGTGTTTTCTGTGCTTTGGGGTTGTTTTCTAATTTTCTGCCGACCATCTTGTATACGCTTGGAGTTGCCATACGTGCTTATCTATAGAATGTTGACCATAAACACTGAGAATTGACTCTCTTGTTACGGTGATACTACCTTACGTTTACTTATGGACCTTACTTCCGCTTCCCCCCCTCTTTTCACTCCAGCCCTTGGATACGATTTTTACTGCACACCAGTTCGTGAACACTAACTGTGAATGTTCGCATGAGAAGTGATATTTCTGCAGATTTCTCTTACTTTTGGTCCTCGGGGCTCTGAGGATTAGGATCCGAAATATTTACTCACATTGGAAGAACTGCTTGTCCACTAACAACTTATCAGAGGTAGTCTGTTTAAGAGTACTTGTCTTTTAGCTTTACTTTCCTTTGTTGGATTAAGGGACGTGTGATCACGGAAGCTTTTAGGCTCTCTTTTCTGTATGGGTCTATACTACTTTTTGGTCTAACTTTCTTTGAGTGTATTCACAATTTGTATTTCACTTTTAATTTCACATTATCTAGCACTAGTATTTCAGTGTATTTTGAATTCATAGGCATTTAGACATTTTTTAAGTCTGGGATATTGTGTTTGCACTTTTCACTCACAGCAAATACCTTGTGTATTTGGCCTGTTCACCGTTATCTCTGTGTCGGATTCGACCGGCCATTCCGGCTGGCTTCCGATGGGTTCGGAGAGCCCGACAGCCAGTCGAATGCGGCCTGTAATCCCAAGGGCGGCTCTTTCCATGCTTGGGATTACGATGTCGGGTTTCGGCAGCCTTTCCCTGTCAGCCTTTCCGACACAGAAAGGCTGTCAGAACTCGCATTTGGGGGGCCCCAGCAGGGCCCCCTTGGGTGCACTGCCTCTGGTTGATCCCTGCACCCCATGGCAGGCACCTTGCAGGGATACATATATATACATACATACACATAATAATATACATATTCAATGAAAAAACAAAGGTTACAGGGATGTTATAGTTAGACTGGCATTTCACTCGAACAAAACCAGAGAAATTCAGCAGTTATAGTTAGCTGAGCTAACTATAACTTACATCCCGCAATGCACTGCTTATGACCTCACATATTACATCACTCATGACATGGTCAGTGACATCACTCATGACATCACTCATGACATGATTGATGACATCATCCAGTGATTGTGTGAGTTTTCTAAACGTTACTGAGTATTAAACATATATACTAAGGTAAGTTGCTGTGGGAGTGCCTGTATGGGTGAGTGGGTGTATAAGTGGTGTATAGAAGAGTAAGTGGGTATGTGAAAATCGGTATAATTGATTGAGTGTGTGTATGAGGTTTTGTATGGGTGAGTGAGTAGGTGTGTCAGTGGTGGGTGTATGAGTAAGTGAGTGGCTGTGTGAATATCTGTATGGGAGAGTGAGTGGGTGTGTAAGTGGTTGTAATGGTGAATGAGAAGGTATATGAGTGGCTGTATGGGTGAGTGTGTGGGTGCATCAGTGACTGTAAATGGTGAATGAGAGGGTGAATGAGTGGCTGAATGAGCAGGTACATAAGTGTCTGTATGGGTGAGTGACAGGGTATATGAGTGGCTGTATGGGTGCATGAATGGGTGTGTAAGTGGATGTATGGGTGAGTGAGTGGCTGTATGAGTTGCAGTATGGGTGAGTGAATAGGTGTGTGAGTGGCTGTATGGGCGAGTGAGTGAGTGTGAGAGAGGTTGCATGGGAGAGTATCTGCTTGTCTCAAGGACTGTATAGGTGAGTGAGTACATGTGTTAGTATATGTATGAGTACATGAGTGGGTAAGCTGATGTGTGAGTGGCTCTATAGATCAGTCGGTAGGCGTGTGAGTGCTTGTATGAGTCTGTAAATGGTTATGTCAGTGGTTGTGTGGGAGTGTGTGTATGACATGTATGGGGTATAAGTGGATGTGTGAGTGGCTCTGAGATTTATGTCACCAGTGATGGCATTGAGATGTTATCAATGATGTCATCAGTGATGTTATTTGCGGCATCATCAGTGATGTCACTAACCATGTCAAGAATGATGTAATATGTGAGGTCATAAGCAGTGCATTTCAGGGATGTAAGATATAGTTAGCTCAGCTTACTATAACTGATGAATTTCTCTGGTTTTGTACAAGTGAAATGTCAGCCTAACTATAACGTCCCTGTAACCTTTGTTTTTTTCAGTGAATTTTTAAGGTTTTTTAATTCTATTGCATAACTATAATGTCCCTGTAACCGTAGGTTTTTCAGTGTATTTCAATGTTTTTGTTTACCTTTTTTCCATAGCTGTAACCTATTGAGGTTTAATTTGTATGAAATGAGCATCATGCCAGAATGAATCCTGCTCTGTGTATTTATCCAAGAAGAGGCCACCATTTTGTGCAACACCTCAATCCAACTGGAGTACGTTCTTCTGGTTAATTAGTAAGGGCAACCTCGTTGGGTACATGTATAGTGCATCTTCTGAACTACAACGGCGTAAAGGTTGTTGAGAAAATGTCACCAGTGACCCTGTGTGTCTGTAACTTTGCCAATGGGATCCTCGAGGATCTTCATCAGAGATCTTTACAATTGTGGAACTGCAGAGAAAATACACTTGGATGATTTGTACTTTTCAGAAGTAAGTGCTTCATTGTTTGGTGGAGATGCGATTGTATTCCTAGGCATGAGGAAATATACTTCTAAGTGGGAGGGAAACATTTTGGCGAGTAAGCTGTCCATCATTCTGGGGAAATGGCAGGAAGACGTTGCATACAACTAATGCATATGGGGCGGACTTGTAGGCAAGTTTACATACTTCTAGTTTGTAAAAGTTTGGAACACGATCTCTGGACTCAGTAGCAGATTACAAGAAAGAACCCCCTCATCACATACACTATCTGAGATTTTGCGCTCAAGAAAATCAAGGATGCAAACACCTCCATCAAGGATTACAGATAACTTTTCACAATGGTAATGCAGACAAAACACACTTGCTTTGCCCTGACCATGCCCACGAAGTAACGATGATTATTGTTTTACAGAAGTGGAGCTTCAACTCGGACACCTGCTTTGTTTATATCTGTAAGAGCTTCTCATTGAGGTTTAATTTTTGTGAAATGAGAATCATGTCAGAATGAATTCTGCCATGCGTATTTATCCAAGAAGAGGACAGCATTTTATGCAATACCTCTACCCAACTAGAGTACTTTCTACTGGCTAATTAGTAAGCGCTACCTCGTTGCATAAATGTATAGTGCATCTCCTACATTACAACTGCGTAAAAGATGCTGAGCAAATGTCTCAAGTGACCTTTTGTGTCTGTAACTTTGCCAATGTGATTGTTCCTCGAACGGCTTCACCAGATAACTTTAGAAAGTGGAACTGCAGAGAAAACACACTTAGATGATTTGTACTTTGCAGAAGTAAGTGCTTCATTGTTTGGCAAAATTTGATCGTATTACTAAACATGAGGAAAGCATCTCCAAAATGGGCAAGAAACTCACTGGGGGCTCTTTTAGTAAGCTGTCCATCAACCTGGGAAAAGGGCAGGAAGACGTTGCATACTGCTAATGTATATGGGGTGGGGACAAATGGGTGGGTCTTGTAGGCAAATTTGCATATTTCTAGTTTGTAAAAGTTTAGAACACGATCTCTGGTCTCAGCAGCAGATGTCAAGAAAGAGCCCCTTCGTCGCAGACACTATATGAGATTTTGCACTTGAGAAAAGCAAGGATGCAAACACCTCCATCAAGGATTAGAGATATATTTCACAGTGGAAATGCAGAGAAAACACACTTTCTTTGCTCTGGCCATGGCCAAGAAGTTAGGATGGGTGAACAGACATAATATCGAATTGTTAATATCAAATTGCCAAAATATCGAGTTTTTAGTATAGAATGGACAGAATATCGAATTGCCAAAATATAGTGGTGCAGGATATCGAAATTCAGGTAAGAAATATCGATTGTCATAATATCGACAGTCATAATATAGTTGTTAAAAATATCGATTTTTTTTATAGTGTTTTAAGTGTTAGTATATGTGTTAAAAGTATGTATTATTTTTGTAATGTATGTTTAAATCTTTTTAAAGTAATGAATTTTATGTTATTTAATTTTTGCGTAATTTAATTCCGTAGCGGGTTGTGGGTTTATAGGGGAATAGGGTGGGAAGTAATTTAATTATAGTAAATTAAATATTAATTTTTAGGAATTATTCATTATTTTTAATTTAATTTTGCGTTTTAGTTCTGTAGCGGGTTGTGGGTTTATAGGGGAATAGGGTGGGAAGTAATTTAATTGTAATTAAGTAATTATTTATTTTTATTTATTGGTATTGATTATTAATTTATTGTTAATTAATTATTAATTGGTAATTAATTTTTATTAATTGGTAATTAATTTTTATTAATTGATTAATTGATAATTATATTAATTGTATACATTTATTATTCGGAGCGGGTTGTGGGTTTATAGGGGAATAGGGTGGGAAGTAATTTAATTGTAATTAAATAATTATTGAAAATATGTTTGTGTATTGATAATTAATTTACTGTTAATTAATTATTAATTGGTAAACATTTTGTATTACTTATTAATTTTTGGTATTGAAAAATAATTTGCGGTTAATTAATTATTAGGTAATTAATTTTTAATAATTAATATTTATTGGTATTTATAATTAATTAATTATTAAATAATTTGTCATTGGGAATTAATTTTTAATACATTTTTATTGGTATTGATAATTTATATATATTTAATTATTAAATCATTACTTTTCCTACTGTTGCACTCACTGGAGGGAAAATAGTAATTTTTACCCTCCCGCTATCCAACACTTTCCCTACTGTTGCACTCTCTGGAGTGGGAATAGTAATGTTTACCCCTACGCTATCCAACGCTTTCCCTACTGTTGCACTCACTGGAGTGGAAATAGTAATTTTTACCCCTACGCTATCCAACCCTTTCCCTACTGTTGCACTCACTGGAGTGGGAATAGTAATTTGTACCCCTAAGCTATCCAACGCTTTCCCTACTGTTGCACTCTCTGGAGTGGGAATAGTAATTTTTACCTACCCGCTCATCCAACGCTTTCCCTACTGTTGCACTCACTGGAGTGGGAATAGTAATTTTTACCCTCCCGCTATCCAACGCTTTCCCTACTGTTGCACTCACTGGAGTGGGAATAGTAATTTTTACCTACCCGCTATCCAACGCTTTCCCTACTGTTGCACTCACTGGAGTGGGAATAGTCATTTTACCCTCCCGCTATCCAACGCTTTCCCTACTGTTGCACTCACTGGAGTGGGAATAGTAAATTTTACCCTCCCGCTATCCAACACTAAAAATATTGAATATTTTTTAATAATATTAAGTTAACATATATATGTATTAAAAAATAAAAATGCATGTTTATTTTTTTTAATTTATATTAATTATTTATTAATTTTAGGGTTATTTAAATATTTTTAAGTATGTTTTACTTAATTATATTTATTATTTTATTATTTTGCATTACTTTTAAGACATTTGAAAAATTCAATATTTTAACAAACTATAATATTTACAACGATATTTTGGATTCGATATTTTTGTACTTACCTGTTTGTAGATAGGAAGTCGATATTCTGTCATTCTATATTTTGTCATCGATATTTTGGCAGGTCGATATTTTGCTCCTCGATATGCTGTCAGTGATCCATTAGGATGATTACTACTTTACAGAAATTAGACTTCAACTCGGGCACCTGCTCCATAGAGAGGGGGACCTGGTGTCCCCCCTCCCTGGGCTGATTTTTGCCCTGGGAACCCCATCTCGTAGGGCCCAGCCATGTCACCTGGGTGCCCCTAGGGCATCCAATGTGCAATGTGACCGTGGGGGAGCCTCAAGGCCCCTGCCATCCCACCTGGCTGCCAACCTCCTGCGGGAGCCGACATTGCTCTGACAGACATGGGGCTGCTGAAAGGAGCTCCCTGTCTGTCAGAGCAATGTTTTAATCTGTTTTCCTGTATGCATATTTGCATGCAGGGAAACAGATGAAAACTGTTTTCTGCAAGCCGGAGCTGTTTGACAGCTCCGGCTTGCTGAAATCAGAGATATGGTTTCTTTTGCTTGGTGGGAGCTGTCAGCTCCCACCAAGGAAAAGAAAACAGCTACCTAACGAGGGTGGGCAACCTCCAGAGGATGGGGACCTCGGGAAGTAGCAGGTGCCAGACTTTGGGGTGGTGGTTCCGAGAGACATCCATGGCGAGGGAAATCCATGGCTCCAGGAGGGGGGCAGTGTCGCCCCCCTCTATTGTAGAAGTTAGCCCTGGGGAGGTGGTGGTCCCCAGGGATGGGGTCCGCAACAGACCCCAACATTAATTTATTCAGCCCCAAGGAGGTGACGGTCTCCGGGGCACGGTCGGGTCTGCCTGCATACATATTGTTAACTGCCCCGGGGAGGTGGTGGTCCTTGGGGCCACGGGAAGGCTGTGAAGGCCCCTGCATTACTCTATAAGCATTTGCCCGGGGAGATGGTCATCCCCAGGGCATGGGGGTGCCGCGTGGGCACGCCCTGCATACATAAAAAGCAATGCCCCAGGGAGGTGGTGGTCCCCAGGGCTTTCATAAGCCCTATAAGGGGGACCAGTGCACCCCCTACTATTTTTAAATTAAGCCCCGGGACCTGGCCCCCCAGGGGTAATTTAAAAATTGACATGGAAGCCTGCGCTTTTTTGTTTTTTTCCCCACAAATTTGCAAATATTGTGATTTCACTGCAATTGTTTTTTTAAATGCTTTTTCGGCCTGGTGGTGCCCCAGGGGGACCCCAAGACTAAGGCTTGGTGGTCAGGGTTTTCCTACCCTGCCCCCTTTTCTTTTATTAATTTCTTTTTGTGGGACTTGGCTAAAGCCGAGTCCCAAGATGGCTGCCAACACTTCCTGGTTGAAGTGTTGGCAGCCAATCAGAGCTCTGCATTTCCCTGCACGAGCTCGTTATTTTTCACAAAGTTGTCACGGCCACAGATATTACTAGCTGTACTTTCTTAAATTTCTCATTACCTACTGAATGGATTTAAACCAAATAACAAAAGCAGTTTGGGCTGTAAACGTGTTCAAATGTCCTATAGGAATTAACATGGGAAAATGCACTTTTTTTGATACCCCTTTTTCTCAGCCCCTGCTTGACAGATCACCCTGAAACTTTACATGCACAACGTTTTGGGAAAAATTAATGAAGATTCATCAACTGACGCCAAAGTTATAGGCAAGTCAAAAACTGCTTTTTCTATGGAAACATTTTCCTAACTATAACTACCTACTGGCAACCACCAGTAGGTAATATGTGTGTGTGTGTGTGTGATATATATATATATATATATATATATATATATATATATATATATATATATATATATATATATATTACCTACTGGCGGTTGCCAGTAGGTAGTTATAGTTAGGACCTTGTTTCTATTCAAAAGCGTTTTCTCTTTGGCCAATATCTTTGGCGCCGTTTGACGAATCTTTGCGAAATTTTCAAAACTAGTGGTTCGCTCAGGTTAGCTCCTGTCTTGAAACTTCCATAGGAACTTTAGACATGGCTACAGCCCGAACTGCTGAACGGAATTACACCAAATTTGGCAAAATGGTAGCTCTTGGTTCAGAAAGCGACCTTTCTTTTAAATGGTGTAAATCCGTTCAGTAGTTGCTGAGAAATTAAAAAAATTAAAATGTATATATTTGAGCACCGAGGAGGATTCGCGAACCCTCTCAAGCACGAGCTTCATTCTGATTGGCTGCCAACACTCCAAACCAGAATGTGTTGGCAGCCATCTTGTGACTCGGTAAGAAAACAGTAGAAAAAAGGTAAAAACCAAGAAAAGGGGGCATGGTAGAAACACCCTGACCATTTAGGCCTGCTCAGGGGGTCCCAAAAAAAGCATTTTTTTAAAAAATCGGCCGAATTCGCGCTGGGTGCACGAATACGGCCGAAAATTTTAAAAAACGAAGAGCGGTGTCCCGCACTTCGTTTGATTAAGCCCCTGGGTGGGCCAGGTCCCGGGGCAATCAAAATATAGTGCAAGGCCTGTGGGGGCCCCCGCAGCCCCGGGGACCGCCACCTCCCCGGGGCTATGCTGATTATATGCGGGGGCACGCAGCCCCCCCACAGCCCCAGGGACCGCCACCTCCCCGGGGCTTTATTATAATTAAAAGGCGTGCGGGGGCTTATGCCTCCCCCCATGCAGCCCCAGGGGCCACCACCTCCCCGGTGCTTTAATAATTAAACGCGAGGGCAGGTGGCCCCCCCGCAACCCTGGGGACTGCCACCTCCCCGGGGCTCTGATTTTTTTTTTAAAGGTGTGGTGGGGATCGAGCCCCCCACATGGCCCCGGGGACCACCACCTCCCCGGGGCACACTTCATTTACATATGTGGGTCCATTGCAGACCCCCGGCCCCGGGGACAACCACCTCCCCAGGGCTGTACAAATGATGGGAGGAGGGCCGCGTGGCCCCCCTCCTGGAGCCCTCAATGGCCTTGGGGACCGCCACCCCCCAGGGCCGGCTCCAGCAATGTCCCGGGGTGCCTACCCCCGGGACATTGCAGTTTGCAATGACAGGGTGGGAGCATGGCTCCTGCCCTGCCATAGAAAACACTGCTTTGCTTTGTGGAAGCGAGAGCAGGAAACCTGCTCTCGCTTCCACGAAGCAAGCAGTATTGCTTTTGTACAAGGAGAGCTGCATGTTAGCAGCTCCCCTTGCCCAAAAGCAAAGCCGGCTCCCGCAGGAGGTGGGGAGCCGGCAGGGACGTGGGGGCATTGGGGCTCCTCCCAGGGTCCCCATCAAAGAGGCCAGGCCCTGGGGGATGGGGTTCCCAGGGCCTAAAGTGGCCCAGGGAAGGGAAGCTACACAGCCCCCCTCCCTTTTGTATTTAAAAAAAAAAAATAAGGCCGGGCCCCGGGGGATGGGGTCCCGGGGTTCAAAACTTTTTTTAGGAGGTGGCACGCATCCCCCCTCCTTAAAAATATATTTTTCTATATTAAAAAAATATGTGGCCATGCTCCGGGGGATGGGGTCCCCGGGGCCGAAATCGGCCATGGGAGAGGAGCCCCGCAGCCCCCTTCCCATTTTTTTTTTTAAAAGGAAAAAAATGCTCAGGCCCTGGGGGATGGGGTCCCCAGGGCCCAAAAATAATAAAGGGAAGGGGGGCCACACAGCCCTCCTTCCAAAAAGCAAATTTCAAAAAAGCTGGTGTCTCACGGGAGGCCCGCCCCCTCCCTGTACCACTGCGCAAACGCACCTCCTGGTGCATTCTAAGTTGGGGGATTAAGTCCCCTTGAATCCTGAGGGTCCCTGGGGGCCAACTAGCCCACCAGGTACCTCCAGTAAGCCCCACACAGTGGGATTGCTGAGGCCATGCCCCTTTTTACACCACTCTGCAAATGCGCCTCTTGGCGCACTCCTGGTGGGGTGATGAGGTCCTCTTGTGTCCTGAGGACCTCAGGACTAAAGTGGACTTCATCCCCCGAGCAGCAGAGTGCCAGGAGGCGCGTTTGAGGAGTGTTGTAAAAAGGGGGCATGGGATCAGATCACTCTCAACAATCCAGCTGTGTGGGGCTTACTGGAGGTACCTGGTGGGCTAGTTGGACCCCAGGGACCCGCAGGATTCAAGGGGACTTAATTCCCCAACCCAGAACATGCCAGGAGGTGCGTTTGCAGAGTGGTGGAGAAAGGGGGCGTGTCCTGTGTCCACCTGTCGGCTATCTGGGGCATACTGGAGGTATCAGGTAGGGTAGTTGGCCTCTAAGGACCCCCAGTAGCGAAGAGGACTTGAATCCCCATGCAAGAGCACGCCAGGAAGTGCGTTTGCAGAGTGGTGGGGAAAGGGGGCGTGGCCTGCTATGATAACTTAGCAATCCTGCTGTGTGGGACTTACGAGGTAATAGGAGGGGTAGTTGGCCCCCAAGGTTGACCTTAGGGGCTAACTACCCCTCCTGTTACCTCCAGTAAATCCCACACTGTGGGATTGCTAAGAAGTCTTCGGAGGCCACGCTCACCTTTCTCCACCACTCTGCAAAAGCACCTCCTGGCACAGTACTGGTTGGGGGATGAAGTCCACTTTACTCCTGAGGGACTTTGGCAGCCAAGTAGCCCTCCTGGTACCTCCTGTAAGTCCTACGCAGCGGAATTCCTGAGCGCTGGTTGGAAGCCCAGCCCCCTTTCTCCACCACTCTGCAAATGCGACTACCAGTTAAAGAAGCATTTGTAATGTAAAAGGTCTCGCATTTGCAAGAGTTAGATCTAGTAGCTTTGTAAATCTAAAAGTGTTTTATTAATGTTTCTTGGAGTGGAGTGGATATAGGTTGTGTGTAGTGGAATTATGTGGTATGTTGTGCAGTGAAATTATGTGGATAGAAAGTATGTGGTATTTAGTGTATAGGAATTATGTAGAGTGGGAATATGTGTTATGGAGAGTAATTATTTGGTATGGTAGTCTGTGTTGTGGAGTGGTAACCTCAGGTTTAGTCTTCCTCGTTTCCATAGTAGCTAAACTATGAACTCATTGAGACAAAAAAAAGAAAGAATCACTGAGGAGCACTTCTGGACCTAGTCAGAGGTATGAGCAGGGCCACTGGAATTATGCAACTGTTTGTCTGCACCAACTTTTGCACAATTATAAATTTTCCGCATTAGCCACATAATTCATCATCTGCTGCCTAATCTGCAGATTTGAACAAAAAAAGCCTTGTTTCTAGCTCAAACAGATCAAACGTTACCAAAAAGGCAGCGACAAGTGTTACAGCGTGGTGGAAGGTCCTTTGTAAACCTAGAATGGTCACCTGTTACTTATTGCTAAATGTGGGTGTTAAATTGGTACTAATGGTGTGCAAGCCACTCTTGCATCTTTTTGCGCCTCTCTTGCCTCTTTCTGCATTTCTGTTGCTTTTTTCTGCACCTTTCTTTCTTTTTCTGCACCTCTGTTGCCTCTTTCTGCACCTCACTTGCTTCTTTGTGCATCCCTCTTGCCTCTTTCTGCACCTCTCTTGCCTCTTTATGCACCCCCTTCCTTCTTTCTGCACTCCTCCTGCCTCTTTCTGCACCTCTGTTCCTTCTTTCTGCACTTCTTTTGTTTCTTTCTGCAACTCTCTTGCTTCTTTCTGCACCCCTCTTGCCTCTTTCTCGACTCCTCTTCCCCCTTTCTGCATGTCTGTTGCTTCTTTCTGCACTTCTCTTGTCTCTTTCTCCACCCCTCTTCCTTCTTTCTGCATCTCTGTTGCTTCTTTCTGCACTTATCTTGCGTCTTTCTGTACCTCTCTTGCTTCTTTCTGCACCCCTTGTGTCTCTTTCTGTACCCCTTTTCTCTTTCTGCACCCCTCTTGCCTCTTTCTGCACCTCTGTTCCATCTTTCTGCACCTCTATTACTTCTTTCTGCACCTCTCTTGTCTCTTTCTCCACCCCTCTTCCCTCTTTCTCCACCCCTCTTGCCTCTTTCTGCACCTCTGTTGCATCTTTCTGCACTACTGTTGCTTCTTTCTGCACCTCTCTTGCTTCTTTCTGCACCACTCGTGCTTCTTTCTGCACCCCTCTTCCCTCTTTCTGCACCCCTCTTGCCTCTTTCTGCACCCCTGTTCCTTCTTTCTGCTCTTCTTTTGTTTCTTTCTGCACCCCTCTTGCCACTTTCTCCACCCCTGTTCCCCCTTTTTGCATCTCTGTTGCTTCTTTCTGCACTTCTCTTGCCTCTTTTTCCACCCCTCATCCCTCTTTCTGTACCTCTGTTGCTTCTTTCTGCACTTCTCTTGCTTCTTTCTGCACCTCTGTCCCTTCTTTCTGCAACCCTTGTGCCTCTTTATGTACCCCTCTTTCTGCTCCCCTCTTGCCTCTTTCTGCACCTCTGTTCCTTCTTTCTGCATTTCTTTTGCTCTTTCTGCAACTCTCTTGCTTCTTTCTGTATCCCTCTTGCCTGTTTCTCCTCCCCACTTCCCCCTTTCTGCATCTCTGTTGCTTCTTTCTGCACTTCTCTTGCTTCTTTCTGCACCTCTCTTGCTTCTTTATGCACCCCTCGTGCCTCTTTCTGCACCCCTCTTCCCTCTTTCTGCAATCCTCTTGCCTCTTTCAGTACCTCTGTTGCTTCTTTCTGCACTTCTTTTGTTTCTTTCTGCACCTCACTTGCTTCTTTCTGTATCCCTCTTGCCTGTTTCTCCTCCCCACTTCCCCCTTTCTGCATCTCTGTTGCTTCTTTCTGTACTTCTCTTGCCTCTTTCTGCACCTCTGCCCCTTCTTTCTGCAACCCTTGTGCCTCTTTCTGCACTCCTCTTCCCTCTTTCTGCTACCCTCTTGTCTCTTTCTGCACCTCTGTTGCTTCTTTCTGCACTTCTTTTGTTTCTTTCTGCACCTTTCTTGCTTCTTTCTGCACCCCTCGTGCCTCTTTCTGCACCCCTCTTCCCTCTTTCTGCACTCCTCTTGCCTCTTTCTACACCTCTGTTCCTTCTTTCTGCACTTCTTTTGTTTCTTTCTGCACCTCTCTTGCTTCTTTCTGCACCTCTATTGCTTCTTTCTGCACCCCTCTTGCCTCTTTCTGTATCCCTCTTCCCACTTTCTGCACCTCTCTTGCCTCTGTCTGCACACCTGTTCCCTCTTTCTGCACCCCTTTTGCCTGTTTCTGCAACTCTCTTCCTCTTTCTGTAGTTCTCTTGCATCCTTCTGCACCTCACTTGCCTCTTTCTGCACTTCTCTTACTCTTTCTGTACCCTCAGCACCTCTCTTGCCTCTTTGTGCAACTCTCTTCCCTTTTTCTGCACCCCTCTTGCCTCTTTTTTGCACCTCTGTTGGTTTTTTCTGCACTGCTCTTGCTTCTTTCTGCACTTCACTTGCATCTTTCTGCTCTTCACTTGCTTCTTTCTACACCTCTGTTGCTTCTTTCAGCAATTCTCTTGCCTCTTTTTGCACTTCTCTTCCTTCTTTCTGCACCCCTCCCTCCTTTTTCTGTACCTCTCTTGCCTCTTTGTGTACCTCTCCTACCTCTTTCTGCACCCCTCTTGCCTCTTTTTGCACCTCTGTTGGTTCACTCTGCACTGCTCTCGCTTCTTTCTGCACCTCACTTGCCTCTTTCTGCACTTCTCTTGCTTCTTTCTGCACCTCTGTTGCCTCTTTCTGCACTTCACTTGTTTCTTTATGCACCTCTCTTGCCTCTTTTGGCACCTCTGTTGCTTCTTTCTGCACTTCTCTTGCCTCTTTCTGCACCTCTGACTTAGAGGTAGTTTTAATCCCCCTGCCCTATTATGTACTAGGGCCTTACAGGGGATGTCATGCCAATCACAGGGTTACCCCAACCCATAGTGTACCCTAGTGTATGTAGGTGTTTTCACTGTATTCTTAGGGGCAGTTCAACAAGAAACTAACGCAGCGCGGTGCCGCAAGTCATTTTGCTGCGCCGCGCTGCGTTATTATCGAAACACAGGGATGCAACATAAATTCAACAATATGTTGCATCTTTGTGCTTCCCCCTGCGCTGGCGCACAAACTTCTGCCATGCGCCGGCGCAGGCACCCTTGCACCATGGTGCAAGGATGCCAGCGTTGTGGGGAGATTGTTTTTGTGCAGGAAGGGGCACCTTCCTGCACAAAAACAATCAATTGAGGTGATTTCCTCTTCCAATGTGTGCTGTTGAATGCAGCACGCAGAGAAAGAGGAAAAAAACGAGGAGAAATGAAAACATTTCTCCTCGTTGCACCTCGCTACGCCACCCCTAGGGTGGCGTAGCATTCTGATGCATTTCCAGATTTACGATTTCTCGTAAATCTGGAAATGTGTCAGTGGACATGGGTGTAGCGTGGGAACACCCACAGCAACATCCATGTCACGCCCCTAACACGCAAAGTGTTGCATGAACAGGGGCGATATTTACAAGCACAGGTTAAGTCACGCAGGGTGACTTTGCCTGTTTTTGTAAATATCACTTAGCAGGCTGCGCCACCGGTGCGTCACGCAACGTGATGCCCCGGCGGCGCAAGGGGCTTGTAAATCTGCCTCTAAGTGTCTTTTAGCATAGCACTGGCTCCGGGCCTGGTTAGTCAGAGTCAGTTACCACCAGTACCAGTCAGCAAAAAGTTGGGGGCACAGGATGACTTTGCAACAAGGCCTCTTTCTGCACCTCTGTTGGTTCTTTCTGCATATCTTTTGCTTCTTTCTGCACATTTCTTCATCTTTCTGGACTTCTGCTGCCTCTTTCTGCATTTCTCTTGCTTCTTTCTGTGCCTTTCTTCCTCTTTCTGCACATGTCCTAGCTCTGTAGGCATAGTTAGAAATTAGCATTTAAAAAACCTTTGAAATTCATTGAAAAACCACAGGTTTCAGGGACGTTATAGTTAGAAATTAGCATTTAAAAAACCTTAGAAATTCACTGAAAAAACCACAGATTTCAGGGACGTTATAGTTAGTTGGACATTTCACTCGCACAAAACCAGAGAAATTCGGCCGTTATAGTTAGTTGAGCTAACTATAACTCATGCCCCCGCAATGCACTGCTGATGACGTCACATATTACATCATTCATGACATGGTCAGTGACATCACTGATGACATCACTGATGACATCTCAAATGACATCACTGATGACATTTACAGTTACAGTGCTGTAACTCCGAAACGCGTCGGGATTTGTGTTGCAAATTGTGAATAAACACGTTTGTTTATAGTGGCCACCGCACCGGTGTTTTCTTGTTAGCAGACAAATAACTGACGGAGTTACCGGATAAGTTTGTATATATATATATATATATATATATATATATATATATATATATATATATATATATGACTATATATATATATATATATATATATATATATATATATGTAACCAAAAACGCCCAGAAGCTTGAGGCCGCACACAGCTGCAGGTGAGTTACAAACTCCATTTGAACCAAGCAGGCAGCTTAACATCCCTTTGAAGTCCATGGCCTGACGCGTTTCGATGCCGCTGTTTGCATCTCCTCAGAGGCCGTATATCTATATATATTATTGTCAGAATAGGTGCAAAATAAAAGCCATTTGTTCATGTTTTTAGATCCAGGGAAAGCCAGGATCTGGCATTTAAATACAAATGTATGCTAAATCATCTATATTTAACTTTTTTACGGGCCTTGACATAAAAGTACTGGTCATGCCAGAATATCACTGGCCAGGTGGCAACACTAATTCTGATTAATATTATTGCTCTAAAAGCCATTTAAATTCTCCAGATATGCTTAGCACCTCAACCAGAACATGCTTTCTGAGCTCTTTTAGAAATTGGGCTTCTGGTTGGCAGAGGTATGCACTCTGTCCAAGCAGGAACCACAATCCTCGTTAGAGTAAGTCAGATGGCCACCATAAATTAGTCTATGCTCACCCTTTGGTAGCTTGGGACAGAGCAGGCAGGCTAAACTTAGGAGGCAATGTGTAAAGTATTTGCGCAACACTTCAAACAGTAACACAGTGAAAACACCACAAAAAGACTCCACACCAGTTTAGAAAAATAGATTAGAATTTTATGAATAAAAGAAGACCAAAACAACAAAAAGTCAGTAAGTAGGAGTCAAGATATGAATTTCTAAAGATTAAAAGTGAAGAACAGCGCTTAGAAGCAATAAGCGCCTAGGAGGTTACCTGGTCACTCTGAAGCGGGGCAAAGTCAAGAGTTCAGGCCGACCACGATGGAGCATGGGCCGGACACAAGGCCCTGTGAAAAAAAGTTAATTGATCCTGCTCGCAACAGTGAAATGTGGGGTGCAGCCGAGCAATGCATTGGTCAATCCTAGAGTCGAAGTGATGCGTTGATTTTCTCCACACAGCTATGGCTATGCACTGGTTCCATAGACAAAGCACCAGTTTTGAGATGCTTTGGTTCCAAAGCCGATGGGTTGGGTTTCGCCATGCAGTCGAGGGGATGCGTTGATCGTCTCTTACTGCAGCGGCGGTGATGCGGTGGTTCCGATGCATCAATTCTGATGGGGATGCACTGGTTCCAAGTTAGATGTGCCAGTTCTTTTCCCACAACAGCGGAGATGCATCGGTTCTGTTTCACGCAGCAGAGAATGCGTCAGTTCCACTGGAGCGCAAGCACCTGGATCCACTTCCAATGTACCAGGCAAAGAAGCAGATGGTAAGGCTTTGATAACCCTTAGTCTTAAAACAGGAGGTAAGCCAGCATGCCCTTGGTGATCACTCCGGGTTCAAGTAAGTTAGTCCAGTTTTCCCTCAGCAGAGCAGAGTGTAGCAGACAGCAGGGCAGCACAGCAGAAAAGCAGTTCTTCCAGAGCAGCAGTCCAGCAGAGTGGCAGTCCTTGTAGCAGCACAGCAGTCCTTCCTCCTGGCAGAGTTTCTTCACAGGTCGGGTAGTGTCGGATTTGGTGGGGTCAGAGATGCAGTACTTATACCCAATTGTGCCTTTGAAGTGGAGGGGACTTCAAAGAGAGGCTTTGAAGTGCACAGATGTCATCCCTCCCAGGTCTGGCTCCAGACTCACTACACCTTTGTGAGGGGACAGAACACAGCCTATTCAGGTGTAAGTGTCAGATCCTCCCTCCCATTCTGCCCAGCACGGCCCATCAGGATGTAGATGGCCACTCAGTCACACCTTATCTCCCTTTGTGTGTGGCTATCTAGAGTGAATGCCTAACGTCCAGCTATCACCCAGCCCAAATATGTATCTTGGACAGGCTGCAGGCACACAGGGCTAAGAGCAGAAAAATGCCATCTTTCTAAAAGTCAAATTTTTTAAAGGGTAGTGATAAATTCATCTTTACCAGTAAGTAGGATTTATCATTACCATTCCAATGACATGAAACATGATAGAGCTACTCCTTCTCAATCAAGAATTACAGCTTATAAGTGTAATATGGAATTCCCAATGTTAACCTATGAGAGAGGTCGGTCTCACAGTAGTGAAAAACAAATTTGGGAGTTTGTCACTACCAGTACATGAAAAACTTAAAAGTACATGTCCTACCTAGGGCCTACCTTAGGGGTGACATACGTAATAAAAGGGGAGTTGAAGGCTTGGTATGGGGTTTTAAATGCTAGGTCGACGTGGCAGTAACATTGTGCACACAGGTTCTACAGTAGCAGGCCAGAGACATGTTTAAAGTGCTAGTTGGGTGGGTGGCATAATCAGTGTTGCATGCCCACTAGTAGCATTTAGTTTTCAGGCCCTAAGCACATGTACTGCACTCTGCTAGGGACTTATAGGTAAATTAAACATGCCAATTGTGGAGAAATCAATCAACCCATCTTTTAGGGGAGAAGCACATGCACTTTAGCACTGGTTGGCAGTAGTAAAGTGCTCAGAGCCCTAGGGCCAACAAAAAGAAATCAGCATTAAGTTGAGGCAAACAGGCAAAACGTTTGGGGAAGACCATCCTAAGGCTTTCAGGTCTAACACGCTCCCACATCATATTATAGATGACATTACAAAAGATATGATAGATGATATCACTGGCGATATCACGAATTACTGCCCCTATGGGAAAGCCCTGCCCCATTCTCTATCAATCCTATTAACTGTTTAAGGCTTTCGGTCAAATAAAGCATATGCTGTACTCATTATGAGTGGCCTGGTAAATTGCAACCTCTACACAAATGCCTATTGCGGGAGGCTGCAGTTATAAAGTTATAAGTTACTCTGTGCTATCCTTCATCTAGAATTAAAATGTTGGCAGGTGTAGCCTACTGAAATTTAACAGACACAAAAGGCCCAGTACATGCCAGGGCAGGCAGATTTTGCTGTTTCCACAAGTTATTCCCCATTTTGTGAGGAAAATTTGTGATAGGAATTTTTTATCAGCCCTAATAAATACAGATCTCCATGATACCAACATTTATAGGGATTGATAAATAATGTATGCCCAGATGGGCAACTCATAGAGTGTCCTTTTATTTTTGTATTTTGACTCGTTTTTACTTCATTGTTGGATCTGGATTTGGTGCTGGTACATTAGATAGTTATTTACTTATATAACAATTTGTTTGTTTATGTATTTGTGCTTGTTTGTTTACATGTTTGGTTGGTTTGAAACATGCAGGCAGGATGGTTCATTAAGCCTGTTTCTCATTCCTGAAACATGTAGTGATGTGCAGGTCACATGTTTGAATCCCAGCAAGGCTGACATAGCTTTCCAACCTTTGAGGTTGGCACTTTTAATTTGTGTGAGAAAGGGTTTATTAGTTGGGGTGGATTGGTATCCATCATCAGTAATAAAGCCACTATCTTGTAAGGTCCAGGCAAAGATTTTGGTAAGTTTAACCTGAACTCAACCCCTGGTAGCTATAGCAAAGAGCAGACAGGCTTCACCTAAGGAAAATGTGTAAAGCAGTTGGAAATACCAAAACTATAAACACAATAGAAATTCCACTCCAATTTTGATAGAGAAAAACACTTACACCAAAACAACAAACATTCAATAAGGGGCACTAAAATATGAATTTTTAAAGATTAAAGTGAAAATATTGTCAAAAAGCACAAAGCGTCAATGGTTGTCAATGGCTGAGATAGACTCGGACTTAGTTGTGAATTGAGGCGGCCAACGATGGTCTGCAGGTGGGATATACCAGGTGGATTGGACCCACTAGGGCCTGGAATTAGGGAAGTTTGAAAATATTTAAAAGTCCTAATCTGAAAATTTACTTTGTTGTTTTTCTGAAGAAAAATTATTCTTTGCAAGGGACACACCATAAATTCAGTCCAACGCCATGGAACTGTTGGTCAGATACTTTTCACAGTCTATACCGTTGACTTGGTGCCCAAACAAGCACAGGTGCATGCTTCCAAGTCCCCCAGGACCTCAGGGGTAGCACTTAGAGACCAGACCCTCTGTGTGTCAGGCATAAAGCAACAGCAAAGTCCTGTGCAGGTCCAGTTGCCACTGGCCAGATGGGATACTTCTCAGGAATGTCCTCTTCTGCTTTTTTATGTTCCCGGTGCCACCTGGGAGATCAGCCTTATGATCCTTGGAGATATTTCCTGCCTTGGATTTCCAGTGGAAAGGGGCCTAACACCCTCAGGTCCTTCTCACAGGTAATAGATGTCAAGTGCAGCAGGGTCAGTCTGCCTGGTATCCTTTTGCCCATCCATCAGTGATCTGAGGAAGGTTGGGTTAGGGGAACAACTTTATAGGGTTCACCAGACTATGTTTGAGGGACACTCTAAGAGACCCCTAGTTCCTCTATTATTAATGGAGAAAGGGTTCTTAGGCTTTGACCTTTCTACATTTGCAGTAGCTTCTGTTTACTACAAACAAGCCCAAAATGCCCTGTGTCAGGGCATTTTAAGATGGTCAGAGAGTTTGGTTACACTATAATTAGCCTCAGAGGGCTGAGGGTGTGTGTGGTGAGTGTACTATGGTAATTCTACTGTCTTCCCACTTATAACACTAAACTCCAGTTTGAAGCAACACTGTACCCACAACTAATGCAGAGACAGAAGTTTAATAGGACAAGAACAAGGTCCCTCAGCAACCAGACAGATAATGCACAAGAATTGTCCTTGCATCCTATTTGCTCCCTTTGAGGGGCACAAATATTTTATGTGTGCTTCACACAGACCTGTCATGCAGGATTTGCCACTTGGACTTGCACTTGTTTTGAGCTCAGGGGAGTTATCCCTGCCCATTCAGGTCAGCCTATTCTGTGCTTCTAGGAGGAATTTCACAACTCATTCACACCTCATTTATTTCTGAGCACTGGCTGAGAGTAGCTGGAGAGTTAATGTGAATTATCCTCCTGAAAGATCAGGCAGGTAAAAGGTAACATTTAAGCAGCTAATTATCAGTAATATCTATTAAAATCGGAACTTCACCAATTAATTGGAGTATTAGTATTTTAATCTGCACTCTGGGCAGCTAGGCCTGCCACAGTGAAAATAGCTTTTTGGACCTTGCAACTGTAGGGATATCACTATTAATTTTCTACATGTCTCATTTTTAAATACCTTGCACCCTACCTTGTGGGCTACAAGGCCTCCATTAGGGTGAGTTTCAAATATTTAAAAGGGAGGTTTTCACCTGTCAAAAAATGGTATTTTTAACAGGTTGCATTGCACGTTACACTGCAGCAGTCTGGCTACAGTTATCTCCTAAAATGTGATATGAGGCCTTCCTCTTGGCACAACATAAAATTGTGAGGAATGTGATTGGCTAGTATTGTATTTACACCTCCAACGATGGCAATCTAAATCTATATAGTGTGAACATGAGCAATGGGTAAAGTTGTGTGTAATCACAAAATATTACTGTTGTGTTGGTGTTTGTTTAATAAGCTCACCACAAAAATGCTAGTGTGAGATGATTATATTATGCTCTACATTACATTTGTGGTGCCCAGGTGAAACGTCTTTTTAGTTTCCATCTGAATTGAAATGACTTTTTGATATGAATTCTTCTCTTCAATGCATCCTTCATTCAATATGGCAGCGGATAGCAAACACCTGAGAATATTAACAGAAATGTTTATATTTACAGATTTTGTAGCATGTATTGGGTCCAGATGTTTCATAGAATAAAAGACAGGAGATGTTTCAAGTAATATACTATGCATAAAGAAAGAGAATGCATTCACCATGAATGAAATTTTAAAGTTGATGTAGTCATAAATCTCAATTCTGCACATGCTGCTTTAAACTACTAATACAAGAGCTGTACTGTACTACACTATACATAAATAAAGAGAAGACAGTCAGGACAGTAGAGTTTTTGCAATTATTATCTTGACATGAATCCCAGCTGTTATTTAGAATTTAACACAAACATGCACCCTTGCAATATTGATTCAGGGATGATTAGAGAGATGCTAGGAGTAGAATGTAGGAAAGTCATCCTTTTTGCCCTCGATGGTTACTATCACTGTGCCCTGGGCTCTGTTAACCAGGGCCACTGCCCTAGTCTCTAAAGGTATATGCTGATTGGGACAATTCTAATTGATAAGGACAACCTACCTTTAAGTCCCTAGTATAAGGTAGGGCATGTAGGTTTAGATACCCTAGTGGCCTTAATGCACTGAAGAGTACACTGCTGTGGTGTCTGGTGTCATTTTAAAGCCAGGCCTGGCAAGCAGGCTGGTTTAAAAAAAACTATCTTCAAATTTGACTTTGGAATTACAAGTATTTTCAAAGTCTAAAACTACATTTTTATTACTTTTAAGTCACCCCTGCCCCAAGTGCCCCAGGGATGGTGAGGGGATAGTTATAAAAAGCAGGGACAATATAAAGAATGCTTCATATGCCCTGGTAGGGAAAACACCCAAAGTACTTTTCCCTATGGTAGTGCTGCTAGCCTCATAGGCTAACATGGAAAGTAATTTATTAAATTTAATAAAGTCTAACTTTGAATTGGAGCTAGCTAGAAATATCATTCAAATTATCAAACTAATAGTTAAATGAAATCCAACATCCTGCCAAGGTTGAATTTAATATAACTATTGCAGGTAAGTAGTTTTTGAATGTACTATCCTGAAGTTACTTAAAGCAGCCCTGTAGCAGCCTCTTTTGATTGGTCAGCCGTTGACAGCCTAAGCCAAGCTACTCCCTGAGTAGGTGTGAGGCTGCAACAATACAGTGATTTGGTGGGAGGAGATTTCCTTCCAAGAGAAGCCAGGGAGAGGAAGGGGGTTGGGTAGATAAGCTAGACTTCAAAGGCAGGAGCCTCTATAGAAAACAAATGTCACATGCCCCAAACTATCCCCAATTTCTTGAGCTCTGGCCAGATGAGAGCCCCCCTAACAAGACTAGGAGAGGGGCTGAAAGGGGAATGTAGTCAATTGTTAGCCACACCTCTGGCTTGATTACACATACACACACATCTAAGAGAGATACACCCCATTGTGATTTTTGGGTGAATGTTGCATTCTAGACTAAAAGTTTGCCAAAATTCACAGACAGTGTTCATGCTAGAGGCAGGTAGCTTAGTTCCTGTTGTTTAGGGTGCCCCCCTCCCTCAAATCCAGAAATGAAGGATAAATAAGCTTCCCAGATCACTGCCTGAAAAAGAAAAAAAGAAGAAGGCCTGCCCTGTCAGACCCCTGGACTACACCAAAGAGAGGATTTCATTCTGAAAGTCTGCACCTGCTGCACTCACAAGGCTCCACAAAAAAGGACTGTGCCTGACTCTAAAAGGAAAGAAGTGGATTCCAATACCAGCAACAGGGAAAAGAAAGCTGAATAAGTCACCTGCAAAACCAAAGAGAGGACACCCCCAGCTGACCAGTTGTAACTGGATTTTTCCTAGATTGTAATATGGGAGATTGAGTCCTAGCCCCCCATTGGCATCCCAGAGCCTTTGAACCCTTGGCCAGTACTAGAGGACACGTATCTCCCCAAAGGAACAGAGAAACAGCTAGGCCTAAAAACAAAGAACATTTCTGCAAAGTTTTGCAGAAAAACTCCAGAAGAAGACTGGCGTGACATTGAGAGCAATGCCACTGACGTCGACTTGCCAGTCGGTCTGACCACGCAGGTTTGTTTCAGCCAAAAAGCTCCAGAGAACTAGAAAAGTTACTAAGTCCGAATGCAAAGGATGAGACCGGGATCTACCTGGAGAAGCAAGCCACCGACCCCTTCCTCAGCCATGACCGCTGACTTCGCCTTCTCCATGGTTCTCCACGCCATTGACGTCAAGGACCCAACTCGTGCCTTTTCACCGAGCTACAGCACCCCACTCTTGTCGATCCAAACTTCAAATTCAACCAGTCCGATGACCTGTAGTTGAGATGAAAGAACCAAGAAAATGTCTAAGCGTTCCCTAGTGGTGGCGAGTGGTGCTTTAGGCTTTTGGGCGATATAAAGAACATTTTCTTATCTAATGTTTAGAAATGTATATCTCCGGTTCCCTACATAGGATTCTTGTCATTTTAAACAAAAAATATTTCCTATTCTTATAAATTAGTGTTGGATTTTTACTGTGTTGTGCCTTTTTCTTATTTTCTGTTTTGGTAGTATTAAATGCTTTACACATGCCTATCTGTTTAATTCAGCCTGGCTGCTCGTTTGCCAAGCTACCAAAGGTTGAGCAGGTAGTAATTTGCTGAGACTCGACTGGACCTATTTGTGACTGTGGTATTATTACAAGCTGAGGATAAATATCCCCACCTACTAATAAACCTCTTTCCTACACAGACCATGGATCCTGTAAGTCAAAACCAGAAGCAGTCATGCAACGTTAGCATTTAATCCGTAAGTCCAGGTTGCCAGTGTAGTTCAAGAAGAAAGGATCCATACAAGATTTTTTAAGATATATTCACATAAAATTAATCTAAAAGAAATAGAATTAACATATTCAAGGGTTATACTGCAAAGGTGGCATGCATCTGACTCTCTAGACTCTATGTTGAACACCCCTGCTGTAAATATTCACAGCAGGGCTGGTGGCATTGAAGAGGAGCAGTACCAGGAAATGCCAGAGCAAGTGATACACTTTCCAAATTTTCTAGAAACACAGAGTTCAGTTTTCTAGATCCCCTGGCATCAGGGACTCAATCAATATGCCAGCCTGACCCACAAAAACAGTTGTACTGCAACTACCCCACAACCCACTGAGCAATATTTGAGTGAGATGTGTTTCAGGTAACAATCAGTCCTTTGAGACATTACAAGGATAGTTTCTGGAACCCCTAAACCACTTTCATTAAGGAATAACACACTCAAGAACACTAGAACATGAGGGATACACTTTAAAGATTTATTTTCAAATCAAAACCTTAATCTAGTGTGCACGATATGAATGGTAACTACATTGAAGACAAATAAAATTGCAGCAGCAATGTTTACTAAAAGAGTGAACAAAAGGAAATATTCCAACGTAATTGCTGTCATACATTTTTAGCAATTCCTCCCCATTATGCTACTTCTAAGCGCTAAGCTAATTCTAGCACAGCAGAAAATAAAAACCTATTTTGAGTTTCAGAGATGGTTTACACCGCAAACCTGTTTGAACAATAGGAGTTGTGTTTGATATAGTAGCAAGGCCTTCTATTCTTGTCGTGCGAGGCCTGCTGCACAGATAAGTTTAGCCACTGAAGAAGTGAAGGCTAAGTGCCTCATCAACAACTTTCAATTAGAAATGGTAATTTGATTCTGCATGGCCCTACCCGCTATTTATTGCCTTATCTAACTTTTAGAAACTCATCAGAAATCAATAACAAATAATGTGAGACAGAACAGTAAGCACCTAGATTAAATACTGTGAATATATGCAAGTGATACTTGACTGTCACTTTGCAGAACATAACAATATAAAATTAATCTGCTTTCTAATGATCACACGTGTTCACTTTTAATTGCTTGACATGTACCTCAAGCAGGGGAATACCCAGGAGAGAAAATACATCATATTCATAACACAGGTGGAGTAGGTGGTAGCGAGTGGAAGTTGGGTTTGGACATGCCTGCCGCAAACATTCACAGCAAGGATGGTGTTAATGAACAGGATTAATACAAGTGGCAGATGACAGAACGCAGAGGAGGAGATAGAGTAGGTAGAAGGGTGTAACAGTAAAGAGGAAGGGTGGTCAGGTGGCTTCTGGCAGACAGCTGCAAGCATTGTTGATGATGGCAAGGGAAAATTACATGAGCAGAATTAACATGCTAGCAATACTTAATTATCATATTGCATAACATAAGAATATAAGCAACATCTGCTTTTTAAATAATCGCACATATTCACTTTTATTTGATTGACACATGTAACTCAAGCAGAGGAATATCAAGGAGAGAAAACACATAATATTCATAAGAGAAGTGGTGCAGTTGGTTGTGGTGTGTGGAGGTAAGGGTTAGACAGCCCCGCAGTAAACATTCACAACAGTGATGGTGTTATTTAACAAGATCAGTGCAAGAGGCAGAGAGCACCCCATGAAGGAGCAGGTGGTGAAGGTGGTAGGGTGTGACAGTACAGAGGAAGTGTGGTCAGGTGCACTCTGGCATATACGCCACAAGCATTCTTGATGACAGTAAGGGGACATCACATGAGCAGTTTTAACACGGTAGCATGCCCCCTGCCAACAACCTGCTCGTGGGTGAGGCTGCATCCTTCAGAACACACAGGAAGGCTGGTGTAGGGATCTTATTCTGATACAACACTGGCCAGGAAATATTGACATTTTTTATGATTGTGAATGTTACTGTGGTTCATTTTGCCACTGCATGAAAGAAAATAATAATCACTCAAAAAAGTTGATCTGTTTTTCTTGAGAATTGAGCAAAATCTTTAAAGGCTGCAAGTAAGTTGTATGAAACATAAACTGATGAAGTAACCTATCACAATAGAGATGAACAACAAGAGTGAACCGGAGTGCGTTGGTACTGGTTCTGTTATCAACATTAGCGGCTCAACACTGAAATGAAAGCATGCAGGTTTCCATGTTTGATCTGTAAAAGTAAACAAAACGCAGGGGCTTATAAATGTACTTTCAACAAATGCAGAGAGTCGGGAACAAAAGGGTGAAGATCAGAACTCTCCTTGCAGAGCTGCTTCCACATACCTTAGGAGACTAAAAGGATTCGGAGGGATTATCTGTGTCTAGATTGCTGTCACTCCTGGTAATCAGTCTTTATTGATCGTTTGGTCCTTTGTCTTTCTAAGTTCAGCGAAAACTCTATAATACACTGCCCTTGAACATGGAGCAGAGATAAATCCTCCTGAATCAAATACACATGGACAGTATGTCGTGACTTTTAAATTCGAGGCAAAGGGGGTAGGGTGTGCTTTAGTGTGTAGACGATGAGAAAGGCGATGGTCTGGTGTCTGTCCTTCAAGGTCCGATTGTTGTAATGCTGACAGTTGAAGCTGTATTTTGACTCTGATGCGTTTGCTGGAATTGGGGCTTTTTTAACGACTGCATAAGACTCCTGCTTGCTTTCAGGAGCGGTTCAACACAATTCATACTTTAAACCGATGTGGGCATGTATTAATGCCACCCCCTGCCGGGGGAAGGTAGATCTAATTGTATGTCATCTTATTTCTAAAGTGGTACCTGATGCTACAAGTATTGTTTCCTCCAGTTTGTAAGAAAGCATGCCTTAAAATACACGATCACTTTTTATGGCACAAGGAAGGTGCCTCTTAGGCTACTATGCTAACAAAAACAATGGTTCTGTTGGGTTTACCTAATTATTTCTTCTGAAAACGCCTAGTGTTACCATATTATTCTATAATCATAAACATCAATATCTCAGTTATCCAGACAAAATAAAACACATATCAAAGAATAATAATAATAACACACACGACACAAATTGCTGTCTATTTCCTCGTTTTTTATAAATTAAATCATTCATATATATTTACACATTCGTAAACAAGGCTGTCAACACGAGGTGAGGTTGTTGTAAATAATAAGTGATCAAGTGACATTTGTGCTCAGTGCTAGTGCTCAGTGCGCAATATATACAGAGTGTTTAAAATATGTACATGGGAAAGAATAGGCCAGATTTTTATGGAACAACAATGACTCTACTGTGTATTGAATATTCTTAGTCAAGCAGAGCCTTGATCAGTCTGGACCATGCGAGGTCGTCGACGTTTCAACCCAAACTCAGCTCCATTAGGTAGTCAAGACGGGTCTTCATCAGGACAAAGAACGGGGGTCAAGGGTGACAGCCCAAATATCACCAGAATAATTCCTGGTTATTCATACATCTTTGTAGATCAAGGTAGAGAAATCCAAATTAATTGTACCAAGTGACGTAAATCAAGTAGAAGGTCCGAACGGTAAATCTCAGTATTTTAATGAAGACAGCAACGGCAAATTCAGTGCTGTCTAGCGGAGACAGGCATGCGTCCTGTAAAACCACAACCATCCATCTTAGGATACTATGCCATGTATGCCACGACACTGACAAGTCCATCCATAGGCATCTATTTCCCGGGAATTAGAGGAGCTAGGGAGAGAGAATCCCAAATGGGAGGCCTGCTTATTTGCTAGCTGCGCTTTGGCCAAAGAAGGCCGCCCAATGAAAGGTATGCACACTTAACTGAACACCACCCATCATTAGTGAGAGAACTATCAAGGAACCTAAAGACATTGACAACTCCATCACATGCCAATGGTACAGCTCGTTGGTACAAAATGCTTTCTTCAGGCACAAGCAATAAATACAATAGGGTACTGTGCCAAAGGTTATTTATTGCTGTGAATGTAGTGTAAGACCTAATTACTAGATGTGCCAGAGTGCAACACCTAATGCAGTTACAAGAATTCACTCTTGAGCCATTCACCTCGATGAATGCCAAGGGAGGAGGGAGTAATAGACATCATATCGCTAGATTCCATCGTGTAGTCAACAAAGACTTGAAGAAACAGATTCTCCTACTATAGACTGCTATGCACTGCACCAGACTACAACATCACTGACCTTTATTAGACATCACTGTGGAATCAGACACTAATGCCAGGAGCACCTGGGTGTGTTGACACAAACCACATACAAACCCCGGAAGTCACTTAGCATAACAACAGACTGTTATTAAATGTCACTTGTAATAAGGAACAAGCTCTGGATGTAACAGAGTCTAATTCGAGAGAATTCATTTTTATTCAAGTGCATAAAAAGATGCAGACGCTGTGCTATTGTAGACAAACATTAGGGGCCAGATTTATCAAAGGATTGTGTTGTGCTTGCATCACGTAAGGGGATGGAAGGACAACACAATCCTTAAGTCAGATTTACCAAGCCACACAAAGCCACCTTGTGTGGCCCTACGGGGCTTGGTAAATGTGGAGTAACATATGGCAGCGCAAGTCGCTGCCTTGCGTTACTCTGTTCTGGGAAGGCATTACACGGGTGCAGAGTGGGTGTTTCCATGCATCCGCCCATGCTTTTTGGCACATTCTCATATTTACCAAAAGTAGGAAACCTGGGAATGCATCAAAATTGTACACCTTCCCGATAGAGGGGCAACAAAGAGAAAAACCTTTTTTTCTCCTTCTTGTTGCCTCTTTCTAAGTGTGCTCCATTCTACAGCATGCCTAGATAGAGTAAAAGGCCTTCAAAGATTGTTTGTGTGTAAGAAGGTGTACCTTCCTGCACTAAAGCAATCCTGCCTGCAACACAGGCACTCTTTCACCATGGCGCAAGGGTTCCTGCATTGACACTAGCTAGCACATAGTGCACCAGCAAAGTGGGAGATCAGGAATGCACCATATCTTGGTAAATATGGTGCATTCCTGCCCTCTCCATTTGACACAGCGCAGCAAATTCTCTTGCCACATTGTCCTGTGTCACATATTGATAAATCTGGCCCCAGATGTACACAAATCAATCACGTTGACTGTTTCTAGATTTCACTGTGAAGTGAAGCAGAAGCACTGCACTCTGAGGGCCAGATTTAACAAGGTTTATAAGTTGAAGCTCAGATTTGTAGATGTAGATCACAGTAGAGGTCGGAGGCTCCTAAGGTAAACATTCCATCAACAGAAAAGGAAATCTCTGTCTTAGGTGCTGTCAAACCTCCGCAAATAGGAAATTTGAATATACTCTCTGATGATGATAGAAGAAAAGGAGCAGTGAAGGACAGATGTGGTTTATTTATACTGCAATCCGGACAGTAGTTATATGTTCGCAAGTGTCCACAGTTTCTGGGAAACAAATCATCCCTACCTTGAAAGCCAATCTAAGGTCGAGTTTTGTGAATAAGTGAAGAGTTGCCCTCAAAAACATCCATTTTCATACCACTATAGCAACCATTTTTGGTCCAGTGGCAGTTCTGACCCTCAAAGACTCAGGAAATAGTAAATTCATGTATTTCTTGTTTCAAAGTAAGGAAAACATCTGAGTTGCTAATTGGAATTTATGTTAAGCCTCAGATGTTTATAGAAATTAATTTAGAAGCTAAACCTTTGGTTATGACTCCCATAGTGGGATATGTGGGATCCCTTGAATTTGACTTAAGTGACTATCTCAATTTTACAATTGTACAGGGGGGAATGCACTACTAGGAAGTGTTTTCCCAAGTTAATAGAGAAACTTGCCCATTTCTGACTTTTTGTTTTCTGACATCTTTTTTTGAGGAAATACAGATACCTAACTAAGCCTTACAAAGAGTTTGCTGAGGTATTTGGCAAACGAGGAGAAGACTAAACACCTCCACATCAAAATGTTTTAATCTTGAGGGCATAAATTGCACATGGAAAGATTTATAATTTAACAGACAAGGAAGATGCAGTTTTGAGACATTATTTGGATGACAATTTGAAGAAGGGGTTCGTACACCATTCTACTTCTACTGCTGGGTACCTATTTCTATTTTCTTTGTACCAAAATTGGATGGTTAATTAAGACTATGGGCCTCGTTATGATGTCAGGCACAAAGCCTCCGACTAGAGGTCGGAGGCTTTCCCCCTGACATGAAAGGTTTACAGTCCGACTGCCGTATTAGGATGACTGCGGTAGGAGGTAAACGTGCGGGAGGATTCTGACATGGTTTCACCCATCGGTCCTTCAGACAGACCACATAATGCCTTAATGATGGTGGCTCCGCCGTCGGGATTTCAACAGCCATTCCATGTCAGCCTTTCTGACATGGAAAGGCTATCGGAAAGTGACATTGGGGGCCCGGCCGGCTGGACCTCCGTAATGGGGCCTGGGGGGCACTAAACATCCCTGCACTGTGTGGCAGACACTGCATGGTGCCTGCCACATGGTGAAGGATGTTTCAAAACCTCAATTTCTCAATGGAAGCTTGTGCTGCAGGCATTTTCCACCCATTGCACAAGCTTCCATTGAGAAATGGAGGTTTGAGACTGCACCATTGGCTGTCGCATCAAAATAATGAGGTCAGAACTGCCAACCTGAGGTCGGGCAGTTCCTTTCTGCAACGGTGTCAGGCAGACGAAAGTCCGCCTGACATTGTAATAAGGGCCTATGTGAGGATTATAGGGAATTAAATGTCATCACCATCAGAAAGAGGTATCCTTTTTACAAAATCTCTATTCTCTGTTCTGTTAGATCAAGTAAAGTCCACTTACATCTTCTGAAATATGGGTTTTAACAGGGCATATAATTTAGTCTGGACCAGGGAAGGAAATTAATAGAAGATTGCATTCAATAGCAGATATGGGAATTTTGAATAACTCATGATGTGGTTTGGCCTGTGTAATGCTCCTGCTTCCATCAAGCATATTAGATACTTTCATCTTGATATCTTGATAGTTCTGAGCATCTTTCAGGAAAATTTGCAACATGTGGAAAAGCTTTTTACAGAGATTGCCACAAAATTCCTGAATGGAGAAATTCCGATCTAAGGCAACCTTTTACTTTTTTTTATAATTTAAGATGTTTGGAGAAGGCATTGGTATGCAAAACAAGACGTTGACTGTAGTAGAAAAAAGTGCTGTACCAGGAAATGTAAAGCAGAATCAAAGTTATCTTGGATACATTTACTTCTGTAAACAATGTATGTTGGATTTCTCTGAGATACTATCTCCATTAATACAGCTAACCAAGATAGGAGTTAATTTCTGTGGACTTTAGGGCAAGAAAACGTTTTTAAGGCTTTGAAGACTGACTTCACCTCTGCTTCTCTTCTCCAACATCCAGATACTACCCTTCCCTTTAATGTAGAAATAGATGTCTCTGATAACCCACACATGCTATTTAACATCCAGTGACCTTTAATTCTTACATCATAACCTCAACCAATAGAAATTACCTCCCTAATTATCAGGAACGTTTGGCCATTGAAGAAGCTTTTTCTCATAGGAGACACTATTTAGAAGGGACTCAGTATAAAATCACTGTATGAATAGATCATACAAAATTCAGAATATTTTATGAAATGTGCCAACTCTAGAAATGTCACGTAGGTCTTTTTGCATGAGTTGAAGATGATATTCACACAAACCTGGTGAAAGGTATGGACGCATACAATCAGTGCATGCAAAAAGAAGTGGAGGACCTAGTAGGTCTAAATACACCTTTAATATAAGCTACTCAATCAGAACCTATGAACGAAGTTGAGAGATTTACTCAAGAGGTAAGATAGCAAGAAATACTCCTGAATTAGGAAGAAATGCTGTGACAAAATCTGAAAAATCAATAGTTATATCATCATAATAGCCTGTAAGTAGCAAGGAAAGAATTACAATAACAAGTATTTGAATGGGGGGCATGATACACCCATGGCTGGTGACTTACGCATACAAAGAACTATTGGCTGCTTCTCATGAATAGATTGGTTGCCTAATCTAAACAGAGTGTAACCCTTTTCATAGAGAAGTGTATAGTCTGCCCTCATGCTAAATTCAACAGAAGATCTCAGCAGGTTTAGTACAACTTTTGCCTATCCCACAACAACCATGGGATTAATATATTATGAACAATATATTAGAACTCCCACCATCACATGATTTTTATACTCCTTTGGTTCTTGTAGACTCATTTACAAAACTTGTCATTTCACAACATTAAAGAAATTACCCCTGGCTCCTGAAATGGCTTGTGTATTTTTAAAATGGATTGTAAGGTTACATGGAGTACTAAGAACAACTTTTATTGATCAATTAGCACAATGTATTGCACCTTTTTGGAATGTTTTACTAAAACAGTTGGGGACAGTCCCTCATCCTCAAAAAGATGAGCAAACAGAACACGTCAATCACACCATTGAACGATATATTTGATCCTTTCTGATGGCAGTGCACAGTGTTGGGTGCATTACTTTCCTATCATAAAGTTTGTCTATCGCAATTTATTATACAGTTCTGTAGTATATTCAGCATTTTATTGCACTTATGTTATCCATCCGCAAATGTGGCCTCCAGATTTTCACAGCTCAATGTCCCTTCGGCTAATGAATTAACAACATACCTAAAGTAGGTGCATCAAATGGTGGCTCAGGCTTTGATTCAAGCTAAACTCACCAACAAAATATTGGGATTATAGGCATAGAATAGTAGCTCTCAATTAAAAGAAAGGCAATTGTGTGGTTTTCATCAAAATGTCTTTAGATTCCGGGTTCACATGCTGAATTGGCATCAACATATTTGGACCTTGTTTCTTTTCCATGGTTGGTGGGTAAAGGAGATGTTCCTCCTATCTACAAGGTTCCTCCTGTGGTAAACATTCTCAGATTAAAGCCTATAGAAGCCTCTTCCCCCTGTAATAATTGATGGATCTTCTGAATACGAATTGGAAGCAATATTGAATGCTAGATTTAAGACAAGTCAAGTACAGTATCCAATCTGATGAAAAGTTTATGATGTTTCTGACAAATCCTGGTAGCCTGAGGATGTTGTACTTTTACCCAGATTGGCCTACATTTCATTAATATGTCCCTCAAAAAACTACATCCTCAACTAGGTTGTGTGGGTTCACTAGAACGGGGTGCTCTCAAGATTTCCATACCTCAATACAAATCAAACTCATGTCAGAAGGGATTTTGCAACCGTCACATTCTTTATTCTTGTCCTGACACCTGTGGATGACTAGTGATTGGCGGCAGGGGCGCATAATGCGTGAGTGCAGAAGACGCAGTCACTCTGAAAGTACTTCTGCTCAGGATGACATTTGCATATCAGGACAGTTTTAAGCTTGTAAAGACAAGCAGTGTAGGTGTTTTGCAAAGTATTGGAGACTGCATGCATTTGCCCTTTCTGAAGGCAATGTTTGTGGTAATATCAGGGAAATCAACAATAGAAACCGGCCTACCACACCGTAAAGTATGGCCACAAACATCCACACACAGACCTGTCACACTAGCCCTTCTGGAACTGCCGGATTGCCCTTTATGCCAGTCCGACCATGCCTCAGAGCATGTCCTACTGCTTACAGGACCCCCAAAAGGGATTGCACAATACAGAAAGGAGACAGTCTAGTTACCCGAGTCCCTGGATGCCTCTGTTTTCCATTGTTCATACATGGCGTGCGCATTGGTGTACAAGGAGTTCATGCCTACTGAACACATTTCCCTGGTCCAGCACATGAAGGCCCATTCAAACATGCAGGTAATCGGAGGCAGTGCCTGCACTTCTGTTCCTTTTTAGGTGGATGTCCTATCTTCACCTTTTGTCTATGAAGGCCAGGGGCACTCGAAAAACAGTAATATATGTCTTCCAGAAGGTTGGTCGACAGTAGTTACCACTAAACACTAAACAACGCCACCTGCCCGGTAGGCAAGCCACCGAGGAAACCAAGAGACAGCTCTTAATTCACTGAAAGACGATTTCTGTCTCAGTGATTAAACACAGTCTTTGTTCTAAGATAGACTGTCAAAGGAGATCAATAAGGCAAATTTACTACTCCTCTGTGTGGTACAGCCAAGGATTTTAAGAGCTTAGCTGGAGCCAAGAACGTCATTGCATTACACTTTTCCTACAGCTCGGTGATTTATACTTTATAGCTGTCTTAGGGTACAAATTCAGCAAAGCTGAACGAAACAAATCTGAAATAACTATTTTATCCAGGTTTCTGTAAAAAAGAATTCCGAATACTACGCACATCCTGCTGTTCTCAGAAGAAATTATGCAAATAGCTCAGATCTCGACGTGTTGCTGTAATGTGACTGGGACTTCAAGTCTTTTGTATCAAAGCTGTAATTGCGTGTCACCATATTTTCAATAAATGCAACAAAGTATTTTTTTTTTTTTTTTTTATAAAGCGTCACTAAATATCAATGTATCGCCAGTGAAGCATGCTCTTTATAATAGAAAAGGCACTTGTCTGCTCTGTGGAAATGCTTTGTTCCCTGGAACTGCCAAAACGCAGCATATGCAAATCAAATGACACATTTTTTCAATTCTATCCTTTCTTTCTGTAGGTGTTACAGGAGGAACATACGCCAGTGTCGTTAGGAAGGGACTATAACATAACATTAGTTTATCTGAAGCATAGGACTGATTGCCTACATACTCCAAAAAGTAGAAATTGCTGTGTTTCAAAGGTTTTGCACTTTTTCAGCTTTTTTAGAAGGGAAACAAAATCGTTAGGCAAGAATGTGCTCTCAAATCTCAGTTGTTGCAAATTAATCATGTTTAATTGTTCCCCAAGTTGGCATTTCCATTCGCTCTAGCACATGCCACCCTCCCCCTACAGCACCATTGTCAACTCTTGCAACATGGTGGGCTTTACATTCTCCTTTATTGCCAGCAAGCACATACGTTTGTTTCCAATGGCATTGCACCACTTTTGTGCTGCTTTGACATACATCGTAAATATTCAGATTTGTGCGTATGGGTGTTTGAAGTTTTTATTACGCAAGCACAGGTCTGCATAAGTCCTACTTATTAGGCTTCCCTTCTTTCACAGGCGTTTTACTCTTTTCCTTAGGCTATTGACAGGGAAGCGCAGTTCTGTTGAGAGTTTTCGCTTGTGCTGCGAAATCTGGTTGTTGGATGCATGTGCTGTGCCTTCACTTTCCTTACTTAGAGAAGCAGTGGTTGTATGTGACCTGTGTCTCTAGTGAAAAAGTCCATGGGCCATATTTTCCAAAACATCATACAGCACAGCGCAGCAAGTTACCTTGCTGTGCTGCATGACAGGGAAAGGGCAGGAATGCGCAATCTTTAACATAATAGGCGCATTCCTGTCTTTTTGCAGCACTGGCGCACATTGTGCTGCCTAGTGCCAATGCAGGCAACCTTACACCATGGTTCCTGCACAAAAACAACCACCTGAGGCATTTTCCTCTTTCTGTGTGTGCTGCAGAATAGTAAATATCACCCCTTTTGTGTCCAGCACCTCCCCCAAATTGGTATAGATTGGAGTAAGAATAGTAAATGTCACCCGTTTAGTGTCCAAAACCGTCCTCAAATTGGTTTGGATTGAAATGGGAATAGCAAATATCATTCATTTAGTGTCCAACACCTCCCACAAATTTGTTTTAGATTGGAGTGCGAATAGTAAATGTCACCCATTAAGGCCCTATTACAAGTCTAGTTTTCCAAGGACTTCCAGACTTCCACACCAGCAGTCTGACCACCCCATTACAAGTTGGGCGGTTGGACCGCCCTGGTACCTTCGCCAAGAAATCGCTGTTCCCTGAAGGTGGCATGGCGGTCAGTGGATCTAATATGTTTGGCGGGACTGCCACAGTCCTGCCAAGCATATTACGAGTTTCCTCTCTGTCAGCATTTCCTCCTCTATGTACAAAGTGGCACAGAGGAAACAAAGGGGACCCTACAGAGCCCCCTGTGCCTCCACCACATGTGGATGCACACAGGGGGGCATAACATTTGTCTTCCTCTGTGCATGAATTCCTTGTTGTGCGGTTCCATTGCAGTGCGATTTTGAAAGACACTGCCCCCTTTGGAAGCGGCACCGCCATAGGAACGCCAAGCTGCCTGCCCGCCAGACCACTTTAAAGTCGTAATGTGGTGGGCGGGTAGCGGTGAGTCACCACCACTGCACCTCCACACCGCTGAAACTTGTAATCGGCCCCTTGGGGCCTGATTATGAGTTTCGGCAATGTGGGGGTGGGTGGTACGCCACCGCTGTACCACCGCACCACCAACACTCGCCACCTCCAGATTACAACTTTAAAGTGGTCTGGCAGGTGGGTGGCATGTCGGTCCCACGGTGGGCACCGCTATGGGAACCCCTCACAGGATTCCTGCACGTGACATCCAGGAACTGACGTGCATGCACATAGAGGGGCACATGTTATGCCCCCCTGTGTGCATCCACAAGCGCAGGAGGCACAGGGGGCCCTGCAGAGCCAAAAGACAGGAAACCCGTAATATGCTTGGCGGGACAGCGGCGGTCCCGCCAAGCATATTGTGGCCTCCTGACCACTACACCACCTCCATGAAACGGCAGTTCCCTGGTGGCAGTCCCAGGGCGGTTTGACCACCCTACTCATAATGGGGGGGTTGGACCACCGGTGCGGTTGTGACTGGACCACCACCGCCACGCCACTGCGAGTTGGGCCTTAGTGTCCAACGCCTTCGTGAAATTGGTTTAGATTGGAGTGAGAATAGTAAATATCACCCCTTTAGTGTCCAACACATTCCCCAAATGGTTTAGATTGGAGCAGGTATAGCAATTGTCACCCCTTTAGTGTCCAATACGTTCCGTAAATTGGTTTAGATTGGAGTGGCTATAGTAAACATCACCCTTTTAATGTCCAACACCTTTCCCAAATTGGTTTAGATTGGAGTGGGAATAGTAAATGTCATTCCTCTGGTACAAAACACCTTCTCCAAATTGGTTTAGACTAGACTGGGAATAGTAAATGTCACCTCTTTGGTATTCAACACCTTCCCCTAATTGGTTTAGATTGGAGTCGGAATAGTAAACATCACCTTTTTAGTGTTCAACACCTTCCACAACCTTGTTGAGACTGGAGTGGGAATGGTAAATGGCACCATTTTAGTTTCCAAATTTTTCTTCAAAATGGTTTACATGGGAGTGTGATTATTTAATTTAACCATTTCAGTGTGAAATGCTATTTTTGAATTGTATGTTGTAAGAGCAGTTTGTCATTTTTTTGTATTCTTGGTGTTTAGAAAGATAATTGAAAAATTACTTAGTTGTATATTTTTAATTAAATTATTATTTACATACTTTCAAATATTAAAGACATGTAACGCATTTTTCATTTTTTAAAAAATTTATTTAATTTGTAATTTTAAATTTTTAAACATATATTTTTAGTTAACACATTTATATATTGATAAATAAATACATTTTTAATTCTGTTTCATTATTAACTGAACAATGTAAATCATATTTAAATAGTATTGTATTTTCAAGGTTTTTCTTTTCTATAGCTTACACAATTTTTTAACATTTCCTAAATTCTTATACATATTTTTAACATCATTTTAACATTCGTTTTTCCAGTGTATATTAAATAACTTTGTGTATTTACTCTATTATTTAATTTATACTTTACAATTCTTAAACCCCTTCACTGCCAGGCCTTCCCCCTCCCCTGTGCCATGCCCTTTTTTGACTATTTGGGGTAGTTCGCGCTTAGGCCCCCATAAAGTTTTGTCCTGATAAGGTATCCATGCCAAATTTGCATCCTTTTCTTTCAATATGCTGCGGATTCTAAAAGTACCAGGGGTTTGTGGATTCCCCTGGAGGGGACTATGAAATTAGGCAAAATACAGCTAAATTTGTTTTTTTGGGGGGAAAATGGGAAAAAAGCGCTGCAGAAGAAAGTGTCTGGTTTCTCACCTGCAAATGGTATCAACAAAGGGCTTGTGGTTCTAAAATCACTATCTTCCTTGCTTTAAGGAACAGGCAGACATTTGTCAGAAAACCAACATTTTCTACACAGTTTTGGCATTTTACTGGGACATTACCTATCTTTCCTATTTTATTTGTGCTTTAAACCTCCTTCCAGTTAGTGGTAGAAATGGATGGGAAACCAATAATGGATCCCGGAAAGCTACATTTCTGATAAGTAGATAAGATTCTGAATTCAGCAATGGGTCATTTGTGTAGATCCTTCAAGGTTTTCCTATAGAAAGCAACAGTTGAAATGAAAGAATATTGAAATTTAGTTGAAAAAAACAGCCATTTATGCCTACATTTTCACCTGTAACTTCTTCATAGTATGGTAGATTTTTTAAAGCTATATACCATTATGTTTGCGGGACCCTTCTGGTTGCGGGTTATATGAGGCTTGTAGTTTCACCCAGAACCAAAGGTACTCAGAGCCAATAACTGAGTTGCACCTGGCAATGTTTTTTCATCGTGTACAAGGAATACAGTAATTCATTTGGTAAAATATAAAGAGTGAAAAATCGGTATCAAGGAAACCTATGTATTTCTGAAATTAGAACAAGATATTGAGTTTAGAAGCAGGGGTTATTTGTGCATCTCTGAATTTGTGGGTACCCATATTAGCATGTAAATTAGAGGGTAGTGTTCAAAATGACTTATTTTTTACACGCTGTCTTACATTTGGAAGGTAGAAATGCATATAAAGACAAATAGTAATAACACTTGCTCTACTATTTTGAGTTTTCTAAGTCACCCGATAAAAATGGTGCCTCACTTGTGTGGTTAGGCCTATTGTCTGCGAGAGGAAACCCTGTCGTTCATAGCAAAGAGGGATGCCATCCAGTTGAGCAGTTCGAAGGAACACACGTGCTCCTCATAATCAGATTCCTCCAGTAGCATATCCAGGCAACTTGCGTGATACTCAACGAAACTCCGTTGCAAGAGGCGCAGTGCAGCCTCACAGGTATTCCAGTCTGCCACACTCCAAGTGCAGCTGCACGCATCAAACGGCCATCCCCAGAACAGACCTGGTCATGGGCCAGTAATGGACCCATTAACAGATCATAATCCAGGTCAGTGCCAGATGCATTGGAGATCATAGTATCTGACAGCACCCACACAAAGTTAGGACAGATCACACTTACCTACAAGCCAGGCCCTCTCCGGTAGGAGTTGTGACATCAGCTGGGGTATAATGATATTCTGCAGTATGAAGGTATCATGGGCAGATCCTGGTAACTGGGCACAGACGTTTGAGATGTACAAAACCGCCAAGCAGACAACTTGCATGTTGATAGAATGACAGTGCTTCCTATTGCGGTACACTTGTTCCCTTGTATGCGGTGGCACTAAGGCAATATGTGTGCCATCAATGGATCCAATCACATGTGGTATGTGACCAAAAACATACAAATCCACCTTCACATTGGCTAAATCCTCATGTCTGGTGAACTGGATGTAGCTGGTCATGTGTCTCAAGAGTGATGCTAGCACCTCTTGGAGTAACCGACTGAATATAGGTTGTGACATTCCATTTGAATACTGACAGTGAATTGAAATGAGCCTGTGGCCAAAAAAGGCAAAACAGTCATGAGTTTAACAATTGGTGGGATTTGATGTAGGATTATTGATGAGAGGTAGGAGGTCAGGCTCCAACTGATGACATAAATCCAGGATTGTTTGACAATTCAAACTGAACTTCTTAATGACATGTCGCTCTTCCATGGTCTGTAGGTCTGGAAATGGGCAGTGCCCTGGAGCTTGGTGTCTCCTCCCTCTCCCAAGGTACCTATGTGAGGAGTAACACAAAAATGTAGATTGGTCACAAGCAATCGATTCGAAATTTTCTCTTCCTTAGAGGATATAGATTGACTAGGCAATATAACAAACCCTCCTCTAATTGGAACACCAGTATCTATGGGTCAGAGAGGGTCTGCCCTAGGACTGTGTATTCCTGACTCTAGTGTAATATCTGCATTTGCATCTGCGACTAGAAGCAAGGCCATTCATGCTAACAGCCTCGACACTGTAGGGGGTGTGTATCAATCCCAGATGAAACTTATAACTGGGGTGGATAAGAATATATCATCCCATACACTTTTTGCAAGATCTCTCATCCCACCAAGCACTTCTAGTTTGGTAACTGTGGAAAACGATTACGTAATTGGCCCCGAAGCAAATAGCGGTAACGTCACCCAGGGGCACCCAACAACACATATGCCTATAGTCTCCTGGAACATCGCAGGTCTATCTTCTAAAACCACCTCAACAGAGTGGTCAACTTACATCGACAGTCATGATGTCTGGATATTCCAGGAGACTTGGTCATTGGATAAAATTTATCACCCAGGTTTCTTGAACTTTTCGAAGGCCGCCTTGGGAGGACAGAGAGGGAGACCCTTAGGTGGGTTGACCTGTTGGGTTAGACAGCAAGTGGGTATTTTGGTAAAGGAAGTATTCATCGATAGTCCGGATATCATGGCCATACGGATTGCCGGGGAGCATGGACCTGATGTCCTGATTGTCAACGTATATGCAAGAGGCCAGCCGGGGGGTAGGGGATCAAGTGTGGTTAC
This sequence comes from Calotriton arnoldi, assembly GCA_963921515.1. Classification (NCBI taxonomy): domain Eukaryota; kingdom Metazoa; phylum Chordata; class Amphibia; order Caudata; family Salamandridae; genus Calotriton; species Calotriton arnoldi. The sequence goes on along the minus strand of CAWUFW010003852.1, from coordinate 1,541,763 downwards.
TGCCCTCGATACCTATTTGGAAAGTTCAAGGGGCAATTGTAATTTGATAATTGCAGGCGATTTTAACTGTTGTTTCGAGCCACTGGACTACGAAGATGGAAACCTTAGCGCAGAAGAGGATGCACAGTGGAATATCCCGCAATTGGAACTATGTCCTATTAACAAATGGACAGAGGCTGTACTACAGTTAAAAGGGTTGTGTCTGGAAAAGGGACTAAGGGCAGTTAATGGTCGGACGCAGTCGGATAGGACAGGAGCTTCTACCTTTGATAACGGCCTTCGTAGTAGTCGCATAGACTATATCCTTCTGAATGTTGAATACTGGCCATTTCTTGTGGATATGAAAGTGCAGGAGCGGACCAAAAGTGATCATAATCCGTTGGTCCTACAATTGCATGCTTCGACCTTTTCAAATTCTAACATCAGGGTAGTTGAATATGTAACAGCAGAGGCTATGCTCACCAACGATATGAGGAGAGTTCAATGGGTCAGGGTTATTGAAAATGAGGGTGCCCTGGAACAAATGAAGGAATTGGTTGCTTGTTCGACCGCCTCCCTTCTTAACTGTGATTCCCAAAAGGATATTAATTCTATAATTCCCCAGGTTCATAACGACCTGTTTAAACAATTGAAACATGTTTTTATTAAACCTAGTCAACCAAGTAAAAAACCTTATGCAAAGGCGGCTTCCTGGTACAATAGCTCATGCAGACAGGCCTACAAGATTTTATCCAGGGCTATTAGACTCAAAGTTGTGGGCGACATCAAAAAGGCTAGAGTAAGGTATAAGAAAGCCCAGCAACAAGCGAAGAAGGAATGGGATGAGAACCGCTGGCAAGATTTGGTCTCTGCCAGTAAGGAGAAAAATATGACCCAATTTTGGAAGCTTGTTAAATGGGGCAGTGGAGATTTAAATCAGATACCCACTAATTATGTTGCCCCTGAACAATGGGTTCTACATTATGAGGCTCAATTCTCTGCCACTAATGGCAGTGATGATTTACCGCCATGGCCTACTCCAACAACTACCCTGTGTTTTACTAGTTTAGAGGTCGAATCAGTGTTAAAAACGATCCTGAGAGGTAGGGCCCCCGGCCCCGATCGTATACCCGCAGATTTGTTTGTCCATGGCAAGGACTATTGGGTATCTTACATTAGGTTATTGGCAAACGCCATAGCTAGCGGTGCTTCCATTCCTGAAACATGGTTAGGTGCCGAAATCATACCTATTTACAAAAAGGGTGACCGCTCACTACCAGGTAACTACCGGCCAATTAGTCTTATTGATTCCATCCAGAAGATTGTGGCCAGGCTAGTTCTTGGCAGATTACAGGCCTGGATAGACGAAACAGAAATTCTGACACCTTTTCAGGCGGGGTTTCGTCCACACACTAGCACCTTAGATCAGGTTCTTAGATTTGTGCTTATTTATTGGCGGGTGGTTATCATAGGAGGGGGTGCAATCTATGCGGCTTTCATTGATTTAAAATCCGCATTTGATTTAGTCCCCCGCACAAAAATGTGGAGCGCTTTTGTGGATATGGGGATGCCACCGGAATTGTTGGCTATTTTAATGAAATTGCATAATTTAAATTATGCACAAGTCCGATGGGGAAAGCAGGGAAATGTTACTGAGAGGTTCCCGGTTTCCAAGGGGGTGCGCCAGGGGTGTGTGTTAGCCCCAACCCTGTTTTCCCTGTATATAAACAGGGTTGTACAGTACTTTTCTACCTATCCCACAGATGCTCCAGTGTTAGCGGGCATGAAAATACCCTTTCTCATGTTCGCGGACGACACCTTGATAATATCCAAGACACGACAGGGCTTGCAGGCCGCTCTGTCCCGTTTCGAGGTGTTCTGCCGTGACCATGAATTAGTGGTAAATGTGGAGAAAACAAAGTTTATGGTGCTCCACAAATCTAAAGCCATAACCGCGAGAGTGTATATGAACAATGTCCCCCTGGAACAGACTGATGTTTTTACCTATTTGGGCATAACACTAGGTAGGAAACTACAATGGAAACCCCAGATCGACATGCTGGCTTTAAAACATGCACAACTAGCCGGTGTATTGATAAAGGAGCAGAGGCTCTCTCAGACCAAACCCATAGCCCCCGCCTTTAAGATCTACAACCTAAAAATTAGTACCTTAATATTATACGGTGCTGAACTTTGGGGCTTTGAGGATTTAACACCATTGATTTTAGCCCAAAATAAATTTGTTAGAATGTTATTAGGCCTTCCGAAATCTACCCCACTTATGCCTCTTTATCTTGATCTGGGTTGTTATAGTATTGAGGACTTGGCACGCTACAGACCTATAGCATTCTGGAGAAGGCTCTGGACTACACCTGAGCTTTCTCTATATGCTAAAGCTCTCCTTGAAGTTCGGGGGCTGGGCCGTCTACACAAGATCCCCTGGTTTAATAACATCAAGACCACCTTGGTTAATATGGGGATGAGCACCCTGTGGGAGGACCCAGCTGCTGCTTCATTTCCATCTAAAAAGAACTTCAAGGCAGCTTACTGGTGTATGGTCAAAACCAAGCGGTTTTCATCTATTACGAGACCTACCCTGACTAGAGAATTCTTGGAGATCAAGCACGAGACCAAGTTTGAAACATATTGGGATGTTATTACCAGGCCAATAGACAGGAAACTGTATCACCAGTTCAGGGTAGGTACACTTCCAATAAGAGCTTTTACTAGTAGTTGGCATTTGCCAACGGATGACAAATGTATTTCGTGCCCGGCCCAAACTGAGACACTAGCGCACATTATGTTCGTATGTCCAGCCTACGATTTACCTAGGACCAAATGGCTCAAACCTATCTGTATGAATTTGGGCACAAGACTGGCTATAGATGCCTTAAGGATCCTAAGGACAAACACTCAAGATTCCATAGTGGTAGCTGTGGCAAAATTTTTGAGCTGGATGTGGGTTATCCGTGCTAACAAGATGAGGGTACACTAATTTTTGACATTTTTATTCCCGAGGGTTGAGATTGTACGGAATGGGCCTGTTGGACAAAATAAACTTCTGTCCAAGATCTCAAAATAAGGGCTTTTTAAAGGTGTTTTAATTTTTATAATTCTGTTATTTTAAACAATGATTTTAACTTATTTGTAAAATATATGTGGTTTTTACAAGTTGGATGATTGTATATTTTATTCCAAATTCTTTCTTAATTACCGATGTTTTCTGTCTTTTATGATTTTGTAAATCGAAATAAAGACTTTATTGAATTGAATTGAGATTGGTCACAGTGTGCAAAGTAACATATGTGAAGTGAAAGGCAGAAGTCATGTGTCTGAACATTAATGCTTCATGAAGCATTACACATTTTACATCATCATTGTCAAATCTTGAGCATTCACCAGTCATCCCCAAGGTAGCCCCCACAGGTCTGTAACAGAACTATGCACATCATCAATACAGAAAATTTGAATTGCCACTATAATAGGGTAGCATAAAAGTTCACATGAAATACCGCCAACTTCGGTGTACAGTGCGCCGCTCACATTTTGCCTATGTGCACAGTAATGCACTAGCACTACACAGAAGTTTTGTACTGGACATAACATGGGAATGGAGCATTTCAAATGCAAACATGTTTGCCCTCATTTGTAGTGGTGGTGACGCACTTAACTGTCACCAATACAGTTTTCCTAACTGCTAACATGGCGGATGCCTGACCTCACTAATGGGACATGTCAAACATACGCTGCCGGCGGTATTCGATCGTGTAGTGGGCGGTTGCAATCACGGCGGACACAGCTATAGGCTAACGTTGGCGACAGTGATGGTCATGGCCCAATGGCTGTGTGCGCTGACGCTGATGACCGCGTACGTGGTATACATGCACGCAGCGGTTGGAAAAAAATCGTACTTAGCTCCTAACACTGCTGCTATCAACAACTTCTCCATTTTAGCTGCTGTCTGCCACCTCTGGCAGAAATCATGGCACGTACTACAGAGGAGAGGGCCCATCCCTTCACTGCAAAGGAGCTGGATGCTCTGGTGGATGAGGTTCTTCCCCTGTATTCTCAGCTCAGTGGCTCACCAGAGGAACAGGTAAGTTTCTCAAATATATACTCCATTTCACTGCTTCCTTTCTATTCTAATAGGCTACAATGTGTCTCTGAGTATCAGAGTGTAACGATTATGTTGATTGCATACATTGTGTGGCCCCTACATAGGGAACATCAGTAATGGATTACGGGCCCTGGATTTTGTGGAGAGAAAGCCACCATTGGAATGTGTGATAAGGATGATTTGTTTATGTGTTGAAAGGCATATCTCTAGCTACAATTAGTTCTCAAATCACATCATGGTATATGTGCATTGTCATGTACAGGCTTCACACCATGAGCCATGTCTGTATACTGCTGTCAGCATTTGAGGATGATTTTAGTCAAGTGTACCATCCCACTGATCAATCAGCCCACATCAGACTTTGTAAAACAGTTGTCTGGGAGTTAGCTATACCTCGAAGACCCCTTCAGAGTGCCACACAACATTATGTTCACAAATAAAATGGGCAGAAGTTTCACTTTTCTGCATTGAATTTGTGTAAATGTGAGGTTCATGTGGGATAAGTAGCTTCAGCCTGCGGAGAGCAAGGCCTGGCTGTGGTAGGAGAACTGATGCACACTACACATAACATTGCATGTTGATTGTCAGCCCTGTTACAGTGCCACATATGGCAAAATGGGTGTCCTGTAATGGCAGTACAAACAACACAAACTCAATATGACTTACTAGGACATTCATATTAGTAGTCCACTTGTCCACAAAGCCCAAGAGGTACCTCTTAGTGTCAAACATACCAGCCCTTACCTTGTGAATTTAGTCTTAGGATGTTGTTTATACTGTGGTACTTACCTCTATGGCCTATATGCATCATTGCAATGGGCCTGGCAATAAAGGTGTCTGGACAATCATGCACCCTTTAGAAGGGCCAAATTGTGTGATGTGTGTCATTGTACCTCACATCACATTCAATGTAGGATGTCCCTGGCCTACATGATGTTAGTGGGTTGCCTTAGTCAGTGTAGGTAATGACCAGGGTTGAGGTTAGTCATTAGATGACCACAAAAGTGTGTATCAATACTTTAGTTGTGCTTAGCATATGACATGGACATATGTATTGTGTTGACCCTTGATGAATGTTTGTGCTAGGTGTAAAAGAAATGTGTATCAACCATACAGCTATCCTTAAACTGCCAGTTACAATCTGTTTCTACATCTATTGCAGTCATACAGGTCAACACCTATCAGAAGAAGGCCATTTGGAGAGCCATCGCCCGGAAGGTGTGGTCCCTGGGGGTCTTCAACCGGCATAGTGCCCACTGCAGAAAGAGGTGGGAAGACCTGCGGCGCGGGACCTCGAAGATCACGGAGGTGCAGCTGGGGAAGTCTTCCCAATGTGGAAGGGGCGCGTGCCAGACCCTGACCCACCTGATGGCCCCCGTACTGGCAGTGGCATACCCCAACCTTGATGGGCAGTTGAGGGCCCACCAGGAGCTACATGGGGGTGAGTCCTGGCCAGAGTCATACATGTCATATTGCCATGTTGAGTGTTACAGATGGCATTTCACCAGCCATATTGGTGATGGCCCATGTGCCACACACAAGATGAGTAATTGTTAGTGTAAGTGTGGTAGTAAGTGAATGCTACTGTGCTGTGAGTACTGTCTTTCTGACCTGGAACACAGCAGAGTCCTGTTCACATCCAATTCTCTGGCTGAATGAAGTGAGTAATCATCTCATGTTCTCAGTAAATCTGGGTGACAATTGTACCACCCTAGGTGTTCGTGTAGGACACCCTCTCTCAACTCCCTCCTTTGGTATTTATTGAATTGTACCACACAGGCAACTTGTCTTGCTTGTGTGAGGAGTAATGTTCCCTCACTACTAACTCTCATTTGATGGTGGCCCTATTGCATGTGACAAGACAAAGTGTGCACAGTACATGCAGTGATTGTACAACAGTTCACATTGGTAAGTACTAGTTATTCAGTGAAATGAGAGTGCAAACATCACTGGTGCCATCATCATTATTGCCTACATGTTGGCCGGTGTGCATTTGCCGTTGATGTTTTATCTGCAATAGTGTTTCAAAACACCCATTCACTGACTGGTGACATGCATGAGGAAGTGAGATGTAGAACTGTGGGGATCATCTGTGAGTGTCTACACTGATCCTTACAATGCAATCTGAGTATGCAATACCAAAGAGTGGTGTGATGTACCTTCCCATTGGGACTCTAGGGATCCCACATCTCTATGTCATACAATCTAAGGGACACCCCAAACCTTCAAAGGTGTATTTTTTGTTGATATACAATCTATGACTGCCGTCATCACCTGTGCCAAGTAGGATTGGGGATGTTCATAGGGCTATATGGAGTGTTGTGCTGTGTGAATTCCAAATATCTATCTCCTAGATGGTTGGATCTCAATGTGTTCAGGGAACTGTATCTGCTAAATGTGATACATAACTAAACTACATGTGCACAGCTTTCATTTGACTTTGTAGGTAGTGGACAAATAATTTAATTTGGAGGGCAAAGTGTCATCAGTGTGCAATGAGCATTTGCATGTGACATATCTACCACAACACTAATTGATGGTAAATTAGTGTTTAACTTGACCTTCGTGACATCATGATGTGTTATGAGTAATAGTTAGATTTGTTTGACTCTGGGCCTTATTTGAACATTGTGTAAATCTCACACTTGGATCCATCCTATTTGGTTCCATCTTTTTACAGTGGTATACAACAAGTGCCAAAGTAGGTAAGATGATCGGCTATCCTAGTATGGACATAAGGATGGAGTGTAGACAATGTTATCAATACATTTGGACCTGTCTGCAGTTATGACAGGAGTGGACCCAACTGTCTGTAGGTTATGTAGCATGCATGCATATGCTCATGCTAAATCTGAAGCCTATGGAGTGAACCATGAAGGTGGTGTGATATGTGGACTTCTCTAATGTTTTCTGTTGATTTGTGATGATCGGATATGGAAGCGCAGTTGCAATAAACCCATTTTACATGCCATTTCAGATACATCCAGCGCAAGAGGAGGAGAAGGGGCCAACATCAGTGGGGACACAGCTGGTTACAGCGGTTCCAGATGTGAGACGTCAGACACAGAGGGACTCAGTGACAAGGAGGGTGTGAGGAGTGCCCTGGAGGACACCAGCACAAGCTCGTCATCATCTGAGTCAACCTCCAGTGGACACCTCTGAGTGGTGGTGGACCCAACATGATTAGTTCCATGTTCATCCTTGTCTGACATACCCAGTTACTTAAACACCCTCGCTATTGTCCCCCCACAAGTTGGCCGTTCCCACTCCCCTAAGAGGGGAGCGATCTCCTTCGCTCCAGGCTCCTCAGCCCTGGCCCCTGTTAGCCCCCAAACCCGAGACGACCCCTACCAAAACTAAACCCACCCCTCACTAAACCTCTGCCCACCCTTCCCAAGTACCATCTTCGATGTGCCTGCTATGCCTACTGGATGCCTCTTTGTGAGGTGGTTCTCTGGCAGTGTTCGTAAGGGGAAGTCTGGTGGCAAAGCATTGTGCTGTGGCACCTGGACGCTGAATCGACTGGCCATTGGCCTTTGTTTATACTCTTGTTTGGACATACTGTCATTAAAATATTTTCTTAGTTTTAAAGACATTGGTCCTGCCATTACTTTTCTGACTATTTGATGTTATTTTATAGTTAGTGATGTGTGACTACAGTTGTGTTTGTTTCATCCTTGATTGTTGATCCAGTTGTTGTGGTTAGTATGATGTGACCTTGGAGCCAGGGCTGGAGTTACACAGGACAAAGGGAAAATGTTGGATGAATGTCTATGTGGGAAGAAATCCAAATGGGGCAGACATTGCTTTGGGCGAAATGTTATGTGGTAAATTTTTCAGCTTGTACTGGCCACTGTCAATGTTAATTAGGTAGTAGTTGTCCCTATGTCGCAGGTTGGATATGTGTTTGATGTGTTGAAGTTAGATATTTGTTTATCCACACATGGAGGGTGTTAACTTGTCATACCTGTGTGTAGTTCTGCATGGACATGTGTCCATTTCCCTGTGTGTACCATAGAGCTCCTTTATCAAGGTATGTGCCATATACTGTTGGTGCTGTGATTACTTTTATAAGTTGCACTTACACATTCCCTACACATGCATGGCACTTGGTTATGCTTGGTTATGCTAATGGTTATGCTATTGGTTGTCTCTGATACATTTAAACATATATTTGTTGTGTGTTTAATATGGTGTAATAGTTTGTAGCAAGCTACTTCTTTATTTGGTCGTAGGACATATATGAGAGTGACTTGTGTGTTTTGATAGTCACCATGTATGGTGTATATCTAAGTGTATGGTTTGGGACACAATTTGAAGGTCCTATCCATCATCCAGGTTTGACAATGGATTAGTTTTAGTAAATGATGTGCTGTAGAAAATATAAGAATTAGTCTATCATTGTTTAAGTTGTCATATAACAGGAGGGTACCTCATTATGTGTCATTTTTAAGTGTTCAGGTATTTCTATATCTTAGTTTCTTCTAGGGGCAGGAGGAGTATCACTGTTGGCTTTTTTGTCTATGCAATCAAACATTTTAGAGCGGGTATAGGATGGTAATTGGCCTGTGAAATGTTCGGGGACTTTGGTGAGTATATTCTCCCTTACTTCTATTTCCGTCATATTAGGAGGGTGGTTGTGTTCCCTAATTACAGCATCATCTTTTGTATTGGCCCTCCCATAACATACATTCAAATAATATTTGGTACATTCCATTTCACATTTTCCGTTGATGTACTGTCTTGGTTGTAGGTGTAGCTCATGTGAGTAGTAATTGCTTTCCTTTCTGGGATGTTATGTATGTTGCTTTTTCTGTCATTGTGTTTGAAAGTAGTGTAATAGTATAAATAATTACAATTTTAAAATGTTTATGTTTGTTATTTATATATATATATATTTATGTAACTACTTTAAAACTTATACTTATGTGTATGTTCTTCTTAGATGTTTCACATTTTTTGCAACTTTGACATTGTTATTTTATAATGGGGAGCAGGTTTGTTCTTTTCTGTTGAAGGAAAAAAGAGGTTGAGGTCGTTGGGTTTTATTTCAATCATTTTTAGGGTGAGGTTCTATCTTATAACTTTTATTTTTCTGTTGGAAGAAAAAGAGCTTATAGAGGTTGGGTTCATTAGGTTTCATTTTAATCAATTTTGTGGTGAATTTCTATTTCATAATAATATATATATACTTACTTTTTCTGGGGTTTTTTCTGGTTTGTGATTGGTGTTGTCTTTCACCAGGTTAAAACTTTTCAAAAGTTGTAGAATTTTCTTTTAATAAGTACATGGAAAGAGATAGCAGCTGGAGAGTGTTTTTTTAAATTATTTGCTAATTTAATATTTTAATTTTAATTACAAGTAAGTTGTAGTTTAAATATAAGTTTTAATTACTTAGCAAGTAAGTTGTTGAGATGTATACATTCCTTTTTTTAAGGTTCTGGTCAGAGAATTCTGCAGTGTTTCCTCATCTTGCAGCTTTTGTCATAGATGAAGTATTCAATTGATTACTTTGTTTGCCTTTTACATTGTTGATTAATCGTTTGTGTGATTTTATTGGTTAAGTTGGTTCATAGTTTGATTTTCAAATGTTAGATTCTTGGTTAGTGTAGTTTTAGTTTATTTATTTTTTATCAGTTATGTCTTTCTGTGGTAAACACTAAGGGGCCGATTCCGATCTCGGCCGGTAGGGCTCCGAATCGGATTCGGCTTTACCGGATCCGATTCGAGCCCTATTTCCGACCGAATCGTGACGTGCGTCCGGGCGCGGCGAGTACGATCGCGTGCGCCGCGAAATCTCCGACCGACTCAGTCACGCAGGACCCGACCGCTCCGACCAACTCGCACGGGGACGCACTCGCACCGCGCAATGGAGACGTTCCCGGCCGGGTATGTACGATGCGCACCTCGACCGCTCCGACCGACTCGCGCAGTCCGGCTCCAAGGAGCTGTCGGAGTCGCACTTTGGGGGTCCGTGTCGGACCCCCTGGAAGCGTAGGCACGCGAGTCGCACACAGGGGAGCCATGGGTCCCCCTACACGTGCATGTACGGTGCGACCCGCATCGACGCGAACACGCTGTAGGGGGCGCCTTGTTCAGCTGTCGTGCCCATTGAGTCAATGGGAGCCCGTGTCACGCGTCGTACGACTGGCTCCCATTGACTTCAATGGGAGTCCGACTCGAATCGAGTCCGATAGCATACGTGCGCATCGTACTCGTTCGGTCGGACTGCTAGGGTCCGATTCGGTCAGAAATCTCTCCGAGTCCGGCTCGGTCGGAGAGATTTCCGGCCCGAATCGGAATCGGCCCCTAAGGGGGTGATTACGATGGCGGGTGGACTCGAGTCCGCCTGCCATTACGATGCAACCGCCACCATGGCGGTCGCATGCAGGCCGTTTGACATTGCGGCGGGTGCTGCTAGCTGCAGCACCCGCCGCAATGCTAAACAGCCATGTCGTGCATTTCCCTGCAGTACGTGGCAGGCACCACACGGTGCATGCCACTTAGTGCAGGGAAATGGGGTACCATGTGTACCCCCCAAGTGCAACCCACCCACCCAACACAAGGGGGGGCCCGCAACGGGCCCCCAAATGCAATTCCCGCCAGCCTGTGAATGGTGGTTTCACCACCATACACCAGATGGCGGGGATGCAGCAATGTAATTTGGCAGACAGTGCCTGCTAGGCACCGCCACCATTTCACAGATGCTGACCGCTCCGCCAGGCAATCGGAACGATTGCCTGTGGTGGATCCATTGCTGGCGGTCCTTGCGCCCACCACGGTCGTGGTCCAATTCCCCCCGCCATCCTAATTTGGCGGGTAGAAAAGTGCTGTCCGATGGTGGGGGGAAGAGTGCGGCTGAGGGCGGAGGCGAGGTGTTCTTCGGTGATCTTGCTCCAGTTCTTGCGCGGGGCGTGGCGTAGGCTTGTGTGCGGTGGGTTTCCAGAAGTAGAAGTGGACACAGTGGTGGTCCGTCCAGAGGGGTTGAGTGGTGAGGCTGAAGCAACTGTTGTTTCCTCCGCAAAGATAGGGTCGAGGGTGTGTCCTGCCTGTGGGTGGGGGTGGTGATGAGTTGCTTCAGTCCGATGTTGACGAGGTGGTCTAGCAGGGCAGTGGAGTTGGGGTCGCTGAGGTTGTTGAGGTGGAAATTCAGGTCTCTGATTAGTACGTAGTCTGTGAAGGCGAGGGCGTGGTGCGCGATGTGGTCTGCGATGGTGTTGGTGAACGTGGCACGGGGTCCGGTGTCTGGGTGGTCTGTAGGCGAGAGTCCCACGTAGAGTTGTTCTGGGGTTGACCTGGATCTGGAAGTGGATGTGTTCTATGGGGGGCGAGGAGTCGTTCGAGATGGAGGTTGTAAGTCGGAGGGGGCTTTTGTGGATGATGGCGAGTCCTCCTCCAGGGTGGTTGGGCCGGTCTTTCCTCTGGATCTTGTCGTCGGGGATGGCGGCTGCGATGTTGGGTGCGGAGCTGGCGTTGGTCCAGGTCTCCGTGAGGAAGGCGACGTCGGGCGAGAGAGTGTTGAGGAGGCCCCAGATTTCTACTGCATGTCTGTGCAGGGAGCGTACATTGAGGAGGATGCAGCTCAGGGGTTTGGTGCTCTGGCTTCCAGGTCGGGTGGCGGTAGCTGTCGGGGTCCAGAGGTGGGTGAAGGTGCAGTGGCAGTGTCAGCAGGAAAATGGGCCTGGGCTGATGCTCGGCATTGAGAGCTGGCAGTTGTTGTTGCATCCATGGTTGAGTGTGTGGAGTGTTGCTGAGTCATAGCAGTGGGGGGTCAGAAGACCAGGGTCCCTGGCGCTGGTCGCGGACAGGTGTGTAGGATACCTTTCCTCTCCTTCACTAGATCAGTTAGCAAAATAAGAAACCCCTACGCTGATTCCTGTTTCCTCTCATCCTCCCCTTCGTAGGATGCTTTCTGTACATGCATGAGTTAAAAAGTGGAGATAGGGACAAAAAATTCTAATCATAGTGAACCCCCACAAAAAAAGGATGCCAACCCACACTGTGTACCACCGTACACACTGTGTACCACTGTGTACCACCACAGTTCACGCAATAAAGCATGTGCAGTATCTGAAACAATCGGTGGGACTCACTAACGAGGATGGGAAAAAGTCCTTTCATGGTAATGGTACATTCAACATAGAAAGATTTGGGAATTTGCAAAAGAAGTTTAAGGATCTTCTTCCACCACAAGATCAGGCAGATCTACGAGAGCTTCGATACCTAAGGCCCTGCCACTATGACCGCCACCAACGCACGCAATCACGCCGCACCCCAACAGATCATGCTTAACTGGACTCTGCTCACCCAGATGACACACTCAAGACCATGATCCTTGCCCGCACCACATCTTCCATAAACAAGCCGCCTCCTTTGCCCCTAAGCTTCGCCGCAACTGCTCCTTCAAAACCAACACCTTCCCTGACAACTGGAAACACGCCGAGATCAACCCCCTGCTGAAGAATACATCTTCCGACCTGACAGACCTCAAGAACTTCAGACTCATCTCCCTCCTCCCCTTCCCAGCCAAAGTCATCGAGAAGGCCATCAACGCCCAACTCACGGAGCTCATCGAAGAGAACCATGTCCTGGACACCTCCAAATCCAGCTTCCGAAGCAACCACAGCACCGAGACCACACTTCTCGCCACCACCGACATCGGCTCCCTCCTCGACCGGGGCGAAACTGCCCGCTCATCCTACTGGACCTCTCGGCTGCCTTCGACACTGTCTCCCACCGCACCCTAATCACAAGACTCGATGACGCCGGTATCCATGACAAGGCACTGGACTGGATCCCCTCCTTCCTTACCGGCTGAACACAGTGAGTCAGGCTATCCCCATTCCTCTCAGAACCTACATAGATCCGTGGCAGAGTGCCCGAGGGCTCCTCCCTGAGACCCACCCTCTTCAACGTCTACATGGCCCCCCTTGCAGCCATCATCAGAAGCCATGGACTCAACATAGTCTCCTACACCGACGACACCCAGCTGACCCTCTCCCTCACCAATGAACCCACAGCTGCCAGAATCAACTTCCACAGCGGAAAGAAGGCTGTTGCTACCTGGATCAAAGACAGCTGCCTCAAGCTCTACTCGGACAAGACTGAAGTACTCATGCTGAGACCCGCCCCCTCAGCCTGGAATGATTGCTGGTGGCCCGCTGCACTAGGAACCCCTTCCACCCCTACGGGCCACACACGCAACCTCGGCATCATACTGGACTCTCCGATCACAATGAACCAACAAATCAAAGCAGTATCCTCATCCTGCTTCCACGCACTCCACCTGCTTCGAAAGACATTCAGATGGATCCCCACAGAATCAAGAAAGACGGTCACCCACGCACTTATCACCAGCAGACTTGAATACGGCAAAGCACTCTACACTGGCGTCACCCAGAAACAGCTCAGGAAACTACAGAACGTCCAAAACGCCGCAGCCAGACTGGTCCTTGACATCCCCTGCTGCAGCCACATAACACAACACCTCCGACAACTCCACAGGCTCCCTCCGACAACTCCACTGGCTCCCAATCAACAAGAGAATCACCTGGAAGCTCCTCACACATACCTACAAAGCTATCCGTGACACAGGACCAGATTATATGAGCCATCGCCTCGCATTCCACATAACTGCCAGACAACTCCGCTCCGCCCAACTTGCCTTGGCCTCCGTCCCATGGATCCACAAGACCAGAATCTGGAGGAAGATCCTTCTCCTACCTCGCTGCCAAGACCTGGAACACCCTGCCCCTTCACCTCAGGCAAACCATGTCATTGACCCAATTCAGGAAGGACCCCTGGCTCTTCGACTCCCAGATGGATCAGCAGCCCCCCCAGTGCCTTGAGACCCTCACGGGTGAGTAGCCACGCTATACAAACTCCTGATTGATTGATTGGTTGAGGATTTTAAAAATAAGAGAGCTATTGAACAGTGGCTACTCATCTGACTGTGGCAGAAGGAGGCCCACAGACACAAGCAGGAATCCCAATTCTGTGGTATGAAAAATACCCAGGAGAATCTGGGGATAAGTCTCCTTAGGGACATAGTTAAGGCTTGTGCTTCCAGTGCTACACTTCATTCCTATCTAGTTCCCAATGATCACTGAACCACAATTGAAAGACAATGACAGAGAAGTTCACACGGAGGAGGGTCTGCTGGACATTTTCCTCATGTCACCCAATGAGACTAGGCACTCAGCCACTGATTTGCATGGAAAAGGTGAAGCACCTATAGGACTTCTGGCAGATGGAGCTCAAGGAGGTTATGCTGAAGCAAGTGCTATGATGTCACTGACTGACAGTAAAGCTCCAGGAAGAAATGTGTGTGTGACCAAATTTGATGCAGTCTCCACTGTATTTGAGTGCTCTAGAGCTCAAGTGTACTCCATCCCAGCTGCATGTAGAGAAACCCGAGAGTGGAGCCCCACAAGAGAAAGCTTAAGACAGACAGCAGAAAGACTGTCCAGAAGATGCTTCCCCTGCCCACATTCTAGTGACACCAACAATGAAGACTCCACCTCATCTGCTCCTGTTCCCTTTCTCCCATTGGGGTACTACACTACGGACAAGGATAAGATTACTGTCCCAGTCCCCTGGATCCCATCTGACTTAATGAGTATCAGGAAACTGTTCCTAAACATAAGAGAACCCTCACCCAGTTCCTTGAAGAACTGCAAACTCTGTTTAATGTATACAGGCCAAATTGGGTAGATACGAATCAATTGTTGTGATTAGTGTACAAAGTGAATTGAGAGATCAATAGGTAGAGAAGTTGGCAAGACTGAAACAGAACCCCAGAAACAATGGGGCTTGGAATACAGCAAAGGATGTATTGGTGAATGTGGCTGAATTGGGAACCATTTTGTGGCTTCAAAGGTGGGAAAGAGAACGCTGAGTCCAAATTGATGACTTAAAAGCAGAAGAATATGGAGCAAATTGTGAAATGGAGAGGGTGGGGATCCTTTCTAAGGGGAAATCCGGGGTGTGGCAAAGGGAGCACAGGAAGGCTGGAGAGTGGGACGGGGCAACTGATGGGGCAGAGGAGTGGTAGGATCATGCTTTGCTTGTGTTAAATTGGGACACTGGAAAAGGGATTGCTCAAAAGCTGTTTCAAACATGCCATAGCTTGCTGGCCTCGAGTAAAAAATATTGAATTGCACAAATATCGTGTCAAATATATCGTGGTTCAGGAATAGCGACAGATGAATTCTCGTGGTCAAGAATATCGGTTTTAGGTGAGTAATATCGATTTAAAAATATCGAAGTGTTTAATATCGTTTGCAAAATATAGTTGTTAAAAATATCGATTTTTTATTAATTGTATGTATTTTAGAATATATTTTATATGTGTGTGATGTATGTTTTCTTGTATAAGAATTGTTTGTACGTTTATTATATGTGTTAAAATTTTAGTAGTTATTAATTTTTTTTATTTGAATTTTGTGTTTTTAGTTCTGTAGCGGGTTGTGGGTTTATAGGGGAATAGGGTGGGAAGTAATTTAATTATATAAAATGTATTGATTATTTTTAGTAGTTATTATTTTTTTAATTTGAATTTTGCGTTTTTAGTTCCGTAGCGGGTTGTGTGTTTATAGGGGAATAGGGTGGGAAGTAATTTAATTATATTACATTTATTGAATAATTTTCATTTATTAATATTTGTTTAATTGAGATGTTATAGTGTTAAATGTGTAAATTATTTTACTATTAATTATTTAATAATTGGTTGTTAATTAATTTTAATTAATTAATTGGCAATTAATTATGGTAATTGTGTAATTACTTTTAGGTGTGTGTTGTGGTGTTTATAAGTGAAAATGGTGGGAAGGGTGGGAAGTAATTTATTTTTAATTGATGAATTAATAATTAGTTGTTAATTTTAATTAATCAATTAGTCATTAATGATGGTTATTGTGTAATTAATTTTAGGTGTGTGTTGTGGTGTTAATAGGTGTATATGGTGGAAAGGGTGGGAAGTAATTTATTTTTTATTGATGAATTATTAATTAGTTGTTAATTAATTTAAATTAATTAATTAGTAATTAATTATGGTAATTGTGTAATTAATTTTAGGTGTGTGTTGTGGATATTATAGTGTTAAAGAATGTGTACTCAATGAATGTTTATTAATTTTTATTAATAATATTTTTTAAATTCATTATTAATTATGTTAATTATGGAAATACATTTTAATAAAAACATTGAAGTCTTTTTTATTGGTGTGGTGTTATAAGGTAGGAAATACAATAGATGCATTTATGTTTTAAATAATTTGTTTGTTTGTTAATAGTTGCTCCTTTTAAATAAATATTGTTTATAAATGTATTTCTTAATCTATTTTATAAAATATGTGTACCTTTTTGTTATATGTAATTAATATTGTAATATGTGTTCTTTTTATATGTTTAATATATTTAATCGTATATTTTTAAAATATTGTTTATTTATTTTTAATATTATTTAATTTTTTTCAATTGTTTAAATGTTATTAGTAATTTTTGTTTCTCTGCTATCCAACACTTTCCCTACTGTTGCACTCACTGGAGTGGGAATAGTAATTTTTACCCCTCCGCTATCCCGCACTTTCCCTACTGTTGCACTCATTGGAGTGGGAATAGCCATTTTTACCCCTCCGCTATCCAGCACTTTCCCTACTGTTGCAGTCACTGGAGTGGGAATAGTAATTTTTACCCCTCCGCTATCCAGCACTTTCTCTACTGTTGCACTCATTGGAGTGGGAATAGTAATTTTTACCCCTCCGCTATCCAGCACTTTCCCTACTGTTGCACTCACTGGAGTGGGAATAGTAATTTTTAACCCTCCGCTATCCAATACTTTCCCTACTGTTGCACTCACTGAAGTGGGAATAGTAATTTTTACCCCTCCGCTATCCAATACTTTCCCTACTGTTGCACTCATTGGTGTGGGAATAGTAATTTTTACCCCTCCGCTATCCAAAACTTTCCCTACAGTTGCACTCACTGGAGTGGGAATAGTAATTTTTACCCCTCCGCTATTCAGCACTTTCCCTACTGTTGAACTCACTGGAGTGGGAATAGTAATTTGTACACCTCCGCTATCCAGCACTTTCCCTACTGTTGCACTCACTGGAGTGGGAATAGTAATGTTTACCCCTCTGCTATCCAATACTTTCCCTTTCCCTGTTGCACTCACTGGATTGGGAAGAGTAATTTTTACCCCTTCGCTATCCAGCACTTTCTCTACTGTTGCAATCACTGGAGTGGGAATACAAATTTTTACCCCTCCACTATCCAACACTTTCCCTACTGTTGCACACTTTGGAGTGGGAATAATAATTTTTACCCCTCCGCTATCCAGCACTTTTCCTACCGTTTCACTCACTGGAGTGGGAATAGTAATTTTTACTCCTTTAATATCCAGTTCTTTCCCTACTGTTGCACTCACTAGAGTGGGAATAGTAATTTTTACCCCTCCGCTATCCAACACTTTCCCTACTGTTGCACTCTTTGGAGTGGGAGTAGTAAATTTTACCCCTCCGCTATCCAACACCTTCCCTACTGTTGCACTCTTTGGAGTGGGAATAGTAATTTTGACCCCTCCGCTATCCAACACTTTACCTACTGTTGTATTCACTGGAGCTGGAATAGTAAATTTAATTATTCCGCTATCCAACATTTTCCCTACTGTTGTATTTATTGTATTGCGAAATGTACGTTTTAATTTTTTCCAATAGTTTAATGTTTTAATTAATTATATATATATTTTTTTAAATTACATTATTGATATATGTATACATTTTATTTTATATAATTTAAAAGTTTACAAATAAATAAAGATAAAGTTAATAAATTATTTTAAAGTAAATACATGCATATGTATAAATTATTATGTTTGTGTTTATATTTTTTTAAATAAGTTTATTTTTATATTTAGTTAAAATGTATATTAAATTAAATTTATTTTGTTAAAGATAATATTAATATTTTAAATATTTAATAGATATTATTTTATTTTATTTATATTTTTAAATCGATATTTTTACATCTATATTTTTAATTTCGATTTTTTTGATTCAATATTTTGTACTTACCTGTTTAAGTATAGGAAGTCGATATTTTTGCATTCTATATTTTTTTCCGATATTTTTAACATCTATATTTTATACTTTGATATTTTGTCAGTGAACCTCTTTCATTTCATGACCCCAAATCATTGTCAGTCCTGTGTCACCTGTCAGTCCCATAATGGTGGGAAAGAGATCAAGACCACCCTAGCTACTCATCCCCTACTTAGGACAAATTCGCAGATGGACTTCATTCAGATACTAATGTGTGGCTCATAATCCTAGGTAATTGTCTGCATGTTTTCAGGGTGGGTGGAAGCTTAGCCTTGAGCAAGAGCAGATGCAGTAACAGATGGAAAGCATTTGCTAAGGGACTTTGCTCCACATTTTGGAATCCTTAGCCACCTCTGGAGTGAAAAAGGAACACACCTAATTTCATCTGTAGTGCAGGAAATTTTCAAAGCCCCAGGGATAAATCAGCGCTTCCACTGAGCCTATCACCCAAAGTCTGGTAAAGGGGAGTGAAGCAATGGTTCCCTCCAGAATAAGATAGTCAAAATATGTTCTGAGACATGACTTAAATGCACTAATACCCAGCTCTTAGCTTTGTGGTCCATTAGAGCTATACCGACACAGATAACCAAACTCAGTCCATACAATGAGATGTCCTATGATGTTTATCCGAAACCCTTCAATCTCTGTTGCTAAATCAGGCTTATAACTGAATGATGATGCAGTTTTACAATGTTGAAGAAAGCATATATGATGTCTCTACAGTTTCCATTTTCAGGTCCAAGTTGCCTTACATGAGTGCCCCACTGAAGCCTGTCATTCCCTCCACCCTAAATAGTGGGTCTTCGTTTATTCGAGGATGGCATCAATTCAACCTCACTGGCATGGACCCTACCGGATCTTGCTAATGACCAACAAAGCTGTTAAGTGTTGTCACCTGGTGTTGTGGATTCACACCTCCCAGTGAAAGCATGATCTACCTCTCTGAGATGATTGCCCATCTTTGCCTGCTTCTGGAAATGCACTAAACCCCAGGTGGAACCCTCTGCCGGAGCTGTTCTTGTTGCTGCTTTGCTACCTGCTAGTGGGCTGGATCCCCAGTGCCCGCCTTCTTCATCTGCTTCTTCACAACCTCTAATTACTGTGGCCCTCATCATTTCCATCTCTGACTGAGGTAAGGGCTGCTCTCTCTATGAGTATAGTGTGCTGCCTTAACTGCTGCCATCGGTCCCTGGCTGTTGGTGGGCGTCATCCTTGCAGTGGAGTGGGGAATTTAACCAAGCAAAACTACCTCTACTGAGCCCATCCTCAAGTTGAGTCACTGCCCTGTGTATATGAACAGCTCCTTTGTACTATTGCTTGAGAAATACTTCTGAACAATTGTTTTAGCCTACTTCTGGATCTACACTCATTTGCCTGTTGACGTGAGGTGAAGCGTACCTACGATCAGAGTGCCCCCCAACTAAAACAGAATTTGCCTAGGTCTAGCCTGTCTTGAGCTCAGACTGACTGAAAGAGCCAGCATCTTCCCTTAGTCTTTCCAAGGATTTAAAAATTATAACAAGTCCTGGGTTCATAACAGATCTGATATTATTAATCTTGCTAAGTCATAATATAGACTAGTCTGTGACCACTGCAAAGCAGGCAACCAGAGTGTCTTCATGGGCTGAATTGAGTGTGATAATGTTGTAGAGTATTCTTTTCAAATCACCCCTTTTCACACTGTTATGGTGTTTCACAAGCACCAGCATCAAGAAGGATATGCTCATTTCAGCTGTGGCATGAACAATTATCCCTGGCTATCTCAAGAGTGGGCTAGGGTCTGCTACTTTGAATACATCATCTGCGCTTTCACAAATTATGTTATTCTAGCAGCACTGCAAGAGCTCTTAAACTAACATATTATTCTCAATTCAATTTCTAACTATGGTGTAGGACAGGCCATCTGAGAGACTAGACGAAATACTCAGATACTGGAAGAAGTAGCAAATGCCACCACCATTTCCCTAGGTTTGATAATAGAACAGATTGATGCCCAGAACAAGCTCTTGAATCTAGAATGGTTATAGATTACCACCTGGCTTCCAAAGTGGGAAGGGTTTGCACAAGAGTAATGCTGTACACACCTCCCTAACACCTAAGGGGCCGATTCCGATCTCGGGCGGTAGGGCTCCGAATCGGGTTCGGCTTTACCGGATCCGATTCGAGCCCTATTTCCCGACCGAATCGCATGCGTGCGTCCGGGCGAGCTAGTACGATGCGTGCGCTCGCGAAATCTCCGACCGACTCGTACGCAGGACCCGACCGCTCCGACCGACTCGCATCGGGGATGACTCGCACCGCGCTATGGAGACGTTCCCGGCCGGGTAAGTACGATGCACATCGCGACCGCTCCGACCGACTCGCGCAGTCCGGCTCCAAGGAGCTGTCGGAGGCGCACTTTGGGGGTCCGTGTCGGACCCCCCTGCAAGCGTAGGCATGCGAGTCGCACACAGGGGGGACCCATGGGTCCCCCCTACACGTGCATGTGCGGCGCGACCCGCAACGCTGTAGGGGCGCCCTTAGCCTGCTCGTGCCCATTGAGTCAATGGGAGCCCGTGTACGCGTCGGACGACTGGCTCCCATTGACTTCAATGGGAGTCCGACCGAATCCGAGTCCGATAGCATACGTGCGCATCGTACTCGTTCGGTCGGACTGCTAGAGTCCGATTCGGTCAGAAATCTCTCCGGGTCCGGCTCGGTCGGAGAGATTTCCGGCCCGAATCGGAATCGGCCCCTAAATTGGCATACATGAACAGATAGACCATGTTGGAAATGGCCCTTGTTGCAGGGTTAGCCCACACTTTTTACCTTCCTCCTCCAACTTTTTCTGACCACGTTTTTCTTCACTTTTGGACTCTGGGCACTTTACCACTGCTAACCGGTGCTAAAGAGCATGTGCTCTCTCCCTAAAACATGATAGCATTGGTTCATACCCAACTAGCATATTTAATTTACTGATAAGTCCCTAGTAGTATGCACTACATGTGCCAAGGGCCTGTAAATTAAATGCTACTAGTGCTGTGTAATTAAAAGGTAGGACATGTACTTTTATGTTTAACATGACTTGGTAGTGCAAACAGCCTATTGTCGCTCGCACAAAGGATTATCACAAGCAGGCACAACTTCATCTCTTTGCACAGCAGCATCGCCGCACACCTGCGAGGGCCCTGCCTCTCTGTCCGCAATGCCGGCCGGCTCGTCCCGCACTGCGGACCATCACCAGCGACGCTCACTGTGCTCATGGCGAACTTCTTCCCCACAAACGGGACACTTTGCTCAACTTGAAAAGACTAAACTTCAGCAGGACCTGTTTGGAACTGTATCCAACCCATGCTCCATCACGGTCGGCTTGACTTTTCAAATTTGCACCAGTCTAGCGATAACCCAAGTAACCTTTAGCGCTATTGACTTTTACGCACTGTTTTTGCATGTATTCGTTAAAAAATCATATCTCAACTTCTACTGATTGGATATTTGTTGTTTTGATCTTGTTTTACTCAGAAAAATATTCTCTATATTTCTAAATCTGTGTGGAGTCTTTTTGAGGTGTTTCCATTGAGTTACTGTAATTTAAGTGTTGCACAAATACTTTACACATTGCCCTTCAAGTTAGGACAGACTGCTCTGTGCCAAACTACCAGAAGGTGAGCACAGGTTAATTTAGGATGTGTATCTGACTTACCTTGACTAGGGCGGTGACCCCTACTGGGATAGGGAGCTAACCTGCCAACTAGAGACCACATTTCTAACATTGGTGATCAGCGGTGAGGAAAGGACGTTTCTGTAATTCAGTGACCAATACTACTCTATACATAGACTATTACGTGTTTTCTCCTTTTCTCCCATATTAGTCATTTTTCCAAATTAACTCCTGCTTATTACTTGGGACTCTGTTTGTTGTTGCACCGGTGAAACCATGACAGAATAGAAATGGATCTCAGCTGCCTATCATCCTGCAGTATGAGGAAGCTGAGGAGGTTCTGCAGGGAGAGGGGGCTGCCTCTGAAGAAAGGTTCCAACAGTCTGGACCTCAAGCTGGCCCTCATGCATTTAAGTTCAAACACAGGGAAGAAGCAGCAACAGGAAATTCTAGGAGGAAGGGTCCCCTTGGAATTCTAGAGGATGATTCTCCACCAGAGGTCCAAGGGAGCAGTGTCCCTGAGAAGGGAGAGGAGCAGACAAATGACTGGGCAAAGGCTCTAGAAGAGAGAAGGGAGCCCCTACAGAGGAAGTCCCCTACTGGATCAAATGTTGGGAGCAGTGTCTCCTCCCAAACCCTGTCTCCTGAGGAGCTCAAGGACAGATAGTCTTAGAGGGACCTGCGGCTGCAGCTCGCCGAACTAGCTGCAGAGGAAAAAAGAGCTGAGGCTGACAAAGCCCTGGCTGAGGAGAAGATGGCTGATGCTGAAAGGGCCTTAGCCAGAGAAAGAATTGCTCGTTAGGAGAAGAAATTAGCCCATGAGCTTAGTTTGAAAGAACTGGACTTATGAGCAAAGCAAGTAGAGTCCAGTGGTGGCAGCAAAACTACTGTATCCAGTGCTGAAGGCACAGTCCAAATACCAGAGACTTGGTGCCTAGCTTCAAGAAGGTGGATGACATACACCAGTAGTTTCAGGCAAATGAGGTAGCTCTAGAGGTGAACTGGGTCCCTAAGAGGTATTGGGGAGCTGGCATATGAAGCAATATTCCTGGTGGTGGGAGGGACGCCCTACTGGCCCTAGAAGAAGGGGATTAATCCCTAAAGAAGTATGGATTCAACCCAGAAGAGTGTAGGTTGAAATTCAGGGGCAGTCAAAATCAAAAGCTGTGTCACCAGTCCTGGGGATTTTGTGGAATACTTTTGCAGAGCACTGGATGGTTGGGTGAAGGGTAGCATGGTAAAAACCTTTGAAGGGCTGTACAATTTGATTGCCAGAGAGCACATGTTCAGTTATTGTTTTCAGGACTACACCAACACCTGGTTGAGTGTAAGTTCTCTGATCCCAGGGAACTTGCAAAGGAAGCAGACCTCTGGGTGAGTACCAGAGCGTCTGGAAAGGCCTCTGGGAGTGATCCTAAAGAGAGTGGCTCAGGCTTCCCCCAACTGAGGGTGGGGGAGGTTCACAGTAACCCAGAAAGATCTAGTATAGTGGGGGGGTAAAGGGTCCCATGCCCCTTCTCGGAGAAAAAAGAGGTGAGAATGGGCAGAAACATAGGGTGCCCTATTCTCAGCCCCAGAGCTTGGATAGTTCTCAGAGGGAGCACCATCAAGGGAGTCTAGTCTGTACAGGGAGATCATCCACTAAGGGGGGCCCCACAGTGTCAGCAGACTATGGGGGGCAGCTGACACAAGCGTACAACCAGTTCTTGTTCCTGGCAGTACCATTCCACAGAGGAGGGGGCAGAAGCCCAGATTAATGGTTAGGGGGACGAAGGACTCGTCCCTAACTCCTTTTCAACTTAAGGGTACAGACCCTGGGCTGGAAGACCTGTTGCAGGATATTATCCCTGAACTGGTGGGAGGTGGAATAGAGAGAGGGCACCTGGGGCTACAGCCCCCCACTCTAAGAAACCTTAGAGGACAGAAACCCAGGGATGGACTGGGGCCTGACTATTGAAACTGACAGCTGTCAGTGGCCTCTGTTGGTTGCTGTCCTTGTGGACAGAGTTATCATTGGGTTGGGGACAGAAGTCAGACCCAAGGGGTAGAATGGGCCACATCACTTTGTGCCATGATGGTACTGTCTGACTGCTGGGATGCATCTGTGAGCAAATTAAATTTAGATGCTTCACAGATGGGGTCCACAGGTGAAGAAAAGGAGTCCACATGGTTAGCTCAGTGGCCCCTGAGAGCATGAACAGAGGGGTCCAACTGGATTCAGAGAGGCACAGCATTGGCAAGTACTCAGGCATGGCCGGTAGAGGTAAGAGCAGTGGCGTGGTGGAGGGAGCGGGGCGGGGGCGGGCGGGGGGGAAGTCAACTGATGATGGAATAGGGAAATTACAATTAAAAAAAGAAAATCACTTACCTTGCGCTCACCCCATCACCGACTCGGCGATGCGGAAAGTGCCAGGTAAGTGGTTTTATTTATTTTTTTATTTTATTTTCCCAATTCCATTGTCTGTCGACTTCACCCCCACCCCGCCCCACCACTCTTACCTGTACTGGCCTTGCCTGCAAGTACTCCTGCAGCAGTAAGCCATTGTCCAAGTTCTACGGCTCTAAGCAGGGAAGCCCACCAAGTTATTGATTAGGCTACCCTGGCTTTAGGCTTGGGATGGGTCGTGTTGGAAATGACCCTTTTTGCAGGGTTACCCCAAACCTTTTGCCTTCCTCCTAATTTTTCTGACCTCCTTTTTGTTGGCTTTAGGACTCTGAGCACTTTGCCACTGCTACCCAGTGCTAAACTGCATATGCACTCTCCCTAAAGCATGGTAGCATTGGCTCATACTCAATTGGTTTATTTAATGTACTTATAAGTCCCTAGTAGAGTGCACTACATGTGCCCAGGGCCTGTAAATTAAATGCTACTAGTGGGCCTGCAGCACTGCTTGTGCCATCTACATAAGTAGCCCCTTAACCATGTTTCAAGCCTGACACTGCAGTGCCTGTGTGTGCAGTTTACTGCCACTTCGATATGGCATGTAGCACTACTTGCCAAGCCTTAAACTACCCTTTTATTACACATAGGTCACCCCCTAAGGGAGACCCCAGATAGCCCTATGGCAGGGTGCTGTGTAAGTAAAAAGTAGGACATGTACTTTTATGTCTGACATGTCCTGGTACTGGCAAACAGCCTATTTTGTTTTTCAGTATTGTGAGGCCTACTTCTCTCATATCGCTAGAATTAGGAATTCCCTTATTTACTCTTAAGTGGTAATTCCTGATCAGAAAGTGGTAGCTTTGTCATGTTTGGTATGTTTAGAATGGTGATGATAAATCCTCCTAACTGGTGAAGTTGTATTCCACATTATTATATTAGAAATGCTACTTTTGGATGGTAGACATTTCTCTGTGCTTCCCTCTAGATAGCCACACCACAGAAAGGGCTGGGTGTGACAGGAGATTGATCTGCATTCATCTGCAAACTGATGGCCTTGCTGAGCAGGAAGGGGGCAGGTGGCTCACACTTACATCTGAATAGGTTGTGTCCTGTCCTCACACAAAGGGCTGATTTACCCCCTACTGGTAGCCTGGAACCAGGGCTGGGTTGAAAGGGATCCTAGTGCAGAGAACTCCTTTGAAGTCACCCCGACTCTGGCCCTATCAAATCAGTACACTACTGGACCTGGGAAGAACTCCGCTGGATTAAAGGCTGCTGTGCTGAAGGATTGCCACTCTGCTATGACTGACTGTTCTGAGGAACTGCTTCTCTTCTTTGCTGAGCTGCCCTGCTGCCTGTTGATCTCTGTCCTGCTGAGGCCAAGGAATTAACCCAGAGTGACTCCAAGGGCTTGCTGGCTTGCCTCCTGTTTTCTGAAGTCTCAGGGACACGAAAGACTTCCTACAATTCTGCTGGAGCTGCTGGACTCTGCCTTATGTAAGTCTTGCCCGTGTCTGTGGTGCCCCCTCCAAGCTCTGGGCCTCAGAAGTGGGTTCTGCTGGTTCTTTCATCATCTACAGCCCTTGGGCCCTTCAAATCAAGCTTTTGGGCTCTTCGCAACCACAAACAGGCCTGTTATCTCAGGAACTACTTCATTCACATGAAGGATCAGCGCAAGCAGGCCCAACTTCGTCTCTTCACACAGCAGCATCGCCGCCAGCAACTGTAAGGCCCCCGCCTGTCTGTCTAAGACTCTCGGAGGCTCTTCGCGCACCGCAGACCATCACCAGTGACGCTCACTGTGCTCCCGGTGAATCTCTTCACCATGAATGGGACTCCTTGCTCAACTTGAGAAGGTAAAACTTCAGTGGCACCTATTTGGAACTGTATTCGACACGTGCTCCATCGGGTTCCTCTTGACTTTTCAGATTTACCCCAGTCTAGCGTGAGTAACCTTTAGCGCTATTGACTTCTAAGCATTGTTTTTGCATTTATTCTTTAAAAATTAATATCTCAGCTTCTACTGATTGGATTTTTGTCATTTTGGTCTTCATTTACTCAGATACATTTTCTCTATTCTTTTGTTGGTGTTTTTATTGAATTACTGTCATTGAAGTGTTACAAAAATACTATACACATTGCCTCTTAAGTTAAGCCTGACTGCTCTTGGCCAAGCTACCAGAGGGTGAGCACAGGTTAATTTAGGGTGTGTATCTGACTTACCCTGAGTATGGTGGTGGTCCCAACTTGGAGAGGGTGCAAACATCTGCCAACTAGAGACACCATATTAAGGATAGTGTGAAGAAATTACACAAGGTTCAAAATGGCTTTGGTTTCAACTTGAGAGGCATCTGGTCTTTGTTTGCAGGGATATTCCGGAATTGGGGAAGGAAGATCTTTAAAACTGTGTTTGCAATTAATCTGATCATAATAATTTTAGATGACCTATTTAAATTGATTATGTGTATCATCGAGCATGCTTGCATTAATAAAAGGGTTGCTTCTGCTTATCCACTTGGTACATACAAAGACAAAGGAGACAGTGATAATAAAGAAATGAAAACTGAAATTATGCACATGTTAACATTGGATTGTTGTCGGGGTTTCTCTTCCCGGCAAAAAAGGGGACCTAAGTGAATTTGAATGTATACGTGCCTTAATGCTTGTGCGTTTACATTGACCATGCAAATTTCCATGTATGCCCTAACATGTGCTGCAACATTTTTTATTTATCCATTGCAAATTCATATTTATACATGATTAAAGAACACTAAAGTCTTAGTGACATTGCATATGTACACAGATTTTAAAAGACTATAGTTTTGTTCTTTAGTGTTGTACACTGCACATTTCTGCAGAACCACGCTAGCAAGTCATAGTCTCATTCTGAAGTTGGCACAAAAAAGTGAGGATTTTAGAAAATAGTATACTCCGCTCCTGTTACTCATAACTGTCTCCCTTTTCTAGGTATTATTGAATTCCTCTCACGAGACGATTCTGGCACCTGGCATTTATAGATATCTGCAATTTTCTCTTCTGTCATGTGTTTCCACTTCCATTCACTTGCATTGAGAAACATTGTATAAATGTAAATGAAAAATGTATGGATTTTAGCACTTCATGCTCCAGCTGATCAAGGGTGAAGCTCTTGTCTTTTGAATTGACAATTGCTGTGCTTTCTTTCTGAAGGCTTGCAGGCTATTTTGCATTAAACTTATGTTAGGCTGGTATGCACTATCCGCAGTGTTATGTATCTGTTAAAACATGTTAATAATTTATTATTAATATGTTGGCACTCTGAAACCTTACAATGGCAACTTTTTGTAATATCATGACATTTTAAATAATCATTGTTGTATTGCCTTACCTCAAAAGTGTAAATCTTTTTGTGCGCCTTTTACATAAGCGCTATGTTCTGTTTATATTTGAAATCGATTTTACATAATAGACAACACATCTCAGCCATATGGACACACCCTGGCAGGAATGTTCACTGATAAATGTTGTACATAAAATAAACACTGATGATATGCAACCATAACATATCCAAAAACTAGCCATGGATGCTTAACCCATCACGCAGTATTGTTTGACCATTCGATTATATCTTAGATCCAGTTTGCCATTATAAGTGAATGTAAGGGTGACATTATGCAGGGATATTCTATTTATACCACATGCAAAGGTGTAGTTTGGCCATGTCTATCATAGACAAAGATAATGTCTGAGTGTGAAGTAACTTGTCCTTTGGGTACATAATTTTTTGTCATAGTCAACCAAGGCAGCAAAGTGCATTATTACAATCTTGCAGTTTTCCTATATACACTCATCCCAACTTCGCTCAATTCAAATTAAGGCGTTCTACAGGTTGCGACTGGTTTTAATTTCTAATCCTGGTGAGATGTCGGTTTCCACTCTTGCACTTTAAACAAATACTGTTAAATGTGGAAGTTGTAAATAACTAACTTGAATGACAAAGTGGAAAGGAGTGCCTCACAATGTCAATCATAGTCACATTTTTTGTTGTTTATTTCTTGAGAAGTAATGGATATAACTTTTTAGACATATCTTTTCTTTTTTTGTCACCATTCCTTTTCATTGGGCAGTGCTAGTCAGCCAAGAGAGGAACTTTGTATAAGTTGTTTACACCCCTACCTCAGTGTTCATTTCTTCAGGGGTGCCCATCGTGCCCTTAAAAGTCACCTGTCTGCATCAGAGGATCAGTTTGTTGTGGCGCGGAAGTTGAAGCTGGATGTTGGCCAGGAAATTTTGCCTAATCCCTGAACAGCACCACCTGAGAGAATGACTTTTCTTTTTATTCGGACTTTTAGCATTTTATAGAAGATTAGATTTGACCTAAGGACATTTGGACCAATAGTCTTTTTTATGTGACATTTTGGAGATTTTGGGGCCGATTCCGATTCCGGCCGGAAATCTCTCCGACCGAGCCGGACCCGGAGAGATTTCCGACCGAATCGGACTCTGGCAGTCCGACCGAACGAGTACGATGCGCACGCATGCCATCGGACTCGAGTCGGTCGGACTCCACTGAAGTCAATGGGAGCCTGTCGCACAACGCGTACGCGGGCTCCCATTGACTCAATGGGTGCGAGGCGGACAAGGGCGCCCCTACAGCAGGTACGCGCCGATGCGCATCGCGGCGTACATGCACAGGTAGGGGGACCCATGGGTCCCCCCTGTGTGCGACTCGCGCGCCTACGCGTACAGGGGTCCGACGCGGACCCCAAAGTCCGGCTCCGACAGCTTTTTCGAGCCGGACGGCGCGAGTCGGTCGGATCTGCCCGCGGCGCGCATCGTACTTACCCGGCCGGGAAACGTCTCCATAGCGCGGTGCGAGTCGTGTCCATGCGAGTCGGTCGGAGCGTGTTGAAGCCGCGTTCGAGTCGGTCGGAGATTTCGTGGTGCCTGCATCGTACTCGCCGGCCGGACCCGCGTACGATTCGGTCGGGAAACAGGGCTCCGAATCGGATCCGGTAAATCCGAATCCGATTCGGAGCACTACCGGCCGAGATCGGAATCGGCCCCTTTATGTTATGTTTCCCTTTTGGCTATGTAAATTGACTGGTTCTCATATGTTCCTGATGTGTTTTCTTCTGTTGCTGACATACTAACAAGTTCATTTTTCCTTCATGAAGTAAGCTACTATTTTTTTTCTTTTGGCCCATTCTCAAAGACTGTCACATTTAAATAATTTATATAAAATATAGATTTCTTTCTGTACAAATATTATATAGTGTGTGCTGCAGTATAGTAAAATGTGACATAATACAGAGTTTGAATCAAATTATTGTAACGTTTTCACATACTACCTTTCAAAATGCTTATCAATAAAGGTGCAGAAAATGAAATCTACATCCAAAGGTTTAAGATAAGTGGATATAAAAGGTGGGTTTGATTTTGAGAGGATGAGCCAGTAAGGGTTTGGGGACAATGTTCATGGGTTTGGTGGTTTTGTCCACTCCCTGTGTGTGTGTGTATGTGTGTGTGTGTGTGTGTGTGTGTGGGTGTGCAAATGTGTGTGTGGGAGGGGGTTGGTTTTTCACATCTTCGACCATGGAATACTAGGCTAACTGTACGTTATGGTTGGGTTTGTATATTTTGAGAAGTAGGGTCTGTGGATGGTGTAGGTTGGCTGTTCTTAGGATGTAGGGGAGTGGTGGGCCTCATAGTTTGGTGCTGTGCCCCAGTTTACTGAAGCATATATGTTGGCCCTGCTGACTGATACAGACACCTAAGGGATATGGACTGTATCACCTGCATCGCCAAGACATGATGCCTTACATCCTCCTTCCTTGACAAATGAAGATGTTCCTGGTACAACTTTGACATATCTTGGATGGATATTTTCATTTCATCCAAGACATGGATTAATCTCTCCAACAACCAGGACACAGCTTTATGGTGAGATTTGATTTTGTGTACTGTCTCCCCACTAATCAAATATCCCCCCCACACAGAGGACTTTTACAGGAAAATCTGATGCTCAAGTGGAAAGCATTAGGCAATGCAAAACCGTACCCCGCATGCGTGATTGATGTCTGATAATGCCATTCTGTTGACTATTGATATGTGGTAGGTTGTGTAAGTCAGATTGTTAAACAGGGGAATGGATCTCCTCACCAGGGCCTTCTTCTCCCTCCATTGAAGAATTAAGGGAGAAGAAGGCCCAGTGGAGTAAGAAACAATGGATTTTTGCTTTTTGGAAAGACCCTTAGATGCCAGCTGCTGAACATTGGTCCTGGAAGATTATGGGGGGAAATGGCTCACGAGATCCAGCAGCTTGCAGTTGCACATTTGTATTATTGTTTATATATGACACAGTGGAATAACACAAATGATGGAAGGAATGCTGAGAATATCATACATTCACCCCCAATCACAGATTTGGGTTTAATCCATCGCTTTTTGCTCACCACACCACCCCAGTTTGGACCGAACCATATGCAAATCAGTCATGGCCCTGCTCCTGATGGGAACAGTGCAGCCCAAACTGCCCGGCCAGATCCTCCCTGGATTGGAAACAAGCCTCCTGGAACAGGTTTCAGGGTATCACCCCCTCATCAGCCAGGCTAGCTTGAATCCAGTGGCACAGTGAGCATGTGACGCACGTCTGGGCTGACCCTTCCCACTTATGGCGACAAAAGCGAAAAAATCAAATGATGGAGAGAATGCTGAACAAATCAAACATGCACCCCCAGTCACAGATCTGGGATTAATCCATAGTATTTTAGCTCACCACACCACCCCATGTTGGACCCAGTCATAAGCAAATCAGTCTTGACCCTGCACCCGATTGTACCAGTGCAGCCAAAACAGCCAGGCCAGATCCTCCCTGGATCGGAAACAAGCCTCCTGGGGCAGGTTTCGAGGTATCCCCCCTCCCATCAGCCAGGCTAGCTTGAATCCAGTGGCACAGTGAGCATGTGACTCATGTCTGGGCATACCCTTCCAACTTAGGGCAACAAAAGCAAAAAAAACAAATGATGGATGGAATGCTGAACAAATAATATTTCCCCCAGTCACAGATCTGGGTTTAATCCATCATATTTTTTGCTCACCACACCACCTCAGTGTGGACCCAGCCATATGAAAATCAGTCTTGTCCCTGCTCCACATGAGAACAGTCCAGCTGGAACTGCATTGCCAATGCCTCCCTGGACTGGAAACAAGCATCCTGGGACTGATTTCGGGGTATCACCCCTCATCAGCCAGGCCAGCTTGAATCCAGAGGCACAGTGAGCACGGGACCCACATCTGGGCATATCATGCCCACTTAGGGCATCAAAAGCCAAAAGACAAACACAGTTCGGGCTGGAATGTATCCATAGGAAACAGGGTCAAGACTGATTTGCATATGGCTGGGTCTAAACTGGAATGGCATGGCAAGCACAGAAACAATGGATTTAACCCATATCTGTCACTGGGGTGAATATTTGATTTGTTAAGCATTCCGTCCATCATTTGGTTTGTTCAGCATTCAATCCAGCATCTGTTCTTTTTTGCATTTGCTGTCCTAAGTGGGAAGGGTATGCCCAGATGTGGGTCCCGTGCTAGCTATGCCACCAGATTCAAGCTAGGCTGGCTGATGAAGGATGATACCCAAAACCATTCCCAGGATGCTTGTTTCTGGTACAGGGAGGACCTGGCCTGGCAGTTAGGCTGGACTGTTCCCATGGAGAGCAGGAACAAGACTGATCTGCATATGGCTGGGTCTAAACTGGAATGGAGGGGTAAACAAAATAACCATGGATTTAACCCAGATCTGAGACTGGGGGTGAATGTTTGATTTGTTCAGCATTCTGTCCATCATCTGTTCTTTTTGCATTTGTATACCTAAGTGGACAGGGTATGCCCAGACATGGGTCACGTGCTCACTATGCCACTAGATTCAAGCAAGCCTGGCTGATGAGGGGTGATACCCTGAAACCAGTCCCAATATGCTTGTTTCTGGTCCAGGGAGGTCCTGGCCTGGCAGTTCGGGCTGGACTGTCCCACCGGGAGCAGGGTCAAGACTGATTTGTATATGGATGGGTCTAAACTGGAATGGATTTGTGAGCAAAACAACTATGGATTTAACCCAGCTTGATGACTGATATGGATTTAACCCAGATCTGTGATTGAGGGTTAATGTTTGATTTGTTCAGCATTCCATTCATCAACTGTTCTTTTTGCATAAATATTACACAGTGACAGCCACCACTGTCCAGTTATAGGGGCTGATTTAGAGGTGTGTGGAGAGGGTACTCAGTCACAATATTGACAGAGTACCCTATCCTGCACACTGAAGGTCCACAAGCCTGACTTACAGTCAGGCAGACCTTAAGTACATCAATGACTGAGCCTACTCTGACTCCTTCTCTGACATGCTCCTACAATGGCCCAACAAAGTAAGGGCTGTTGGGGGTTTGGCCATTCGACAGCCTGCCTGATTTTGAGTGTACTATCGAATGGCCAGGGTTCAGTATCCCTTCCCACCGTGAAAACCCTTGCTGTAAGGGTGAGTAAAAATGTTTAGATTACCGCACTGCATGGCAAGTAAATTTTAACTCTCTTTAACTAGTTTTAGACCTCTTAAAAATATATTATCTCTCAAATTACTAAAACACATACCTCCCTTCAGATTTTTTACCTTTTGACTTCACGACTGCATTTACATCTCAATGCTAATTTACTTCAGCTTGCTCTATGGGAAAGACTTTGAATTCAAAAGCGCCTATTACAACTACATGGCGTTCAGGAGTGCCTCGCTTTTCTTTTGAATAGGAAATGTTAGTGCTCTACTTGTTCATTAGAACTATAAAGTGACACTGCAATTGAAACAAGGAAGTTAACTGACAGTCTGCTGTTGGAAGAACATGTTTCTCTCTGCACTTTAGAATGTTTTACTGAAATGGCTGAGGAAGAGATTTGAGAACTCATAGAAAATGTGCCCTCATTTTAGCTTTCCAGAGAACTAACCATCATTTCTATGATGAAAACAACTCTCTCATGTTGGTCCTTTCTAAAGGAAATGCTTTCAGTTTTACAGCTTTGAATCTATTAAGATGTCTTCAGCTGTATCACACTTAAGTCATAAATTCAGAACGTTAGCACACTAGCTGTACATTAGAACATCGTGAGAAGCTGCAGTGGACTACAGGGGAGATAACTGACAGACTGCTGTTGGTGTTGAAAGTATGTTTCAGTCTACATGTCAGAATCTTTTATTGACATGGGTGAGAAAGATATTTGAGCAGTCATAGAAAATGTTTCCTCATTTTAGCTTTCTAGAGCACTAACCATAATTTCTATGACAAGATGGCTTCAGGTGTGCCACATTTGTCATAAATACAGAATGTTAGTGCTCTAGTTTTTCATCAGAACACTGTGAAAAGCTGCAGTAGAATGCTGCGTAATCATCTGGGAATTGTAGTATGTCTCCTTAATTAGTAGATGCAATGTTCAATTTAGAATGTTAGACATCTAATGGAATGTTTAGATTCAAGTTGTGGTGGGACTTAGAGGAATCAGCTGGTTGGATTAGTTGCTTTAATAAAGAACTCCTACATCAAGCCAGACTTGAGGATCTTTGACTTTATTGTACATCTCAGCAGGCTGCAGCTGCAGTTGGAAGCACACGTTTTACTCAGAATATTAGTCTTGATTCCCATGTGGCTGAGTAAGATATTGTGAATGTATAGAAAACATACTCTCATTTTAGCTTCTGGAGCACATTCCATAACCTCTGTATGAAAAGCATGAGCATAAATCATTTTCTCTGAAATATGGTCCATGAAATCCAGCAGGGGTCACCATTTTTTTCATGGTGAAATCACCGAACTCACCAGAATTCCTAAAATGTATATAAACTACCAAGAAATTATATACATTGTGACTAAAATCTCTTCTCACCCTTTGTTCTTTTTTCTCCTTTTTCTGATTCTCAAAACCTGGCCTTCAGTCCAACGCATTTTAATGAAGACCATGACACCAAGTCCGATAATGGGCTCGACAACGTGGTGTTCATTATGTGGGCAATCAATCAAGTGGGGGTCAACATTTTGGCCCCCACATGCCCTTGGTGGTCAGTTGTGTTTAGCCTGCCCCTTTACATTTTTTCATTCATTTCCAGGACGCAGGGACCATGTCCCTGAGCCCTCTAATGGCTGCCACAGCATATTGTTCATGTTGCGGCAAGTCAATCAGGATTGACAAGTCCCCTTTAAAGTGGCCAATCAGAGCATATCTGGACACAAACAGTCCAGATATATCTACTTTTGAATTCCTTCATGACCACTCAGAGCACTACTTTAAGCGCAAATTTATTATACATGGCTGAATGGATTTGCACCCAAATTACAAAAATATGCTTTCTTATTAAAGTTCTATTTGCCAAATTCGATGTTTGGTTGTTTTTTCTGCATCTGCTACAGAAGGTTCCTTTGGAAATTAGCATGGCAAATTCACTTGTTGGGATCCCCTTTTTTTCATCCCTACTTGATCGAGCACCCCGAACTTTCCAGGAAGGAGTTGAGGTGGATAAACGCTTTTTCGTGAAGTTTTCTGCAGCTTTCTCAAACAGCGTTTAAATTATTAGTAAAAAAACAGTTTTCTAGGGAGACTCTGACCCAAGTTTAACTAGTTTTATATTGTAACACTCATGATCATTTAATAGTTTTACCTGACAGATGGCAGCAGGACGAACTGCCTCTTGGAGGATGTCCACTGATATGGGTAATACATACTATTGTCACCAGTGCCCGTTGGATCAATGAAGCGGTTTATAAATAACTTTTTAAATAAATATAATATTGGTGTAAATATTTAATATCAATGTGTGCAAAAATTGGAGATACGTATGTCATAAAAAGGTTGAAAAGATTGGCTGGTTCTAAGCTAGTGGGATGAGGCTGTTAATAGAGGACACAAAAATTGCATGCACATTATTCTGGTAGTAGGATAATTGTTAAAATGTTAGCAATGTTGAAGTGGATGCCACATGAGGGAATTTATGGAAACATATCTATCCTTAAAAATACAACTAAAAAACAGAAGGATGTGTTTAGTGACATGTTGTGTTCACCCTAATATTATTAGGGTCCCACACTATAGATGTCCTTAGCCTCAATGGAAAAATATCTTTTGGGGAGAAAAGGAAAACAGGCAGGTATCTTTCATAACTACCCCAATGAGTTATGGTCTGCTGGACAGGGAGTGTTAGGTGTCAGTCAAACCTGTCAGAGAATCTCTTATCGGTTGGTATAGTGTGCTTTTTACCAAAGTGTTGTTGAAATAATTGTTGGAATCACAGTTGTTTGTTTTCTGATTTTTCCAGTTTATGGAGAACATCATCCCCATTCTTTTGGTTTCACTGTTTTTCTTTATTCATTATGTGTCTTTTCAAACTAAACGAAAGACAAATTTTCTAGATGTTCTATCTAGGTGTCTAGGGGGCATATTAACAAGGCGGCGATAAGCAATTATCGCCGCTTTTGCGGCCGTTGCGTCCAAAAGCGGCGATAATTATATCGCCTTTATCAGCAAAGACACGCTATCGCGTGTTTTGCTGATTTTGCTCTCGCTTCAGCACGCCTGACTTCGCATCGATAATGAGATGCAAAGTAGGCGTGTCTGTGGAAACAACATGGGTAAATATCGCGAAGGCAGCTTCGCGATATTTACAATGCGGGGAAGCGATTATTTTAATCGCGTTAAGTATGTCTAACGCAGGAATTTAACGTCTGTTAAATTCCTGACTAAGACATACTTAACATGGGGGGTGGATTCTGTGGCTAAGACCACAGGCCCTATCATCTAGGATATCGCCGTTTTCCCCATGGAAAACGAGCGATATCCACGCTATCTCTGACATTTTTATCGCTCGGCGATGCGCGTTGTTAATAACGCGCTAACCGGGCGATAAATTCCAGAGATAGCCGGCGATAAATATGCAAGCGCTAAGCGCGCTTTGCGATATTTATCTCCGGCCCTTGATAATATGCCCCTAGGTTTTTAATAGCAAATTGTAAGCTTCGGTCTGTTTTAAAAAAAGACAAATTGAGAAGATCTTGCCTAAGTTAGTTCCATATGTAGTTCCTATTTGCACGCACTAAGGCTGCTATCCTGGTTGAAACTCTAGCTGTTTTCTTTCCCTTGACATGCAACTAGCCGGGCAGCTGTAAATATGTGCTTGCACAGTGTGCCGGTGGCATGCCAAATGCCTGCTAATGGCAAGCCCTTCTGCCCCAATATGCAACTGGATATGGCCAGAGTCCAAACTGCTGCATGTTAGACAATACAGAGGCAGGTAAGACTATTCTATAAATACAGCCTTCATTTTTATTAATCACCTACTCAGCTCTTGAATATATTTTGAATAGCTTCTGCCTCCAAACTATCTCTTGGCTGGGCTTATTAGTACCTTAGTCTATTAACGCAATAGTGTATCACCCACCTACTGAATTATTTTTCTGGCATCCTAATTAAAGTATACCCCACAACAGAGAAAAGAAACTGCTGCACGATCTCCAATTCCATTGAGCAACATGACATTGAAATGGCTGTGGTTCAGTAATCACAGACCTTACTTTACCTGGCTACTCTATAATTTCCACTTCTGGCAAAGGTAAACGTGGTGGTCTTCATTTCGTTTTAAAGATGCACTGAAATGTGCTTAGGTTTACTCCAATACCCATCTTTAGAAATGTTGGTAATTAGATTAATCGACCACTTCTGGGAGGAATGGAATTCGCTTCTGTGCTATTCCCCTCACCCTCCAAATGTAGTCCCACTGGAGCTCTCAAATTATTATGCACATTCCTACATCAACTTGCATCTGATAAAGGGCCTAATTTAGATGCTGGCAGGTTGCTTGTTTCTCTTTCACAGAGACGGAGAAAAATACCTTGTCTCAGTAAAATTCTCAGTCTCCCTGGCAAAGGTGCTGTCCATCAAATTGAGAAATGACCACCAAGAAGGCAGTCATTTCTTAAAGCATTGGCAGGAACCGCCATAACAGAGATTCCTCCTAATGCTTTGTGAAGTTTGGTGCACAGCTCCATCAACATTACAGAGCCTTGCACCAAACTGATTTTTTTAAATTTTCATTAAGAAAATCCTGAATCGGGATATTCTTTTTGAAAATAAAAAATAAAATGCTCCCCTTTCCATGGCAGTCCTCTCTTGTGGCAACGGGAGCATTGAGCAGTTTTCAATGCCCCTAATGCCATGGTTTTCCTGGTAGTGATGAGCAGTGAAAACTGACCTCTAACTCCTCCCATATAAATCAGGTGGTCAGAATTAAAGGTTTGCCTCCGAAAGCCCTAAATATGCAAGTCCGTCAGAGGGATTTAATCACAGCAGAGACAAAGTAGTCTCTGCTGTAAATAAACCTATGGCCCACGCTGATCTAAATTGGGAGGCAACCCTAAATCTTGGCTGTATGTATACTATGTCACTATTGCAATGGAGTATCCATTCCACCAAGATATAAATCCTGCCCAAATCAACTGCTGGGATCATGAGTGGTTTTAATTTGCCTTTTGAGTCACCATCCAGTGCTGATCTTTTCTTTCTATGGTTTCATTCTGAATAAATGTGAACCTATCCATACAGGTGGCCAGATTCCTGACATTATGTGTTCTGATAGCAGACAGTATGAACCCATTACATCATTGCATTTAGTCAATTTATATAGTTCAAAGCCTGTGTTAATTGTCCCCCAGTCCTACGACAAAGGGCAGCATCACTGGAGAGGGCTCTCCATTGACGTGGTGGCCACTTAGCTTTAA
This sequence comes from Calotriton arnoldi, assembly GCA_963921515.1. Taxonomy (NCBI): domain Eukaryota; kingdom Metazoa; phylum Chordata; class Amphibia; order Caudata; family Salamandridae; genus Calotriton; species Calotriton arnoldi. The sequence continues at coordinate 1,503,753 of CAWUFW010003852.1, read as the reverse complement.
GTAGCACCCATCTCCATATCTATGTTCCTAATGTTGTTTATGCAGGTTATACTGACGCATTTTCCTCAGGATTAGATAATGTAGTGCCACTTCAGTAAAGATAATACAAAATGCCTAAGCTATTAATAGATCATTTAAGAAGCAGCTTGCTAAAATGCAGCTCACTCTTTTCCAATTAGAATACATTTACATTGTGATTATTCTCATATAGCTTAACATAATTGCAGATATATAATTCACTAAAGTGGCAATTAAAAATGCGAACTCCGCCAACCTTACCCAAAAACATTCTCTTCGCCATATTTTACTACTGCAGTATTTGTAGCCATAGATCCCCTGATCTTGATCCAATCTCCTAGATCAGCTGATAATGAGTTTGTGAACTACTTTCCAATCAAAATTATGACCACCAATACCTAATTGGATGAACCCAAAGCAGCATGCTCGATCTCAGAAGACAATAGCTCCCTGTTTTAATAAATCCCCAACACAGTATGTAATTTAGCAGAATTTAGACTTAAAATTTACAGACCAATGTGGAATGTAATACTGAGATGTAAGCACTGAGACACTTTATTGGCCATCCAGCTCTCCACTGAATTTATGTTGATAATACACAATTGAAATGCCATCTTAATGATGTGTTTACGTGGTATCAATGTTCCAGTATGGCATGTTATCCCTAAAGCATCATAATATCTGCAGTATAATTGTTTTGAATTCAAAGAAACTTTTAATTGGTTTTGCTTTTACATTCTCATCCTTAAATTCATTTTATGAATTAATGTACATATGGTTTTACACTTTCCTTCGATTGTAATGATTGTTATTAATCAGATAATAAAGATTTACATCCTGTAAAATAGCACCCTGTTGCCAAAGCTGTCACTGCAGTGCTTACACAGGTGCCTGTGCAGCGCTTAATGAACTTTACAGCTGCGCAGCATGGACGTCATTTAGGGGTTCCCAGGGGTCGCTGCTGTGACCCCTGGCATGCCCCTTGTGACCCCTGGCACTGCCTTTGCAACCCCTAGCGTCAGCAGTGGCAAAATCAGTGGCAGGAACAGTAGCACCTTGTCCTTATGGAAGGGGCTTCACTCACCTCGTTTTGTTCAATATTTTATTACACTAATAGTGAAAAATATTACATAATTACATAATTCGCTGGAATATGACTTTCCCAGACAGCTGAGGCATTATACACTCCCCTCTAATGAGATCCTACTTTTCTGCATGCCTTACCAATGTTTTAAGCCAAGGCCCTCAGTCTAAGTCTGCTGATGTTTGGACAGTGCTGGAGACACCTTTTCAGACCAATATTTCCACTCCAATCATTGGGCCCAGAATGTTGAAAACTGCTGCACCCAGAACTATTAGGACTGTTTCTGCATGTGTTCCCTGATTCCAGGCCCGCTTATGTGCAGATTTTCTTGGTTCACGCATCCAGTACAGCTTTCAGTTCAGTTGGTTTGCATCTCCCCTGTAGATGATGCCATACCCAACTTGAAATGAGCTTCTTAGTGGATGAAATGTATTATTCAGATATGTATATTACACTTTTTTCAAATGTATGCCATACTTATGCATGGAAAAGCTTTGTGAATTTGGTCCTACATGGGTGTCTTGCTGAAGAGTGCTGCTTTGAGTGAAGACATTTCCTAGGGCCTGATTACGAGTTGGTGGTGTGGGAGTGGGCCGCCATGCCAGCACCCCACTCACACATCGCCAAACTCGACTGCCAGCCGCCCGCCCGATTATAAATTTCCTCGTGATATGGTGGGCGGTCCTTTGGCAGACCCACAGCGGTGCCTATTAGAAAGGCACCATAATAGGAACACCAAACCCCGTTCCTGCACGGCATGGACTGTGCAGTCCATATTTTGCGGGAAAGGGGGTGCATTCACACAGGGGGGCACACAATGTGCCCACCTGCATGTATCCCCAGGCCCAGAGGCAACGGGGTGCTGTTTCCTCACCACCAGCATTTTCATGGTGAGAGCACCGCCATGAGAGTGCTGGTGGTGTTGAAACTCGAAATATGCTTGGCGGTGTCGCAGCGGCATCGCCAAGCATATTGCGGCCTCCGCCCGCCACTCCACCACCAAGGATCGCGGTTCCCCAGCGGTCGCGGCGGTCCGACGGTGGTCTGACCACCAGAGTCATAATATGTCTGTCGGTAGCCGCATCACCACTGCTGCACCACCGTAGGTTTGGCGGTCCATGGACTGCCAAACGAATAATCAGGCCCTAAGACTTTACTATGCCAAAATCTGAATTTCTTTCTTTAACAAATTATATCTACAGAATTTGGCAGTCATCCTGTTTTGGCTTGCCTTAAGGGAAATAGAAAAGGATTGAAGTTTGTTTGGTAGTCAGTTTATGAAAGGTTGGGCACTGTCTCTGTATCTCATGCTCACCGTCACATTTGAGAGATGTTTGATGTACATACAGAAATGGAACATTTGAGCTCAGAAAGGAACTATAGCATTATATTATTAACTTATAGTGAGTGTTTCATTAACCCAACGAAATATTAGAAAAGTATGGCCTGCTTAAAACACATACGTGAAATTGCTATTTACCCAAAAATCCGTCTAACAGAGGGAGTCAAATAAATTATAGAAGGATTGGTTTTGGTACTATTATTGCATCTCCAGAGAGATACAATAAATTGAGGGCACAGCACCCTTTGTCATTTCTTGTTATGCAGAGGTTTAAACTATTTTTCAGATGCAAAATGAGACACAAAATATATTCACTCACTAAAGATGACCCTTTCTTAAGGAAATATTTAACTAGCATGGTCCGCTAGGCCTATTCCTTATTCCTATTGACCACCCATTCACAAATTTAATCAAGTTACAACAACAATCAATGTCCAGGTTTTCCAAAACTGAATCGAATACTTTCATATGACACCTGTTTCTTCAAATAGTTTGAGAGTCCAATGAAGACTTCTGCTGTGTGCTATGGCTACACTTTGCAGATTAGACCTACATATATCCAGACATCCCAGGAATAGCAAATATTTTTTCTCACACCCTCATTAATTTTATCAAAAATTAACCCTAATCTAATATCCATTCTAATCCTCCACTCCACAATCTTAGAGGAAATTCTCAGAATCTCAGTATCTGACCATACACTTCTCACACCCTACTAGTTTTGTGAGAGATGATATTAAAAATGTCATAATCACATAATATGGTCTTTTGGTTCCTACTCTTGGTACCGCATCAACTGGGACAAATTCCTGGTTTTCTCGCTTGCGGGTGACCCTGCAGTTTTGACTTCGGCATGCTCAGAGTTGATACTGCAAGATAAGTTTAAGTACTTGGGTATCTGGATAACGAAGTCTGTGGAGGAGTTTACGCAACTGAATCTGCTGGTGCAACTTAACAGACTACGGGACGATGCGGCACATTTGAGAGGTCTCTTGATCTCCCTCATGGGCAGGGCTGTTCTCTTTAAAATGATGGCCCTGCTTTGCTTACTGTATGCGGTCCAGAACACCCCTTACCGGATCCAGGAAACGTTCTTTCAAGCGATCGAGTCCGAACTGCGCAAGTTGTTATGGGGGGGGGGCAGTCTCAGAATTGCGCTCAAGAAGCTCCAGAATGGGGTATATGAAGGGAGGCTGGCAGTTCCGGATATTAGAAAATATTACTTGGCCGCTCACCTCATCAATGTCATTGGATGGGTCTTCTCCCCACTCGAGGAACCAGCATATAGGGTGGACAGAATGGCATTGAGCAATCGAAGTCATCTAGCTGAACTGTACCGTAGGGGTAGGGGTACCGTACATCTCCCAACACATACAAGGACGGTTATTGATATCTGGCATAAGGCAACTAAAATGACGGGCTGGGAGATGAAACTCACAGAGCAGACTCCACTATGTGAGGGAGACTTTTTGAAAGAAGTACGACGACTTCAGGGTTTCTGGAAATGGAGCTTCATTGTCATTGACGTACTTGGGGACATCTGGAAGGGAGGCAAAATGGTGTCATTCGATACCCTATGGGAGGGCTTTCAAATGGGAGGAGGTGAATTCCTCAGATATCGACAACTGCGTTTGGCACTCCATTGTCATTTGACAGAAGGTACAGTGCTACCAGAATATTCTCCCCTGGAGGATAGACTCCTCTTAGACCCCATGATTGAAAAAGCAGTGTCCCCTACTTATAAAAAATTGGTGAACAATTCCCCGGATTGCATGGGTTCCCTGAGGGAGGCCTGGGAATCTGATGTGGGACCTCTGGAAGATGACGACTGGGCAGAGTCCCTTCAGAGTACCAGAGGAATAGCCATCAGAGCATGCTTTAGACTTGTTCAACTCCGCATTCTTCACAGATCATATGCCTCGAGAATGGTACAGGTCCGTATTGGTGGTTGTGGCTCCGAGATGTGTGCTAGGGGGTGTAGCGAGAAAGGGTCTTTCTTCCATATATTATGGTCCTGTCCCAGGATTCAGTAATACTGGAGGGACCTAACCCGCATAATGGAGGCAGTGGTGGACGAGCAGGTTCCAATGGAGTCCAGATGGCACATCCTGGGCGTCACGGGAGAGATCACATGGCCACAGTGGGCCAAGCTCTGGCTTGCCTTAGCAGGGGGGGTCGCCAAGAGGAATATTGCCCGGGCATGGGGGGCGGCAGAGCCCCCGACAGTGGAATCATGGCTGTGCGATATGGACTGGTGTCATAATGCGGAGCAAGTGGTCTATCAAAGTTGTGGATGCCCTCGCAAGTGGGAGAAAATATGGGGGGCATGGACACTGTATAGAGGTCTGTGAACGGGACCGTGACGTGTGTTGTATATGTTATTCTATGAGAGCTAAGCGGAGAATTCAATCTAGTATCGTGCTAAATTACGCAACATGTAATTGTGTGCTATGTGCTGAGGAGCTATGTAGCCACTTTGTCATTTGCAGAAACTGTACATGTATGTCTAGGTCTGTTTTAGTTCTGAAGCTTGTTCGTTGTTTAATAAAAAGAACTAAAAAAAAAAATGTCATAATCGATAACCTTACATAGCACATCACCTTTGGCATGAAAGCCACCCAAGAAAACATACATATATATATAAAAAAGTAAAATTACAGCTTTAGAGTGCTCTGTGAGTATGAAGGAATTTGAAATTGCAGGCTAAAAATTAAACTTGCATCCTTATCTTGATGTGTGGGAACAGCACAAGTACAGCAGACAGAATCTAGTATGGATCACTGGTGACATCAATTGAGCACTGGTATGCAAAGAAAAAAGAGTCAATGCATTAGGAGCAAAAAATACAAAGTGATATTCTAGAGTCTAGCATATTGTTTTATCTTTGAGAAATAAAATAACATTTTGAAAAGTGCCAACCATGCCACTAATATTAAAATTTTTATTTTTGCATTTTTGTGAATTAAATAAAATATTTAATGATTTTTGTATTTCTTTGCTGTATTCTTTTTTCTGTATGTTTGGTTAGTGTTTTGAGTTTAAATTCGTAGGGCCCCGGCTTCCAGCAGTGTTTCAGTGGGAGTCAACAGAAGTCAAAATGTTATGGCTAAATTAGTGAGCAGAGCTGTCTACCCGCCTGCTATCTTATCATACCTAGACCCTGTGACAGGAAAGTAGTCAGAACATTAAGACACATAATTTAGTTTATCAGGCGAACAAATGTCTAGAATCTTGAGACAAATATCACATTTTAATAATTTCAATATATTAACTACATTTTGTGCAGGTAGTTAACATACCATTCGATTTGTCATACCGTATTTAGGGCCTGATTCCGACCTTGGCGGTAGGACCACCAGGCCGCAGCATCAGGGGTCATGAGAATGCTGCCAAGCCCGCGGCATCCCGCGGCATCCCGACCGCCATATTATGACACTATCACCAGGCTGGTGGTGTGTCAGTGGCGGTGGAATGGTGGTGGCTCATATAAAGAGCCTGAAGCACATGCCGCTGCAGTGCAGGGCCACTTGCACGTTGGGTGCACTGGGTACCATGCACCATGTCATGCATGGCACACAGTGCATGCACGACAGTGCAAATAGAGGGGGGCACAACATGTGCCCCCACGCACAATGCCCAGTGGGCAAAAAATAGCCCTGATTAGAGATCCTTCCCTGCCTTTCTGCTGACCTTTTCATGGCAAGGTCCCCACAATGAAAAGGTCGGCGGAAAGGCAGGCCGTAATCGCCACAGGAGTGCCGGCATCAGCGCCACCTCCATAGCTTGCCACTTTTCTGACCGTCGCTGCCACGGGATCCAAGATCCTGGCGGGTGTGGCGGTCTTGTGGTGGTCTGACTGACAATAAATTGGGGTTCCCCTGGGGAGGAGTGGAGTTCCTAACTCAGGGACAAATAGATCAATTGTACTAAAAAGTTCTATTTACATATTATTACCAACTGTATGATTGAGATCCATATGATTATTGGTATGGATGGTATGTTTTAGAAGAAGTACAAAATATATATTGAATATGGATTGATATGAATATATTTATTAATTGCTTTCAAATACAATAAACTTACAACATTTGATCATGTTCTGGGCCTTTTTGGTCATATGTTAGGACGCCCCTAATATAGTAGTGATTCATGCCAGTGGTAATAATATGTATAGTTGCATAAGAACATTTTAGTATGATTGGTCTTGTGGTGGTCTGATAGCCCTTCGGTAGTCGGGCAGTCGGTCCGAAAAGGAGGAGGCGGTCGGACCACCACCGACTGTACGGCGGTCTCAAGACTGCCGTACTCGTTTTCAGGGCCTTAGTATAGCAGTTCAGAAACTACTGCAGAGCCACCCAGATGAGGCATAAGTAAAGAACCTAAAGTGCTTTCAATTGACAATTAATATGCAAACAAAGTTTGTGCGTACAGAAAGTGCTTTAATTATTACTATTGTATGTCAGCAGAAAAAATAATATTTACAAACTACAAATGTTTCTTCCATACTCACATTGGCCAACCTATCTCCTAGCAAATGCCATAATAATGAAAGAACTAAGAAACTGCCACCGGTGGTCGCTTTACTTTGCTACATTTAATTCATTTAATTTCCTCACTGAAGCATATAAATGTATCTTTAACTGAATTACTACATTTTGCAAACAAGTATTTAAGATGCACATATTTAATATTGATTTAATTTTGTTTTAACTTATTCTCGGCTTTACAATCTGCTTTGATTACAATCTCCACAGTAGCAGAGTAAGATTAGTGAAGATATTCGCCTTGAGCTGCTGGAACAAGTAGGATTGCATTACTGTTGATGATAGCAATTTAGTTTTTTTTATCAGTGCCATCTCTGGCGTCGCTGCTGCTCTGAATTTCAAATGATACTGTGTGCAGTATAAAATACAACTTTGTGCATGATAATCTGCACACCACACTATCTCCAGTCGTTTGTCGAGAGCTTTCGCCCCTAAAATGCGGACTATCTTCCTAGCCAGTGGTAGCAGGTGAAACCTTAAGACTTATTCCAATTCAGAAAGCTGTTCCGCTTTGAGATATCTTTGAGACATGTTTGGTAGACAATACAATAGCATACTTACCATTTAGAGTCTGACCAAGAACTAGGATAAGCAGCAATTTTTTAAGGGGACACACTCCCTATTATATCACAATGTTAGGTACCTCGTGGTTTGTCTTCTAAAGTTTGCAAGGTATATATAAGAGCTCTACATTATATATATTCGAATACTTAAGTGTGGATTTTCATATCTACGCTAAGGACTGTTATTCTTTCCATTCACAGGGAGTTTTGACCAGGACCCACTTGGTCCCCGTTCTGATTCTTGTAGCATGGTATCCTACATAGATATATCACTCCAATATATTACAAAATTGAATAAGTAAAGGACTACACCTGGTAATACTTAATCAGCTTCCGTGCACATTTTCCTTCTACAGAAAAGATACAGAATTAGGGCTGCTAAATCTGGGTCACACTTTTTTCCCCTGATTTTGGGATGGAAACCTATAATGGCCAGCAACTGAGGTGGAGTTCTTTTGCCGAGAAACTGCATCTCCGCCCTGACATCTCTAAGTCCAGATACCAGCAAGTTTAGATCAGAGGTGATGAGCAGTAAAGGCAAGAAAAATGTTATTGATACTAATCAGCCTTAAAACTTTGATGAAAAATGTTTACACCCACATATGAAAATTGGTGACTCCAGCAAACTACTAAAAAAGTAAGTGAAACATTAGGGGTCTACTACAACCTGTTGCATACAATAGACAACCACAGACACCAATCAACAGTCCGAGTACCTAGAGAAAACTAAAACTGTATCTCGAAGAGACATTCTGGAGTAATCGACATGATTCTATACGAACATATGCAACTATCTTTTATTTGATGCATCGAAAAAACTAATCAATATTGCAAACAAAATATAGACTATTACATCCAGCGTGGAGATTGGAGTCACAAGAATGAAGATATCTCACTGGAGGAGACTGTACTGGTGTCTGAATACCACCAGAATTATATTCAGCGCTGCTTTGCTGATGTATAAAATGCCACAACGCAAAGCCTACAAACATTGCCATGTAAAAACTTCGGGCACAAGCTCGGCTGAGGGTGTAGAACAGATCTGCAAAGTCTGATGAGACACAACTCATTTGAGAAGAAGAATGTATTGGAAAATACTCTGGCCGTAAAAGGTATCCGAGCATGAACTGCACTGCCACTGCATATCGAGGAGTTGCCAAGACTGTCCTCCAGTAGAAAAAAACTAAAGATACATCTCTTTTCCAACCATCCTGTGGGCCCTTCTGTTGTCTTGTCACGGGAATGGATACATTTCTGTTAGTTTTTATAGTGTTTGGTTATTGATATGGCCATGATTAATGTAAAGGAACGTCATGATGCTGACCACAGATCCATTTTATTTCTCAGTTAGAACTGCAGGCGTCAGAGACAACTAGACTGAAGCTCAGGTTGCCTGGACTATTGCTCAGAACACTTAGGTGAAAATATCCCTCTTGTGGAGAGCTACCCATCTACAATGTCTGTACGCCGGATATTCTGACACAGATCCTATCTCTAGAGCAGCCCTTTCCATATATTTTAGTATTAACTTTCTTTGAGTCCTACCTCTCTAGCCGCACCTATATGAGCTGCCCTCCCTGTTTCCCTTTTCCTATAAGTCTTATGCCTTGGTTTACTGTCACTCTTTCCTACCTGTCTCCACATTATCCTGAGTCTTCTTTCCTTGGCATGTTGCAGTGAGAGAACTAGAATAGCACATGCCCTTTAAATGCCCTCCGTGACCAAGACCCTTTGCAGCGCAAGGCAGATATCCACTATCTGCTGCGAATCTGATTTCACCGATGACCCCTAAAGAAGATGGCAGATGGCAGCCATTACCTGTTCCTTTGCTTTTTCTGATGAAACCCGAGGGACGTGTGAGAATACATAGTAGATGGCAGTTCACCAGCAGCCATTCCACCATCTCTTTAATATGGTAGGAAACACGGGGAAAACAAAGACAGATGATAAACTTCTGCTTGCTATCATATTTCCAAGAGCTTTTGAAATTGGATACTGGTTGAGGAAGACAGGGGATGTTGTCATCTCCACAAAGTGTGGCATCACAGCAGTGACACACCAATTACTCACCACTATGAAATCACAGCAGTGAATCTCCACCGTTCGATTCCTCTGTTGTATCTACAGAAAGCGCAAATGTGGCATACCCAATAACAGGGGCGGAACAATATACAACAACCATTGCAAAGCCAATAGGTCTGGCTTTAAAGGTATGTTTTATGGTAATGTGAAGCATTAGAAGTAGATAACGTGGGAATGGATATGTATTTGTGTGGAAGCAAAGGGCTGTAGAATAATATTGGTGTAGCTTAAACGGTCGGGAGACAAAACTGACTCTGGGGATGCATTCATGACCCAAGCTTTGGTGGGAAAAGACAGGCCATAACTTCCCTATCCCGTGCACTCAAAAGTTAGGGTTTAGGCACTTTTTTACACTTTGGATAAAGTATGTCTAAACCCTAACTTTTCTCTTCATTCAGGAAGAAAAGAAACATTCCTTCCTGGGTTCCCAATTGAATTTTTGAGGTATTAGCAAGTCATTATCATATTAATCTTGGTCCCATCTTCTACAGTGCTGCCTGTGTACAGACACCAGGATGAGTCAGACAGTAGTCTTCCTCGCTCAGCCTGTACATGTGTGCAAATGTACGTGAGTTTCATGTGTATCCTGCGCAGAACCGGTCACTCCAACTGCATAGCAGTGGATCTTATTTCAACATGTAGCCCCTTGAGGTAACCGCTCCCAACCATTTTATCAGAAAGATGCAGCATATGACATTCTATTAGAGCATCCCACCAACAACAGAGGCCAAAAACCCAGAGCTTCAAAGGCATTTTCCAAGAGTCAGAATTTGTTTCCCTGCAATAATTTTGCCAATAAATACGAGGTAAAAGCGCACCGCAATTAAATATTATATTTTAACAGTGTTATTGGTAAAGCGGTATGGTATGTAATCTCATCTGTATGATTACTTACTACATTATCATGGCATCTGTCACATTGAAGGTGCGGTCGTGGGCATGGCATTGTGCTGGGTAAGTTATGCGTTACAAGCATGTTGTGTGAGGAATGGTTTGCAGTACTCATAATTTCTGAATTTCAGTGTTCTTTTCAATTTTAATCCTTGAACGTAACTGCACGTTAACAGTGTTCTTTAACTCTAAATTTAGGTGTTGTACCCAAGCTAAAAATAACTATTTTAACCTTTGTGTTTTTTCAGTGACTATTATATATACATCCTGGCTTTGTACGCCACTTCCTGCTACCTTGATTTCATTAAGTTCAGCCCACCCTGACAGGAAGTATACCCTTTTCTTGAAAAAATCACCTAGGAGACACAATGCATGTTCTCTAATCGCAACTGGCAGGCCATATCACAACTAGGTAGTAAGGCCTTAAGAGCGGCTAATTTTAAAAGAATGGCTTTCTTGTCACGCTGAATGGCGTATTACACCCCCAAAGCTCTTCATAAGATATGCCCCGAACTTGAAAATAGATGTTTTCGTTGTCAGGCAATAGGTGAGGGAGGTAGGCTTCACATTTTTTTTACCTGCCCAAGGCTAGGGCATTTCTGGGAAAGGATCTTTTCGGCTTTAAGCTGGGGAGTTCAGAAAAGATTAGACCCTGAGGCAGATGTAGCTCTTTTTGGCATCTCTAGTCAGAGAGTAAACCTTGCAATGTCGAGAGGGGAGGAGACATTTACAGCAATCGCCTCCCTTATGGCACGTTCTTTGATACTCCAGAACTGGAGGTCTTTAAAAATACCTACTTATTCGGAATGGCTAAATAAAATGATACGTACAAAGAAATTTGAAGAAGCATATGCGAAGAGAGTGGGCGCTACTAAAAGATTTATTGCTGTTTGGAAATATATGTAGAGGCTTGAGATTATTTCGGAAAAATAGGGACACAATGCATTCGGTAGCCTTCTATAGAACAAAAAGAGGTGAAAAATGCACTTTATTATTGCACTTTAATATTATTAGGGTCGGAAAGCACTGCATTAAATGGGATGGGCTACATTTTGGCGAGTTCATTGACGACCAATTGCCGGAAGCATGTCTAGAGGGTAAGATAGGCACATTGCACTTTATGAGAAGTTTATGCCAACTCAGCTGCAATGATATCCAATTGTTAAACATTGCATGGTGCACTTTATATATGTCTGTTCTGTCTAAATTTGAAATGTATATAGGGATCCATAGGTATTAATTTACTGTATTGATTCTTTGCATGGTTTAATAAAACGATATGCAATAGGAAATTTGAGGAAACATATCCTAAGAGAATAGGTGCCAGTAAAAGTTTTAGGGAAACCTATGGCAAGGTCAGAGACTATTCAATAAAGTTGGGCTGTAAGGTAATAAGTCTTCATCAAAACAAACTGCACTTTAGGACGGCATTTCAGTATTACCTGGGCTGCTAAGCACAGCACTTTATAAGAGTGCTACTGGTTGCATTTTAGCAAGAGATGCTCTCATTAGATTGAAATCTCCTTTATCAATGCACTTTAATATTATTAGGGTTGGCAGCACTGCACTTTATTACATTGTAACTGGCTATATTGTGGCAAGCTTGCAAGAAGATTAATCCCCAGTACTGTATTTAGAGGGAAAATTGCCATGCATCATTGTATGGAAAAATGTATCCATAGAGATCTACGGCAATTTGTATGTAGAGAAGTACATCTGTTAAATCTGGTATGTTGCACTTTATATATATTTGTCGTGTTTAATTTAATATGTTTACAGGAATGTATATCTATCAAATTGAGTGCACCAATTTCACTGTTCTCTTTATGTTTTACCTATGCTTCTGCTCATAATAAAAATAAAAAAATAAAAAAAAGTATACCCTATTCTTTTGATACACCAAATCAGCACTTCATTCTGCCATATTATGTGCTGAGACAACCCTCCAAACTTGCTATGCATGACCGCACTGGCGCAGCATTTGAGTTCCCCTATACTTACCCAGAGGCGAAATGAGCTCTAAAGTTACCTGTACCATGTGGATCACCTGTGGAACACATTTCTGCAGATTATAATAGCCTAAATAAGCTCCAAGTGACAAATCACGTTGGCTGTATTGGTTGCTTTTGTATAATCTCAAGTGACTCCTCACAGCGTGTTTCATCACATAACACCAGGAGTAAAATAATTCTGTTGCATTTGTACATTTTTTGCTACCAAATTGATTTGGACACACTGTATTTTGTTATCATGGACTGTTTGAATTGCAGCATATCTGTTAAATACCATATAGTATAAATGACTATTTCTATTCTGTGATATGAAATTTGTACTTGTAAAGCGCACCCATACCCCCAAAGGGGTGTCCAGGCGCTGTACGCATACCGCTGTGGAACCCTTCCTGGCTTTTCCCTGTGAAATGTCCACTCCTGGGCACCCCCAGGGTGAAGCCAGGCATCCCAGCGCTGTTGGGGCCGTTGTGGAGATTAAGCAAGCTATTGCCCAGAGTTGCAGAGTGGGACCCATGATTAGAATAGGCACCGAGGCGAGAATTATCAGGTCCGAGGAAATTGAGCCCAAGACCCGCCGAGGCGGGAATTGAACCCTGGTCCCGGGCCAGATCTCTGCATCAGGGTCTGCCGCTCTAACCATTGAGCCAAATTAAGTGAAAGGGTTTTACTGATAGTGACTGAGTGTGCTCCAGACACCCCTTGTTACATTACGTGGGTAAGGCTTGTAATCACCCCTATCATGCTTTCAGGTAGCAAATGCATAAGTCTGTTGTAGCACCATACTTACCCTCTAATTACTCACGTGTCTGTAATACGTAGCATCTTTCAAGCAAAATCATTTGCATAACAGGGAAGTGTGGTTAACAGCACCACTGTTACTATTATAATAGTCTGGGTCCCAAAGGGAACCCGTGATTGCCTATCCACAACATGGACAACATGTTATGGGAGGAATTTCAGGACTCGGGGACATGGTCCCCATTAAAATACATTGTAGAGAAAGCCTGTTTTTGAGAGTCACAAAATAGTGTACATATAAAACGTGACAATACATGTTAGTCACAATATAAATCATTTGTTGTTGTATTCTAATATAATTTTACCCTGTATAAAATGCTGATCCTCTACTGGGATATGATGAACCATGCCTGAGAGCCAACTGTTTTCTCGTATGATTTTCTCATAGAGGTTAAGGATGGTGCTCCAGAAGCTAACATTAGAGAATATTTACTATAAATTCACACTATCTTTTGCTGCCATGTGAGACTAAAGTCTGACAAGCTGAGTAAAGCGTGCACTTCCAACAGCATCATCAGCCTGCCAGTAGATTCCTCAGTGTTCTACTGCAGCCTCCCACAGTGTTCTAATGAAGAACCAGAGAGCCAACATTATTATTTATGAAAAAAGTGTGGCACACCTGAAGCCATCTTGATTGAATCTAAGCTGTAAAGCCTTTAACATTTCCTTTAGAAACTAACAAAATGAGGGGGGGGGGTCGTTAAAATTACATAATTTACGTAGAATCTGACCTTCAATTTTATCGAAAAAACTCCAGTCCTTTACTGGGATAGTTTCAATAGCATATACCAAAGTAGGCGGAATTTTTGCTTTAAAAACAGTAAGCAAATGTAAAACTTAGGTCCCAATAGCTGCTATTAGACTGGAATTTGGTTTGATAGGTTCATTCACTCAAGGCTTAGCCAGTATATTACGCTTGGGATACCAGCTAAAGAATAGTGAGTTACACATATTAAGGGGTTTCGTGTGTAAGGAAATTTTTGAAGGACTCACTGATAAATATTCATTTTTGCGTGACTGCTCCTTGGCATTGAATTATTTTAGCATAAAGGAGGAGTCCGTGATCTTCCTCTCGTCTTTAGAATTTAAATCCTTTTAAAAAACATGAGTTGTATGGTTAGCTTTCAGAGAGATGTTAAGTATTGCAGATCAAAAGAAAGGCTGAAGATAATAGCATTGTCAAATACACCAAGAATCTCTCTGAGATATGTATCCTGGAAATTAGAACATGGTGTACGACATTGGCTTACATTATGTCTTATGAACCTTTTCCCATTAAATGATCGACCAGCTAATTGGTACCCTGGCACGAAAATTGGAAAAGATTGTGGCTTCTGTAATCTGGGCATTCAAGAATTTTGATCATATCCTGTTTGTCTGCCCAGCTCTAGTTGAGTTTCGTTACCGATGGCTTCGACCTATGTTCTTGCAAAATAGCATTAAGAATGTATCATCAGCTCGTGAATTCCTTCTTTTTCCAAAAAATGAAATAGTGTGTGTAAAATTATCAAAAGATTTAAAGGAGTTTATGAATATATTTTAGTCTTCACTACCATTATTTATGCTGGTCCCTATTCTTATTGTTGTTTTTACTTATTGCGAAGGGAGAATGAATCCTTAATTATAAATTTGCTAATTTGTTCCTCGGAACTCCGTCTGGTTTACAATTTTCTGCTGCTACCTGATACACTTTATCTAAAAACTGGTCTTATTTTAAAGCTGATATTTGCACACTATTCTAATGTGTGCATATGTTTCTGCTGCTATATAAATGCACTTTGCACAGAATTGGATCATATCTTGCTGCTATTCGTCATTGTCAGAAAAAAACAGTTGTTAGTCGCAAATGTTTTAGTTCCTCCTTAGAACCTGCTTTGTTTATAATTTTTTGCTGCTGCACGTTGCACTTTACTCAATATAGATCTACAGTGAAGTCGATATTGTACTGTATTATATTACCTACAAAATTGCATATGTGTTTAAATTTATGTTCTTGTTGACTAATGAATACCCTTGTCTGCTTTTGTATATTCGGTGCCACTGATTGTTTCAATTTGCTCCTAGACCCTGAGAACTGGCTATGAAGGGGCACGTTTCTCTGATGATGGACTATTTTGAATTTATTACTGCCGTTGTTATATAGTTATAAATACTGTGGGGTCGATTCCGATGTCGGCCGGAAGCGCACCTAACAGTATTTGTCCGGAAAAAATACCAGCCGAACGCCTGTTTCCCGACCGACGCGAACACTCTACCGAACGAACAAGTACGATGCGCATAACAGCCCAGATTCCGAGCGAGCCGTACTTACCCATTCTAGCTCCTGTTCCCCGCCCGAGCCGGATCCGTAAACGCCGAATCGAGTCGCACGGAACCAAATACACTGCACCTTCCGGCCGGACTAGTATGATGCGTCTTCCGTACACGCCGAACTCGTGGCTACGTCCGGCATGTATGAGCATCCGGGAGAGCTGCACATAAGCTCCGATTCGCGCCACAAGACGATCCACGGCGACGAGACGAACAAGCCAGCGATGAGTACGAGTCGAAGCCACGAGAAACCCGAACGAGACGACCAAACCATGAATCCCATCGCGCAGGTCCTACCAATACTCTACATCTATTACCGGGACCGGCACGGACGCGTACGCGCAGTCGGTAAGTCAAACACCCACAACACAAACAAACGACACGTACCCGAAATATGTCACACACACATAGGGATGCACAAATGATGTACACAAGCAACAGCAGAACCATAGGGGTGGGATGGCCAACACCAATGCCATACACACCCATAGGGGTATGGATGCCTGCCACTACTACCATCCCCACCCATAGGGGGCTGGATGCCTACCACTAACACCACCCCTACTCAGGGTGGGCTGGATGCCTACCACCACTACCATCCCCACTCATGGGGGGCTGGATGCCTACCACTACTACCATCCCCACTCATGGGGGCTGGATGCCTACCACCACTACCATCCCC
This sequence comes from Calotriton arnoldi, assembly GCA_963921515.1. NCBI lineage: Eukaryota > Metazoa > Chordata > Amphibia > Caudata > Salamandridae > Calotriton > Calotriton arnoldi. The sequence goes on along the minus strand of CAWUFW010003852.1, from coordinate 1,487,427 downwards.
ACTCATGGGGGCTGGATGCCTACCACCACTACCATCCCCACTCATGGGGGCTGGATGCCTCACCACTACTACCATCCCCACTCATGGGGGCTGGATGCCTACCACTACTACCATCCCCACTCATGGGGGCAGGATGCCTGCCACTACTACCATCCCCACTCATGGGGGGCTGGATGCCTGCCACTACTGCCATCCCCACTCATGGGGGGCTGGATGCCTACCACTACTACCATCCCCACTCATGGGGGCTGGATGCCTACCACCACTACCATCCCCACTCATGGGGGGCTGGATGCCTACCACTACTACCATCCAGACTCATGGGGGCTGGATGCCTACCACCACTACCATCCCCACTCATGGGGGCTGGATGCCTACCACTACTACCATCCCCACTCATGGGGGCTGGATGCCTACCACTACTACAATCCCCACCCATAGGGGGATGGATGCCTACCACTAACACCACCCCTACTCAGGGTGGGCTGGATGCCTTCCACTACTGCCATCCCCACCCATAGGGGGATGGATGCCTACCACTAACACCACCCCTACTCAGGGTGGGCTGGATGGCTGGCACTACTACCATCCCCACTCATGGGGGGCTGGATGCCTACCACTACTACCATCCCCACCCATAGGGGGATGGATGCCTACCACTAACACCACCCCTACTCAGGGTGGGCTGGATGCCTGCCACTACTGCCATCCCCACCCATAGGGGGATGGATGCCTACCACTACTACCATCCCCACTCATGGGGGCTGGATGCCTACCACCACTACCATCCCCACTCATGGGGGCTGGATGCCTACCACTACTACCATCCCCACACATAGGGGGATGGATGCCTACCACTAACACCACCCCTACTCAGGGTGGGCTGGATGGCTGGCACTACTACCATCCCCACTCATGGGGGCTGGATGCCTACCACTACTACCATCCCCACTCATGGGGAGCTGGATGCCTACCACTACTACCATCCCCACCCATAGGGGGATGGATGCCTACCACTAACACCACCCCTACTCAGGGTGGGCTGGATGGCTGGCACTACTACCATCCCCACTCATGGGGAGCTGGATGCCTACCACTACTACTACCATCCCCACTCATGGGGGGCTGGATGCCTACCACCACTACCATCCCCACTCATGGGGGGCTGGATGCCTACCACTACTACCATCCCCACCCATAGGGGGATGGATGCCTACCACTAACACCACCCATACTCAGGGTGGGCTGGATGGCTGACACTACTACCATCCCCACTCATGGGGGCTGGATGCCTACCACTACTACCATCCCCACTCATGGGGGCTGGATGCCTACCACTACTACCATCCCCACCCATAGGGGGATGGATGCCTACCACTAACACCACCCCTACTCAGGGTGGGCTGGATGGCTGTCACTACTACCATCCCCACTCATGGGGGCAGGATGCCTACCACTACTACCATCCCCACTCATGGGGGCAGGATGCCTGCCACTACTGCCATCCCCACTCATGGGGGCTGGATGCCTACCACTACTACCATCCCCACTCATGGGGGCTGGATGCCTGCCACTACTACCATCCCCACTCATGGGGGCTGGATGCCTACCACTACTACCATCCCCACTCATGGGGGGCTGGATGCCTACCACCACAACCATCCCCACTCATGGGGGCTGGATGCCTACCACTACTACCATCCCCACCCATAGGGGGATGGATGCCTACCACTAACACCACCCCTACTCAGGGTGGGCTGGATGGCTGTCACTACTACCATCCCCACTCATGGGGGCAGGATGCCTACCACTACTACCATCCCCACTCATGGGGGGCTGGATGCCTACCACTACTACCATCCCCACCCATAGGGGGCTGGATGCCTACCACTAACACCACCCCTACTCAGGGTGGGCTGGATGCCTGCCACTACTGCCATCCCCACCCATAGGGGGATGGATGCCTACCACTAACACCACCACTACTCATGGGGGGCTGGATGCCTACCACTACTACCATCCCCACTCATGGGGGGTTGGATGCCTACCACCACTACCATCCCCACTCATGGGGGGCTGGATGCCTACCACCACTACCATCCCCACTCATGGGGGGCTGGATGCCTACCACTACTACCATCCCCACACATGGGGGCAGGATGCCTACCACTACTACCATCCCCACTCATGGGGGCTGGATGCCTGCCACTACTGCCATCCCCACTCATGGGGGGCTGGATGCCTACCACTACTACCATCCCCACTCATGGGGGGCTGGATGCCTACCACCACTACCATCCCCACTCATGGGGGGCTGGATGCCTACCACTACTACCATCCCCACTCATGGGGGGCTGGATGCCTACCACCACTACCATCCCCACTCATGGGGCACTGGATGCCTACTACTACTACCATCCCCACTCATGGGGGGCTGGATGCCTACCACTACTACCATCCCCACCCATAGGGGGATGGATGCCTACCACTAACACCACCCCTACTCAGGGTGGGCTGGATGCCTGCCACTACTGCCATCCCCACTCATGGGGGGCTGGATGCCTACCACTACTACCATCCCCACCCATAGGGGGATGGATGCCTACCACTAACACCACCCCTACTCAGGGTGGTCTGGATGGCTGGCACTACTACCATCCCCACTCATGGGGGGCTGGATGCCTACCACTACTACCATCCCCACCCATAGGGGGATGGATGCTCACCACTAACACCACCCCTACTCAGGGTGGTCTGGATGCCTGCCACTACTACCATCCCCACTCATGGGGGGCTGGATGCCTACCACTACTACCATCCCCACCCATAGGGGGATGGATGCCTACCACTAACACCACCACTACTCAGGGTGGGCTGGATGACTGGCACTACTACCATCCCCACTCATGGGGGCTGGATGCCTACCACCGCTACCATCCCCACTCATGGGGGCTGGATGCCTACCACCACTACCATCCCCACTCATGGGGGCTGGATGCCTACCACTACTACCATCCCCACTCATGGGGGCAGGATGCCTACCACTACTACCATCCCCACTCATGGGGGGCTGGATGCCTGCCACTACTGCCATCCCCACTCATCGGGGGCTGGATGCCTACCACTACTACCATCCCCACTCATGGGGGCTGGATGCCTACCACCACTACCATCCCCACTCATGGGGGGCTGGATGCCTACCACTACTACCATCCACACTCATGGGGGCTGGATGCCTTCCACCACTACCATCCCCACTCATGGGGCGCTGGATGCCTACCACTACTACCATCCCCACTCATGGGGGCTGGATGCCTACCACTACTACCATCCCCACCCATAGGGGGATGGATGCCTACCACTAACACCACCCCTACTCAGGGTGGGCTGGATGCCTGCCACTACTGCCATCCCCACCCATAGGGGATGGATGCCTACCACTAACACCACCCCTACTCAGGGTGGGCTGGATGGCTGGCACTACTACCATCCCCACTCATGGGGGGCTGGATGCCTACCACTACTACCATCCCCACCCATAGGGGGATGGATGCCTACCACTAACACCACCCCAACTCAGGGTGGGCTGGATGCCTGCCACTACTGCCATCCCCACCCATAGGGGGATGGATGCCTACCACTACTACCATCCCCACTCATGGGGGCTGGATGCCTACCACCACTACCATCCCCACTCATGGGGGCTGGATGCCTACCACTAACACCACCCCTACTCAGGGTGGGCAGGATGGCTGGCACTACTACTATCCCCACTCATGGCTGGATGCCTACCACTACTACCATCCCCACTCATGGGGGGCTGGATGCCTACCACTACTACCATCCCCACCCATAGGGGGATGGATGCCTACCACTAACACCACCCCTACTCAGGGTGGGCTGGATGCTCTACCACTACTACCATCCCCACTCATGGGGGCTGGATGCCTACCACCACTACCATCCCCACTCATGGGGGGCTGGATGCATACCACTACTACCATCCCCACCCATAGGGGGATGGATGCCTACCACTAACACCACCCCTACTCAGGGTGGGCTGGATGGCTGGCACTACTACCATCCCCACTCATGGGGGCTGGATGCCTACCACTACTACCATCCCCACTCATGGGGGCTGGATGCCTACCACTACTACCATCCCCACTCATGGGGGCTGGATGACTACCACTACTACCATCCCCACCCATAGGGGGATGGATGCCTACCACTAACACCACCCCTACTCAGGGGGGCTGGATGGCTGTCACTACTACCATCCCCACTCATGGGGGCAGGATGCCTACCACTACTACCATCCCCACTCATGGGGGGCTGGATGCCTACCACTACTACCATCCCCACTCATGGGGGCTGGATGCCTGCCACTACTGCCATCCCCACTCATGGGGGCTGGATGCCTCACCACTACTACCATCCCCACTCATGGGGGCTGGATGCCTACCACTAATACCATCCCCACCCATAGGGGGATGGATGCCTACCACTAACACCACACCTACTCAGGGTGGGCTGGATGGCTGTCACTACTACCATCCCCACTCATGGGGGGCAGGATGACTACCACTACTACCATCCCCACTCATGGGGGGCTGGATGCCTACCACTACTACCATCCCCACCCATAGGGGGCTGGATGCCTATCACTACTACCATCCCCACCCATAGGGGGATGGATGCCTACCACTAACACCACACCTACTCAGGGTGGGCTGGATGGCTGTCACTACTACCATCCCCACTCATGGGGGGCAGGATGCCTACCACTACTACCATCCCCACTCATGGGGGCTGGATGCCTACCACTACTAGCATCCCCACTCATAGGGGGCTGGATGCCTACCACTACTACCATCCCTACCCATAGGGGGATGGATGCCTACCACTAACACCACCACTACTCAGGGTGGGCTGGATGCCTGCCACTACTGCCATCCCCACCCATAGGGGGATGGATGCCTACCACCAACACCACCCCTACTCAGGGTGGGCTGGATGCCTGCCACTACTGCCCTCCCCACCCATGGGGGATGGATGCCTACCACTACTACCATCCCCACTCATGGGGGCTGGATGCCTACCACCACTACCATCCCCACTCATGGGGGCTGGATGCCTACCACTACTACCATCCCCACCCATAGGGGGATGGATGCCTACCACTAACACCACCCCTACTCAGGGTGGGCTGGATGGCTGTCACTACTACCATCCCCACTCATGGGGGGCAGGATGCCTACCACTACTACCATCCCCACTCATGGGGGGCTGGATGCCTGCCACTACTGCCATCCCCACTCATGGGGGCTGGATGCCTACGACTACTACCATCCCCACTCATGGGGGCTGGATGCCTACCACCACTACCATCCCCACTCAGGGCGGGGCTGGATGCCTGCCACTACTGCCATCCCCACTCATGGGGGCTGGATGCCTACCACTACTACCATCCCCACTCATGGGGGGCTGGATGCCTACCACCACTACCATCCCCACTCATGGGGGGCTGGATGCTTACCACTACTACCATCCCCACTCATGGGGGGCTGGATGCCTGCCACTACAACCACCCCTACTCATAGGACGGGTAATGCATGACACAACTAGCATACTCCCACATAAGGACTGTCTGTAAATTACATCCCACCCCCAACACCATGACAAGCGTGTGTGGTCTGTGTCAAATGCATACAACACTGAACATGACATTGAACATACAATGTGACCCCCTAACACATGTGTCACACATAATTGTGTGTGTGGCCTACACAATGCAAGCAGACCATGACCACTGTGGAAATGTGGCCCAAAGCCCCATCACCACAGTGCCCAAAAGGTAAGTGTGTGCTCCATAGCTGAAGCACATTTTCAACAGTGTGGCAATGTGGCCCAAAGCCCCATCACCATAGTGCCCAAAAGGTAAGTGTGTGCTCCATAGCTGAAGCACATTTTGAACAGTGTGGCAATGGGGCCCAAAGCACCATCACCACAGTGCCCAAAAGGTAAGTGTGTGCTCCATAGCTGAAGCACATTTTGAACAGTGTGGCAATGGGGCCCAAAGCCCCATCACCACAGTGCCCAAAAGGTAAGTGTGTGCTCCATAGCTGAAGCACATTTTGAACAGTGTGGCAATGGGGCCCAAAGCCCCATCACCACAGTGCCCAAAAGGTAAGTGTAGTCCTGGTAAAAGCTGCAAAAACAAAACTGCAGGGATTATTCCTGGCCACACAACACCAAACACTACAGTGGCATTGTAGTGCTTGTGTCCCATAGCAACATAGATTGTGTGAGGCAAGCAGTGCAGTGCCAATGACACATCGTTCTGGCCATCTGCACACAAACATCAGCCATGGGGGCCCACATTGTCTACATTCACAAATGACACAATGACAGAAGTGAGCATCATAATGCAGACCCACATATCTGCACCAATGGACACACAAATGTAGATATCCTGTGGAGACTGTAGATGTCAGGTGAACAAATACCATACCATGGCAGCAATGGGACATACTAACCATGATCAATGTGCTGACTGATGACCTAGCAGTCCCAGGGCCAGCAGGGGAAAGCCAACAAACAACATACAGCCAATGGCAAACTAAAGATATGCCAATGCAGTGGTGCAAATGCACAAACACAAACAGGCAGACTCACACTGCATATCAAACACAACAGGTGAGGGGGTTGTGTGCCAGTGTCCCCAGGCAAACACACAACACATGAGGAGGCCAGATTCACTAATACACAGATGTCAACACAGTCACATACAGAAGTAACTCATGGATTGGATTCCCTATGTGGGCAAACAGGCATTGTGAGATGAGAGGGAGCCCAAATTACACATGTCACACAAGCTTGTAGGAACAGCAAAAAACACAGCAAGAGACAGAACCACCACAGCACTCCCCCAGGGACCCCACATTGTGGTGACACTAGCCTGCATGACAATCACACTGTGATGACAAAGGTAGATGTCATCCACACTGTGAACCACAGCCATGTGTCCTGAGCAACAAACTACCATCACACCTATACAAGCACAAAGCACTCAGCATGGCCTGCCAGCCAAGGACAATATGGAGGTAGTGCCCCAGCCGTGCAACAACTCACATTTGCACACACTCAACGCCACACACCTTGATCTCCACCAATGTGCAGCAGTGAAGCTCACATGGACTGCTGACATTGCACATGCACCCATGACAATCCCAGGGGTGGTGGGGGAAATAAGGTGCAGAAACCCATCACACATGGCCAGTCAACAAGACTTGTGAATGTCTGACACACTGCACAGTATGCCGTACATGGGCATGACGTGAAATCCACCCCAAACAATGGGATCCCAGCCACAGTCACACACCAATGAAGAAGCCAAGCTGACCCACAAAGGACACACATAGACAACTTCCAACTTTGCAGCTCTGACCCTGAGGAGTGGCAGCAGTCACACACACAACGTGTCACAATCACTGAAAGCATACACAAACAGAAAATCACATTACTTGTGTAACCAACAAGTGCCAAGAGGAATCCTGACTGTGTCCCATCTGCGTTTGCCCACATCCCTAGCCCTGACAACAAAGACAACTAGGGATGACAACCTCATGAACATTAGTTTGCCATGCACCCACATCCCGGAGAAACCAGGTCTAAGATGCTGGATGAACACAGAACAACTCAGCAAGCATCACAAACAGGATCATCCGTAGGGACACAGCCTGTGTAGGAAAAGGAGAAGGGAACACGCACAGACATGCCTACACAACACACAACATGGGCACAGCCTATATCACGGAATCACGCACTGCCATGAGGGCACTCCACTCCTGTGGAAGGTCAGCTGTGCCAAACCTTGTCTGTGCACGACTCAAACATGTCAGCAGAACACTCGGTCAGTGAGTCAACAACTACAACACACTGAAGGCTCTGCTCATATCTGCCTGGGCACGGGAGTGTCACGTCAGTCATCTGCATACACCCAAGACACGTGTCAAGCAACTTGCACTGTGTACACAGATGAGTCCTCCAAATTTGATGTGCTAAACTGCATGTCCATTGGAGATGGGCACACAGTCAGGGTACTAGGAACATTGGACAGTGGTAAGCCCACCAGATGTGCATCAGTGTAGGACAAAGATGGTAATCTACAAATGCTAAACGTACATCCCTGTGTCAAATGCTGAACATTACACCCTCAGACTGCAGCAAAGGATGCTATAGATCCAGACTAGATTAGGACACATATCCCATGGACCACATGGAGCCCATCACAGCAAAACTTCATTTACCTGATCTGAACACTATTACAACAGCAAATGCATGATTCCACACATCTACATCATGTACCTCCAAAGATTAACCACAAGTAAACAAAAAGAGGCTTTATTCAGCAAGTGTGCAACTCAAATCAAAAGTCCAAAATAAACTGAGGCAAATGGGCAGTCCAAATATACAGTCCCAACAGGGTGATGTGTGACAACTTGTCAACAATTGCTTGCCTGCACAGGTACGGACAGGGGACATCCCCTTGGAGGGGCATACGAGGGCAGGCCAGGCACCGCAGGGACAGGATCAGGGGATGCCAGAAGGAGGCAGTGAAGGGGAGGTGGGTGCAGGAGTGTCACCGGCAACTGCAGTGGAGGTGTCTGACTCAGGGGGGGCTGGTACCACCGCAGGGCTCAAGTCAGATGGTGTTGGTGCTGCAACCACTGCAGTGGGCTGGTCAGATGGAGTGGACTGGGTCCCCAATGCAGTGCCCGAGTCAGACGGGGTGGTTGTGGACTCCACCGCAGTGCATGACTCCAAGGTAGTGGAAGGGGGCAGAAGAGCTGGGCAGGACAGAGGGGGGACACGGTCTCCACACCAGTGGCACAAACAGGCAGAGCGTCTGGTTTTGGGGTGGAAGAGCAAGTGGCAGGGGGGAGGGCCTAAGCAGTTTGGGGATGCGGTATCAGTGTGTGGGGGAACCTGGGGCAGGGTGTGGCGGTGGAACCTGTGGAGTGGTGGCCTGGGGGATGGAGGTGAGAGACTGGGTGGTTGACTTGCAGGGAGGTGGCGGGGTCTTGCTCTTCCGGGACCGGGGGACTTGCGGGTGGGAGGCTCACTCTCCCTGCACCTGGGGAGGGTGTCCGGGGGCGAGGGCACTCCCTCTGTGTGGGTGGACTTCCTCTTCCCCCAGTATGCTGGATCAGCAGGATTGGAGGGAAGAGGCCGAGGTCACACAGGAAGATCTGCTGTGTAGGTGTGTTAGCAGGCGAGGCAAGGGAAGGGGTCTTGGAGGGAGAGGATTTGGAGGACTGCGGAGTTAATATGGATGCCTGTGTGTGTGTGTGTTCCCCATCCCCTGTGTCTGTGGTATCAGTCCCCTGAGGATGCGTGTGTGCACGTCTTGCCTTTCTCTTGGGTGTGTCTGTGCTGCTTGTGTCTGTGTGTTTGGGTGACTGTGCAGGTGTGCATGTGCTTTGGACAGGTAGGGGGGCAGGAAGTGTGGATGGGGCAGAGGTGGGAGGGGTGAGGGACATTTGGAGGAGGGACACTGCTGCCGTCAGGGAGGAGTTCATGGACCTATTGCTCCTCTGTAGGGCAGACATACCCGTCGAGATGCCCTCCATGAACGACACCAGCTGTGTCAACAGAGTGGTGTGTGCATGGAGGACACTCAGCATTGCTGTCTGCCCTACATGGAGCTGCCGAAGGAGGGACACAGACTCCTCACTCAGGGCAGCAGGGGACACAGGGGCAGGGGCTGCGGTGCCTGGCACGAAGGAGACACGCTCCCGAGTACGGGAGCCTCCACGGACCTCAGGAATGGGAGCCAATGGGAGGGCGGTGGTGGTGGTGGTGGCGGGGCATTGGTGGCTGCTGAGACCCGCCTCCACAAGGGAGTCATCCTCCGAGCTGCTGTGGTCCTCAGCTGAGGTGGATGGTGCTGAGGACTCCTCGGTGTGGCTCCCTCGCCCTCCGTGCCACTGGGTCCCTCTGACCACTCGTCCGATGCTGACCCAGTCTGGCTCCGCTGCTCCTCCTGGTCCGTGGAGCTGTCCCCTCCTGTGGCCGTGGATGTATCTGCAAACAATTAGGGAAACAGACATACATCAGTCACCTGCACTGACTGCACACACCACAGTAAGTACAGCACATTACAGAGCAAGCCCTGGCATCCTTAGTTGAACATTGCCTGAAGTCCTCACACAGATTTGGGGAAGCCAATTGTCAGTCTGATGGTCAACCATGAGACTCACACCCCTCCTGCCCTTGCACCCATCTGTCTGGTGCCTGTCTGATGGTAAGACCCCAGTGTGGACACATGCACCACCTACACAGTTGTTGGACATTGCAGGGAACACGGTGAAGTATGTGAACATGCACACATCACATCTCTTGCCACTGAGTCAGTGCAGGTGTCCGGATAAAGGGATGGCCAGAGCCTAAATTGAAATGCATGTGATGCATACCAGCACCAGACACCATGATGCACCCATGTCCGGATAGTCAATGCCACAATGGGGTGCATGTTGCACATGTCACTCCCCTGCAGGATCAGTCTCAGGAAGTTTAATGCCATGACACAGGAATGCGTGCAAAGTCATACATTACTGTCTCAAGTCACATGGCCATGGCAGCCAGCCAACAACAGTCTGCACTGTGTCACAATCCGAGGGCATGGGGAATTCAAGTTATGTGACTGACAAGTGCACATGTCCATCCCCCAAATACCACATCATCTGTACTACTATTTGTCCACGTCATACCAACTGGACATATGGGGGACATGAAACACAACTCTCTGAACACGAGCACCTCACAGTGTGCTGTGAATGACAATACAGCTGCCTGAAAGTCACATTCGCAAACACCTGTGTGCACAGTCAAGTGATCAGACACCTATAAGTCACAGAAGTATCGTCTATCATGGTCACATCTCAGATGGCATGCTGAGCCCTAACCAATAAACATACCAGTAGTCCTGACAACGAAGACACAGCACAATGAGACAGAGGCAGACACCTGAGGGTACATTACACTGATCACAACATGCCAGATGATACACGGGAGTGGGAGTACAGAGTGCATTGCATGCCCTGGAGTAGGCATTACTGTCCAGCTCCACCTGTAAGAGGGATGAGTCCTGGACAGTAGGCAGGTGGCTAAGCATGTGTGACACACTGGATACACATACTCCTGAGGCCCAAACATTGTTCCCACCAGCAGCATGGGTGTGTGCCAAATTCCCCAGGGACATGTGGTGAGTCAGAGCAGCAAGCGGACCACATATCAAAGTTACACCCAGATTACATGTCAGAACTTAGGCATTGTGTAAGCAATTGACCCACCCATGAATCGCACAACATAGTCACGGGAACAAATGCTGTGCCCCAGCTTGAGCAAAGCTAAATGCAAACAGTCCACAAATGACACAATTTCCTGACTATAAGGGCCACACATATGCGTATCAGAGGAGAAGTGGGCATGTCACAAATGAGGGACATGGGTCCTGGACCACATGACTGATGTACTGTGGAAGTTTAACCAGGCCAGAGGAGGGCACATAGCATGTCAGACAAAGTGCACAGTGCAGTCATGGACTCACCCCCTCCTTGCTGCTGTCTGTCCTTCAGCTGCCCATCCAGGTCAGGGAAGACCACCGCCAGGATCTGGAGCATGTGGGGGTCAGGGTCCGGTGTCCGCCCCTCCTGCGAGGAGGCGACAGCTTCAGCTGGACCCTTGCGATCCTCCGGGTCCAGCCACGAAGGTCCTGCCACCTCTTCTGGCAGTTGCGGATCCTGCGCCTGTAGACCCCCACGGATCTTACTTTCCGGGCGATGGTCAGCCAGATTTCCTGCTTCTGGTGGGCATCAACCTGTGAGGATGACAAAGTGAAAAGGCCATTACTACACATGCAACATATACGTGCATCACACAGTTGGATATACATGTCTCAATCACAGGGGCATATGATGTACACAGGCAGTGCAACAATGGCTATGAACAGTTTGCCAGCAGTCACTACATGGTATCATTGCATGGGAAGTAAACCTAGTTGGAATGCACTGTTACTGCACTGTACCAGTTCAGTGCATGTAACTACACACTTTGGGGTGTGACAACTACTCAGTGGGCATGCTAGCCAGTGGTGTGCACACTGAAAACCCTGCTAGTCAGACAACATGCACAATTAGTGAGGCAGTGGACAGCACACTCACCTGCTCCCCTGGTTTCCCATACAGCTTGCTGTACTGTGGAAGGAGGCTGTCCAGCAGGGCCTGGTTCTCCTCAAGGCTGAAGGCTGGGGCTCTCTCCACAGTACGTGCCATTGCCGGAGCCAGAGGATGCATAAACAGCAGCAGTGTTGGTGGCAGATGTCGTCCTGGAGCATGTAGTGCAGGCAAGTGAGCTCTCAGGGGAACAGCCAGCATTATATGTGTGCTGCAGAGGCAGATACTGTCCCATGTGTCCAAAGTGATAGGTCAAAGTCGTTTGCATCTTGTGAATCTGACCAATCCATGGAATAGCAGCACTAATACACGCCCACAGCATTCTTCAAATCTTCAACTTCATGACACCCATGATTTTGCAACATTGTTCTGGCTGGCCAACTGAATTCACTGCATCAGACTCGTTGTAGCTTCGAAAACGCGTCCGTTGCCATGCCAGGCCCCAGCCAATGTGTGCGCACCGTTCGGTCCACTGCTGTACAACGCGTATTTCGGGATCCAACGTGTACCCGCTCACATACAATGCAATGGGCCGGCCGGGCACACCGATCGGTCCATTGCTGTTCAACGCGTACCCAGGATACAACGCGTACCCGCTCACATACAATGCAATGGGCCGGCCGGGCACACCGATCGGTCCATTGCTGTGCAACGCGTACCCGGGATATCATACAACGCGTACCCGCTCACATACAATGCAATGGGCCGGCCGGGCACACCGATCGGTCCATTGCTGTTCAACGCGTACCCGGGATACAACGCGTACCCGCTCACATACAATGCAATGGGCCAGCCGGGCACACCGATCGGTCCATTGCTGTTCAACGCGTACCCGGGATACAACACGTACCCGCTCACATACAATGCAATGGGCCGGCCGGGCACACCGATCGGTCCATTGCTGTTCAACGCGTACCCGGGATACAACGCGTACCCGCTCACATACAATGCAATGGGCCGGCCAGGCACACCGATCGGTCCATTGCTGTACAACGTGTACCCGGGATACAACGCGTACCCGCTCACATACAATGCAATGGGTCGGCCGGGCACACCGATCGGTCCATTGCTGTTCAACGCGTACCCGGGATACAATGCGTACCCACTCACATACAATGCAATGGGCCGGCCGGGCACACCGATCGGTCCATTGCTGTACAACGCGTACCCGGGATACAACGCGTACCCGCTCACATACAATGCAATGGGCCGGCCGGGCACACCGATCGGTCCATTGCTGTTCAACGCGTACCCGGGATACAACGCGTACCAGCTCACATACAATGCAATGGGCCGGCCGGGCACACCGATCGGTCCATTGCTGTACAACACGTACCCGGGATACAACGCGTACCCGCTCACATACAATGCAATGGGCCGGCCGGGCACACCGATCAGTCCATTGCTGTTCAACGCGTACCCGGGATACAACAAGTACCCGCTCACATACAATGCAATGGGCCGGCTGGGCACACCGATCGGTCCATTGCTGTTCAACGCGTACCCGGGATACAACGCGTACCCGCTCACATACAATGCAATAGGCCGGCCGGGCACACAGATCGGTCCATTGCTGTACAACGCGTACCCGGGATACAACGCATACCCGCTCACATACAATGCAATGGGCCGGCCGGGCACACCGATCGGTCCATTGTTGTTCAACGCGTACCAGGGATACAACGCGTACCCGCTCACATACAATGCAATGGGCCGGCCGGGCACACCGATCGGTCCATTGCTGTTCAACACGTCCCTGGACAGGTCACACGCATATGTCACCATGCTGGTCACTGGTGAACCTATGCCAGCTACATATACTTTCCAGGGACTCAGGGGCACACCTACAACACCACACCCAGTCCACACTGTATCTAAGGCATGTGTGGCAGCATAACCTTATCTGTGTATGGGGGTGAACATGTGGTTTTTGGGGTGGCATTTGGGGGCCGACACACCCAGGCTGTGCACGTGTTCATGGGGACAGGGTCCTTTGTGTGTTGTGCACCTGATCACTGTGGTGTGCAACTTTTCATTTATGAGCATGTGTCATGGTCACATTTCCAGGTTGTGTATGTGTATGACATGTCACATACCCCCAGGCTCACATGTGGGAAGGCATGTACGTCACAGGGTGGCCCATTGCCACAATAGTGATGTCCCTCCGCAGTCTGTGTGCATGTTGTGTTTCACATGTCTCTGACTCCATGTGCACAATGGGAGACAGTCTCCACATCCACGTGGTTTGTGCATGAACTTTGATGTTGTGTGTGTGTGTGTCACAGACGTCCATGTCTGTCCTGCAGAGGCTACAGGGGCCACTACCTGTGGGTGTCATGTTAGTTTTTCTGACGTGTACATGATACGCAATGTCATGCCAGTGTCCATGTGGCAAGACAGGGTCCCTGGGAATCTACCTGTCAAGGAGCTGTGATGCCTGTGGAGCATCTGTCCAGACATGTCACTGTGGTATGTGTGTGGAACGTGAGAGCAGTAAATGGGTACTGTGACACAGCCTAATGGTTTCCCATAGCACACCCTGGAACCTGTTGTCAACACTTGTTGAACAGAGATGTTAGATGATGTCCATGTAGGTGCCATATATGTCCAAACAGAACGACACACACATCAAGTACTTGTGTTTGTTAATGATGTATCATGTGAAATTGAGTATGGTGAACGGCACATAGTTGGGGTGACTGACAATCTTGCTTTCTTCACCTATGCACTGCAGGGCTCCTGCTGTCCATCGACCATTCCCAGACCTGGCAACGATGGTGGAACGTGACAGCATCCGACGGTACCGCTTCACCAGGCAGCTGATTGAGGATTTGGCAGTGCGGTTGGACCCACATTTGCAGCCTGGCCGTCTGTACCCTACAGCGCTGACCCCCAAGGTGAAGGTGATGGCAGCCCTACACTTCTTTGCCACCGGTACCTTTCAACACACTGTGGCGACTGCCGGTGGGATGTCACAGACTATGTTCAGCCGTGTGCTACGCGATGTTTTGGGGGCAATGTTGATATACCTGAACCAGTACATCTATTTCCCAACACATCAACGACTCACTGACGTCAAGAGTGACTTCTATGCCCTGGGGAGGATGCCACATGGAACTGGCTCCATTGATGGGACACATGTGGCTTTGATACCACCACCGGCACATGAGCAGGCATACCGGAACCGTAAACATTACCATTCGATCAATGCTCTGGTGGTATGTCTTGCAGATATGACCATCACACATGTGTGTGCCCGTTTCCCCGGTTCGGCACACGATGCCTACGTGATGAGGAGTAGTCGCATCCCGAGGATGATGTCACAGATGCCGAACCAGCGTGCCTGGCTTGTTGGTGTGTACTGACTTTGTACCATTGTGTGTGTTCTGCTATGTTGTTTTCCGCACACATTTTCAAATCGGCTAATGTGCAATTGTCTGTCTATAGGTGACTCGGGATACCCCAACATGCCGTGGTTGCTGACACCCCTCAGGAACCCTGTGACACCAGCCCAGATGCGCTACAATGAGGCACATGGTCGGACGAGGAGGGTGATTGAGCGGACCTTTGGTCTCCTGAAGAGCCGCTTCCGCTGCCTGGACAAGACAGGAGGGGCCCTCCCATATGCCCCAGCAAAGGTGTGCAAGATTGTCATCGTCTGCTGCATGCTACACAACCTGGCAGTGCGGAAGGAGTTGCCTCTCATCCTGGATGACGATGACCAACGTCCGCCACCTGTGGAAGATCCTGGCCTGGGTCACGATGCCAGTGAAGATGATGATGATGGTGATGTCCGCACACAGCTCATCACCAACTTCTTCAGCTGAATGTGAGTCTCCAGAGGGTTGTAATGTCAATGATTTGAGTTTGCATGATATGTGTGTGTGGTGCTCTGTTGCTGTTTGAGTTTGGCCATGTGCTACTTGACTGGATGTGTGCAGCGATGTGTCCTTGCAGGTGGTCTGTACTGCCCAACAGTGTTGACATGCTAACTTGGTTTTGTGTAGTTATCTCGTGACATGTATTAGACATGAGTATTGCCGTTCTGTGCTGTTCTTCAGTGGTTTTGACAGTGTGTCATGTCTGTCCTTCACAGGGTGCAGCCGGAGTTGTTTGATCAACTTGGATCCCACGAATCCATGAATCAACTTGCAAGGTGGAACCAGTCGTTTCCCTACAGGTGATGTGCCACACACCCCTGGACTTTCTATCTTCTGCACTTTTTGACTTTGTGGCCACAGCCAGGTTGGATTAGGTAGCATTTGTAGTGGAAACAACATGTTGCAAATGTGTAATAAACCTGTGCTTCACTTTGGGATGTGCGTTGTCTGTGGTCACACATCTGACTGACATTTGCTTACTGCACCTGTAGTCTAGTTGACAGACTGTGAATAGGTGGCGTGTCTGTGCATTCCACTGTATTTAGTTGCAACATCAGTATAGGTGATGAGTCTGATGGCCCTGGTGTGTATGTGTTGTGTGGCCCTAGTGGTGTGTCTCCCTCATATGTGTCACGTCGCCATGACTGACATGACGGTGTTGGACTTGCTGTAGCAGTTAGTATGCACAGTGTCATTTTTCTGATCACCATCTCCATGACAGAGAGCACGTTGGAATCACAACAGAGGCAGATATGGTGTATTGGTGAGTTTATTTACATACAGGTGTGAGAATGGTGCACAGGATGGTGGGTGCTGTACATAGAAATTGGAATCCAAAGTTCCCATGTGATTTGGAAGTCTTGGTAGCTGAAATGTCCAGAGTAAAGTCCACAGTCATCTGATGAATTTGGCCAACTAGAGCTCCCCATGTCATGTGGGAGAGTTGGGTTGGCTTCGACAGGGCGTGCAGTTTGCACACAGAGGAAAAGTTCCAGAACAGGTGTTGGCTTCCTGGGGGATGTAGATGGCCATCGGCCTCTCAGTTTGGCCTCCTCGGACGGCCCCTCTTCTTGGGGGGACCCTCAGGTGCAGGCTGCGGCGGTGCAGGGGACTCTCTGCCAGAGTTTTCCTCCCTCCCTGTGGCATTTGCAGTTGTTTCAGCAGCAGATGTTGTGGGCACACAGGGAGGTGTGGCCATGTTGG
This sequence comes from Calotriton arnoldi, assembly GCA_963921515.1. NCBI lineage: Eukaryota > Metazoa > Chordata > Amphibia > Caudata > Salamandridae > Calotriton > Calotriton arnoldi. The sequence goes on along the minus strand of CAWUFW010003852.1, from coordinate 1,470,104 downwards.
TGCTGATCTGGCAGAGGCATGTCAGTATGTCCCTATGCACCGCTGTCAGTTGTTCCAATGTGTCCCACTTGGACTCCATGCCAGACATGTGTGTCTCGACACGTGACATGTGTGTCTCAACACGGGACATGTGGGAGTCCAAGCGGGCATGATGGGCAGCCTGCTGCTGTTGTATGTCCTTGAGGATCCCCACTACCTGGCTGACCTCTCCGGTGCTAGTCTGGTACGCATCCGAGATGCGTGCCAGTTGTGGGTCATCATGCAGTCCAGACCCCTCTGCAAAGAGCGACGTATGTCTACCACCCCTCCCACCACCCCTGGCGACACGTGCAGGACCTGCGGTGGCACGCACAGGTGACCGTGGGCCCACTTGGGTGTTGTTCCTGGGCTCGTTGTCACCAGCTCCAGTTTGGGTCTGGGTCCCTGCGCTGTTGTCATCTGTGGTCCTTGGTCTGTCCGTGTTGGCAGGGGTGGCCTGTGTGTTGGCAGTTGTTGGAGGGGTGGGTGCAGGGGTGCAGATGTTGGTCCTGCTGGTGCTGCATGATGACTCACACCGGAGGGTCCAGCTGGTTCTTCGCCATCCGAGGAGTGCAGAGGCTGGTCCACACCAGTGAGCTCAGTGTTCCCCGGAGCCTGGGACAGGGACTCCTCCTCGTCTGCTGCTGTGTCCCCATCATCACCTGTTTTGGGGAGAGACACAGATTGTATGTTATGTTTCTACTGGCATCAATTGTTCAAACACCTGACAGTTGTGACTGTACCTCTGGATGTGGGCCTGGACATTGCATTCTCCTAAATTGTGACAGTCAGATAGTGATATTGGTGTAGCACATTGTCCTGCCAACCTGTGGCATCTCAATGTGAATGTTGAGGTGTGTGCATGACCAGCATTGGTGGTATTTGCTTGCCATCAAGGCCTCCTTCTCCCCCCAGCCCAGTTATCCCACCATGAAGCGTGCTTCCATTGCAGGGAGTGCAAGTTGTCTTTCAGGATGTCAGTCAGTGGTGTTCTGCTGTTGGTTGTTGCACAGTTCCCAGTAGGGCCTTGTGCTACCCCCGGCAGTACCCAGTGTCAACCATCTTGTGAGTCCTTTTCCACTCCGTGTGATGTGAGCATGGTTCAGGGTGGTGTTGATGGGCCAATTGTGAGGCTGACCAACATCTGTGACTACCACTCCCATCATGCTATTGCCTACACCCCCCTTCCCAGCATGCCCATACTTCCTTCCTTTTGAGTGGACTTCACTGTGTGTGAGTGTGACAGCAATGGCAAGATGGCTGGCAGTGTGGTCCTGTTGTTTGTTGGTGCCCAGTTCCCAGCAGGGCCTTGTGCTCCCCACAGCTGTGGCCCGTGTCAGACATCTTTGAAGTGGCTTTTGACTCCCTGTGAGGTGTGCATGCTTCAGTGCTAACTTGCTGGGCCATGTGGGTGTGAGATGTTGATCTGTGACTACCACTCCCATCATGCTATTGCCTCCACCCCCCTTCCCAGCATGCCCATCCTTCCTTCCTTTTGACTCTGCTTCCCTGTGGGGTGGGGTGCCTGTGCTGACAGGATGGCTGGGAGTGTTGTCCTGGCAGTTGTTTGGCTACAAGTCCCAAGAGTGTCCCTGTGCTTCACACAGCATAACCCAGGGTGGTGGTTCTTTGTGGGATCTTCAGTTAGGATGTGAGGCATTGCATTCTCCCAGGTGGGTTATGTGGAGTTAGTGTTGAGGGGGTGTGTGAGTGGAGGTGCTTGTAACTATGGACAGTGCTGTGAGTCCTCCTTCCCACCCAGCCAGATATCCCACCATGGTACGTGCTTCCATTGCAGGGAGTGCAAGTTGTCTTTCAGGATGTCAGTCAGTGGTGTCCTGCTGTTGGTTATTGCACAGTTCCCAGCAGGGCCTTGTGCTCCCCCAGCAGTACCCAGTGTCAGCCATCTTGTGAGTCCTTTTCCACTCCCTGTGATGTGAGCATGGTTCAGGGTGGTGTTGATGGGCCAATTGTGAGGCTGACCAATATCTGTGACTACCACTCCCATCATGCTATTGCCTACACCCCCTTCCCAGCATGCCCATACTTCCTTCCTTTTGAGTGGACTTCACTGTGTGTGAGTGTGACAGCAATGGCAAGATGGCTGGCAGTGTGGTCCTGTTGTTTGTTGGTGCCCAGTTCCCAGCAGGGCCTTGTGCTCCCCACAGCTGTGGCCCGTGTCAGACATCTTTGAAGTGGCTTTTGACTCCCTGTGAGGTGTGCATGCTTCAGTGCTAACTTGCTGGGCCATGTGGGTGTGAGATGTTGATCTGTGACTACCACTCCTATCATGCTATTGCCTCCACCCCCCTTCCCAGCATGCCCATCCTTCCTTCCTTTTGACTCTGCTTCCCTGTGGGGTGGGGTGCCTGTGCTGACAGGATGGCTGGGAGTGTTGTCCTGGCAGTTGTTTGGCTACAAGTCCCAAGAGTGTCCCTGTGCTTCACACAGCATAACCCAGGGTGGTGGTTCTTTGTGGGATCTTCAGTTAGGATGTGAGGCATTGCATTCTCCCAGGTGGGTTATGTGGAGTTAGTGTTGAGGGGGTGTGTGAGTGGAGGTGCTTGTAACTATGGTCAGTGCTATGAGTCCTCCTTCCCACCCAGCCAGATATCCCACCATGGAACGTGCTTCCATTGCAGGGAGTGCAAGTTGTCTTTCAGGATGTCAGTCAGTGGTGTCCTACTGTTGGTTGTTGCACAGTTCCCAGCAGGGCCTTGTGCTCCCCCAGCAGTACCCAGTGTCAGCCATCTTGTGAGTCCTTTTCCACTCCCTGTGATGTGAGCATGGTTCAGGGTGGTGTTGATGGGCCAATTGTGAGGCTGACCAATATCTGTGACTACCACTCCCATCATGCTATTGCCTACACCCCCTTCCCAGCATGCCCATACTTCCTTCCTTTTGAGTGGACTTCACTGTGTGTGAGTGTGACAGCAATGGCAAGATGGCTGACAGTGTGGTCCTGTTGTTTGTTGGTGCCCAGTTCCCATCAGGGCCTTGTGCTCCCCACAGCAGTACCCAGTGTCAGCCATCTTGTCAGTTGTTTTCCACTCCCTGTGATGTGAGCATGGTTCAGAGTGGTGTTGATGGGCCAATTGTGGGTGTGACCAATATCTGTGACTACCACTCCCATCATGCTATTGGCTACACTGACTTGACCAGCATACACAGAATTCCTTCCTTTCAGTGAGCTTCCCTGTGAGGTGGTGTTCTAGTTGTGTTTAAATATCTGGGAGTGTTTGTTGTTTCTATTTGTGCCACTGCCTTGCTGTATTTGTTGTTAGGTTTGTACATGTCATGACACAGTTACATATCACTATGAGATGGCAGGTATTGTGTTTGCCTGACTAGCATTCACATCTTGGGATGAATATCTTTTGGTTGCTGTGTATTTGCTAAGGGTGCATGGTTTGCCTATCCCCTTGACTGTGATGTGTGTGTGTTGTCACACCATATTGTGTATATTAGTTGTGTACTCACCAGGCTCTGGGATGTCTGTTAGTCCGTATACGCTCACTGGTGGTAGGATGGCCCGCACCTTCTCCTCCCAGGGCCTGAGGTATACTGGTTTTGCAGGAGGGCCACTGCTGGTGTGCTGGCTGAGGAGGTAGTCCTTTTGAGTAGGTCCCGGACCCTCCTGCGCACATCATACCACCTGTTCTGGATGTCTTCCTTTGTGCGCAAACATGGTGATTGTGCGTTCACCCTGTCGACAATCCTCACCCACATCTTGGTTTTCTGCGACATGGGGGTCTGTTGTACCAATGTACCAAACAACTGTGGCTCTACCCTCAGGATCTCGTCTACCAGGACTTCCAATTCACTATCTAGGAACTTATGGTTCTTCTTTGGGGGCATGGTGATGGGTGGTGGTGGTGATTGATGTGTGTGTGTGCAAGTGGGGGGTGTGAGTGTAGGTTTAGCTGGGTGTGTGTGAGGGTGCTATTTGTAGGTGTGGTAATGGTGTGTGGCTTGTGTGATGTATGAGCTGTGAGTGTGTCTGTGGTTGCTGTGTGATGGTGTTGTGTGCTGGCAGGTCAGTGGAATTTGCAAAGGATCATGGTAGGGATTTGTGGCCTTTATGTAGGTGGAGTTGGAGGTGTGTCCTTGTTCCATTTTTTTTCCTCCCTGTATTTATTGGCTTTGTGGTTGCTTGTTTGGCCCTTTTTTTCTAATTTTTCCTTGGTGTTTTTGGTGCATGTAGGAGTCGTTCTTGTGTCCGAGTAGGACGCTGCAGTTGTCTGGTGCGATCTTGTCCGACTCGTTCCCGCTGTGTGTCAGCTAGGTTTCATATGCGGCGTACGAGTCGGTCGCGTAGTATTGGGTTGCTTCGGCTGGCTTTTGTATGCGTGTCGGTCGTACGGCTTGTGCTCCGGGCGAGTCGGTCGTGTTTTGCACGCACAGCATCGTACTACGCGGGTCGGAGTTCGCGGGTACGTTTCGTTCGGGTTCAATACGGGTGCGGTCGGTTCGTTTCGCGTGATTTCCCGGCCGGATGGCTTGTTTCCGTCCGGCTCGGTCGGTCGTTTTGTATTCCATCCGAGTCGGTCGGGTTTCACATGCATTTCATCATACTACCAGGGTCGTACGGCGCCGGTACGTGTCGGTCGGACTTTATTCCCGGACCGAGTCGGTCGGTACGTTTTCCGGCCCGAATCGGAATCGGCCCCTGTGTCTTAGTGAACTTTGATACAATTACGCCTCTAATTTAATATGTTAATATTTTATTCTATTTACGATGGCAACGAACTGAGTTCATATTTTAATGTGTATTAATATAATAATTGTGTGTAATTTTTAAGTAGACCTCATTGGAGATCCAAATTCTTAATAAAATCGAATTGAATTGTTGTTGGGGGGGGTCGTTCTGACATAGAAAGTTTGGCTAGCCCTGTAGAAAAGAAATTAGGGCACTTTTTCTATGAGTTCTCAAATAACTTCCTCATAGAATTCAGTAAAACATCTGACATGCAGATTGGAACATGCACTGTCAACATCAACAGCAACCTGTCAGTTAACTTCCTGGGGATCAACTACAGCTTTACCCCAGCCTTCTAATGAGCAACTTGAGTGCTAACGTTCCGTATTTATGGATAAAGTGTGGCCCACAGGAAGGCCGCATTAATCAAAACTGTAAAACTGAGAGCATTTCCTACAGAGGATACTGCAATAAATAAAAAAGTGAAGGAGCTTGATAACAAACAAGTCTCCCAAAATGGGTGCCTGTGAAAAAAGAACCCAAATGTAGCTCAAATATTGCCTCAAATGCAGCCCAAATTTAGCCCAATGGTAGAAGTGTTCAAACTGCTTAAATAACGAACGCAACAAAAAATAAAGTGATCAATTGGATAAAAACATCATAGTAACAAATAGTTGAAAAGCCCTTCGTCACTAATTGACAACTCAGAAAATATGTCCTAATTTCAGCTTTCTAGAACACTAACCATAATTCCAATAAGAAAAAGAACACCCTTATTTCATTCATTTCTAAAGGAAATGCTTTATGTTTTACATTTTTGATTTCATCAAGATAACTTCAGGTGTGCCACATTCTTTCAGAAATGCAGAATGTTAGTGCTCTTGTTGCTTTTTGTAACACTGTATAAAGGAAGGGAGAGGGTCACGGACTCAGATCACAGAAGGCCAAAAACATTTTTTTTTTTTAATCAGCACGATGGATCTGCGGATAATCTGCAGATCTTCTGTGCTGATTAAAAAGAAAATGTGGCGGTGTCCTGCCTTTTTATAAACCCCCCTGGGTGAGTCAGGGCTCAGGAGTGGGGCATAAATATTTTCCCTTGGGGCCAATATTTATATGATAGGGAGAAGGACTCAGCCCCATATCTCCCTGGGTACCCCATCCTCCGAGCCGATATTTAATATTGATGGGAGGGTGGTGTGGCCCCTCCCCAATCCTTGGGTTGGCCCCTGAGACCCTATTCCCAGGGCCGATAAATCCAATAAGGGGAGACGAGTACACGGCCCCCTCCCCAAGCCGTTAATCTGGCCCAGGCACCCTATCTTCCGGGGCCTGATTTTGTTGCAGTGTCACCATTCCACAGAACACTGTAGCTCCTTGCCAGGAGAGGCAGGCATACCCAGCCCTCACTTTCCAGAGCAGGACCACAACAATGCCCCTGTCCAGGCGGGAGCAGTAAAAATGTTGCTCCAGCCTGGATTGGAACAAAGTAATATAGCCGCTCGTGCCACTGACCAGTAATGTGTTGGCCAAGGAGCTGGCAGGGGGTGCAGGGGTTTTGGTGCTCTCCACACTGACCCCAAAGAGGTAGATTTTGTGGGTGCCCCAGGTGGGAACCGGGTCAATTAGCAATAAAGTAAGAGGCCTGTTCCCGCCAGGGGTGCTTGCAGGAACCCACAGGGCCCTGTGGCCCCCATGTTTGTGCATGTGGGGGCCCCAATTGGACACTGAGACACTCACTTGAAAAAATAAGCAAAAATGGCCGTCTTCCACCACAAAAATGGCTGGGAAAAAATAGTGTGGGTGCCCCTGGGGGCACAGGGACACTCACAAATTGAAAGAAATCTGTTAAAAAATGAATAATAAAATGAACAGCAGTAGCCGCTCATTTATTATTCACTGCTAAGGCACGGAGGAGCCCCATAATGCACTAGGGGGCAAGGGCACCAGGAAACATTTTTTACATGTTATGGGGGACTGCAGAGAATGGAACAGCCCCCAACAACATTAAAAAAAAAAACATTAAGTCTCCTGGGTCAAAAAATCCATGACCCCAGGAAAACTGACCATATTTCTTAAAGCACTCCAAGCTGGAGATGCATGCTATTCAGCTGGAGTTCAGGGACGACTAGTGGTTGGTTGAATGGATGCACTTTGTGTGCTGAAAAATATGAAAAAGAACTTAAATATATGTAAATGTGTTCTTAAAAAACCTTTATTGCAAATATTTTAGCAGTCACTATTATTAAAGATTGCAATGTGTGTATTTGTTAAATATACATTTGTTATGACTATTGGTGACTTTTTGACAAACACAATAGGTCAAATTTATTTGTGCTGATGTGCTGACCCAATTGAAAAATGCCAATTGACACTGTCACTATTATTTTGGTATTTTGAGTCTTTGACAAGGTCAGTAGGTCTGCCTTACCTAAAATGGCACCTTTTATATTGTTGCATAAGTGGGAAACATCCTTCCACTATTATTTGGTAATTTGAGTCTTTATCAAAGCCAGTATGTCTGCCTTAGTTAAAATGGCACATTTCATATTGTGCATAAGTGGGAAACATCCTTTACCCTGCAGTTTTTACAATGACCAGCCTGAACAATGAAGTCAGTACCCTGCATGCAATGTTACCATACATCACTTTACCCCGCCCGCAAGTCATTACAACGACTTGATGTAGGGGATGCATTGTTGGACTGGTGTTGGATTTTTAAGTCCAACACCTTCCCTACTGTTGCATAGATTGGAGTTAGAATAGTAATTTATACTATTCTAAAGTCCAGCGCCCCCTGAAGCAAGTTGTTGTAATGACATGCGTGTTAAAGTAACCTGTGGTAATGTCGCAGGCGGGGTACTGACTGCATTGTAAAGGTGTGCGGGGTAAATGCCTGCGGGGTTCCGTCATACAACCTTTATAAGTTAGCCCGCCATGTGCAGCAGTGGAGGGGGGTGGTATTTGTTGCTGGGCCTGGCCGCCATGGGCTCAACTCCACACCGTGCATGATCCAGAAGACATATTAATTGTAATGTTGTAAAGGACTATACCTCCCAGCTGACATCTTTTAGTAAGACAGAATTCCACCCAATGAAAGTTAGAACACTGGATCCCTATTTCTGCTAGGTGCCTTAGCTTGAAAAGACGATGGGAGATAAAGAGTAAATATTTGTCAAGGCTGAAGGGCCAAGCACATATGAGATATCGCTAATAATGCTAGCTATTTATTTAAAGATATGTGCAAAGCTGGGATCCAGAGGAAAGCCTCAACTTTTATCTGAGGAAAAGAGGGTCTCCAGCACAATTTTTGTAGGACTGTTTAGCTCTCAGTCTGGAGACACGTTTACTTGATTTCCTTATCATGGTATTGGTTTCTGGAGGAATAAAGTATTCGCTTTCAATATATGCCCTAATCTTGCCCATCTTCATAGAAAAAAGACAGCAAGTTTGTTGCAAAAAGGAGCTGTCATTTGTTGTCATTGCACCAATTCTTTAGATATGTTTGCAGTGTGTATAAATTATATGCACTCAGATGTTTGAGATTTTGATGGCATTTTTTTAAGTTACTATCCACTTTTGGTTTTTGGCGGTGACGGGGTCCTTGGTGAGGGAGAGGATCAGCTGGGTGTCGTCGGCGTAGGAGATGATGTTGAGGTTGTGCAGTCGGGCTACGTGGGCGAGAGGTGCCATGTAGACGTTGAACAGTGTCGGGCTGAGGGAGGATCCTTGGGGTACGCCTCAGATGATCTCGGAGGCTTTGGATCGGAAAGGCGGGAGGCGGACACTCTGGGTTCTGTCGGAGAGGAAGGAGGTGGTCCATTCCAGAGCCTTGTTTCGGATCCCTGCGTTGTGGAGGCGGGTGCGTAGGGTGCGGTGGCAAACTGTGTCGAAGGCGGCTGAGAGGTCCAGGAGGATGAGGGCCGCGGTTTCACCGTTGTCCAGCAGGGCCCTGATGTCGGAGGTGGCAGCGATGAGGGCGGTTTCGGTACTGTGGTCGCTGCGGAACCCGGACTGGGATGGGTCCAAGATGTTGTTCTCCTCGAGGTGTCGGGTCAGTTGTCCGTTGACGATCTTCTCGATGACCTTCACCAGGAACGGGAGCAGGGAGATGGGCCGGAAGTTCTTGAGGTCTCTCGGATCCGCCTTGGGTTTCTTGAGTAGGGCGTTGATCTCGGCGTGCTTCCAGCTCTCTGGGAAGGTTGCGGTCTCGAAGGAGGTGTTGATGACCTTGCGGAGATGGGGTGCGATGGTGGCGCTGGCTTTGTTGAAGATGTGGTGCGGGCAAGGGTCTGACGGGGAGCCGGAGTGGATGGTGCTCATGATTTTGATGGTGTCGTCGTCGTTCACGTTGGTCCAGGCGAGCAGGGGGTCAATGTGGATGTTGGCCGGAGGGTCTGAGGTGTCGGTGGCTGTCAGGGCGGTCTCGTTGTTAAAGCTGTCGTGGATGTCTGCGATCTTGCGGTGGAAGAAGGTGGCTAGGGAGTTGCACAGGTCTTGCGATGGTGGGATGTTGTTGGTGTTGGAGCTGGGGTTGGAGAGTTCTTTCACGATGTTGAAGAGCTCTTTGCTGTTGTGTGCGTTGTTGTCGAGGCGGTCTTTGAAGGAGGCTCTTTTGGCGGATCGGATGAGGTGATGGTGTCTGCAGATGGCATTCTTGTGGGCTGCAGTGTTGGCCAGGGGTGGGGGGCAGAGCTCTGGTGCCATCAGGCTGTCGGGTTGTCCTCTTCTTCGTTTTTTTCTCCAAGGCCCAGGCAGTAGCAGCAACTGATCTGGCTGAATACTAAATATGGCAGTCACCTTGAATTTGGAAGTTCTCATTTCACAATGTCTACCACATCCTGAATGCACTGCCTGTCTTGATGCAATAGCATATCAAATTTAGAGCATGTAATTTTTAAAATATGTTATCCTTGTGGTCTAGTGATCCCATCTACACATGAGAAGCAGTCATACCTTATAGAAAGATGTCTCCTGGTCAAGATGAGCTGGGCGAGGCTCTCCCACAATTCGCATTAATAATGCAACTGATGTTTTCATCCTACCTGTCTCAAAGGAGTGTGATTGTTAGGTTACTATATCTTACCAAGGCACATCATGTTTGCATCTCCAGGAAGAGTGCCCACTGGAACCAAGATGATAATGATAAGCACCACTGAGCATCCACTCACTGTTGTGATTCAGGTCACCAACCTTTTAGCAGCTTCAATCACTGAGCACATGTGCATCCTTTTGACATTTCTTGGGGAATTGATGATTAACAGTTCTATCTGGCAAAGTAACAGTAGACTGTTGGAGCCACATTAAGTCCCACTTATGTATTAATACGCCGAGGTAGAATTTCAACTACGCCAGAGTAATCAGAGAAATTTCAGTAAGTCCGTCTTACTCTTTGACGTGGAATTACTGGATCAATGTGATTACTCCTGCTCACGTAATTAAGAGCAATTTGGGGGAAAATAATCCTACTGCAAGAGCACATTTAGCGAGCATGAGTGGCCGCTAGTGCTAGCTGTTTGTGTGCTGCTGCATTTGGTGCTATATCTTATCACAAAATGCGTCCTTGCCTCAATTTTGGACGTGAGGGTGCATTTTGCACTACGAAAATAGTGCTAAAAGCTTGGAGTACGTTTGGGGAAAAACTACCAGGACGAGCACCTTTAGCAAGCACAAGCAGTTACTCATGCTCACTGTTTATATTCTGTTGCATTTAGTGCCATTTCCTAGTGCAAAATGCATTCTTCCACACAGAGTGGATGTGAGGGGGCATTTTTACCCTAAGAAATAGCACTTAACCAAGAATTACTCTTCTAGAGAAATTATGCATAATCACATGGAATTCTTATGTAATTCCGCGTGATTACTCTACCCTGAATTATGTGAGTCACGCCGGCTCCCAGTAATCAAGGGAGGAGCAGGGCTCCTCTGAGTCTCTCTGAAGTCTTCGAGACCCGGTAGCTGTTCAATGGGTTACTGCAACGCTGTGCATAGCCCCTCATCTTTGCTTCGTGTTTTACTAGAAAGGGTTGCAATCCTTTGTTCAAAAAGATCAAACAATTATTTTACAAAAGGGCGGATACAGTCACAGACTCGATAAGATGAAACATAATATTGACATCAGAATATCTTATACTCGTAACCTGTCTAATATTGCAATAGTTGGTGCCCCATCCCCCAAATCATAGTTATTTGCAGATATTATTCTAATCCTTAAAGATGGCTCTGTGGATTGAACATGAAATACATTGAAAAAACAAGAGACAAGAGGCGTTTGGCAAAACAGGAACAGTTTGTTTAATTAAACAATGTGGCCAAGAGCACAGTACAGGCATAGGGACTGAGGACTGTCTCAATTTACAATGGGTTGAACAGACTTTTATACAATTCATTAAATGCAATAAAATGGTTTTGCCAATCTTTTTTTGGTAAGGAATGCGAGCCTCTGTATTTGGAGCCATAAATTAATGTATTGGATGAGGAATCCAGGTGGGACTCGACCTTACATGGACACAATACAGCCAGTGGGTAATGTGTCCAGATCTCCGGCATGGGAGGCGCATTATCACTGCGTGTACTGTGTGTACTGTGTCCTGATTGGCTATGTGTTCCTAACTTCATGTGGCATCTGACTTTATAGTGTTTTTGGAGCGCATGCACCACTGCAGCCATGTGTGCTTTATTGGGGCCGATCTCCCTGGACCATTGTAGTGTGGCTGCGTCTAACAGTGGGATTGATCTGGGATTTCCTGTTCACACGTTTGTCTGCCAGCCACATGAAACCCCACTTGTGATCTGCGAATCAGTTGACCTAGTGATAGGGGAAATGAGACATCCTGGGTGTGAGGAAAGCGGTTTATTATATGGTGTGGTTGTTAGACTTCACAGTGTAATAAACTCACCACCTGTACTAGGTCCAGTTAGATTTATTTGAAAAGCCTTAGCTCAACTCTGGGTATCTGTGGCTCTGAGCAGTCAGGCTTTATGGAAGGAACAAGTGCAAAGCATTCAAAAGTGCCAAAACAGTCAAATAAGAACAAAAAGAGACAAAATGATACGAAAACAACAAAAATCCACTGGAAAATTTCAGAGATATACATTTTTTAATGGAACAATAAATTACTGCTTTTTCATTCAATGCAATAAATCATTGTAATGGACCACAATTACGATCAAACTTTGGAAACTTTGGAAAACTTTTATAAAGCTGTAAACTACTACTCCGGCCTGGTTTGGGCAACCAACTCCGGCAGGCCACCCCTCGGTTCAAGAACACCATGGAGAGACTTTGGTCACAGGGGTTGATGTCCCTCAAAGTACGGTTGAAGTTCAATCAAAAAAAGGTTGCCATTAGTCTAATAGTCGCCGGTTGTGGCAAAATCACTGGCTCCTTTTAACTGATGATAACTTCCATGTTGGATGACCATAACGCACCCTGATGACTCTCCCAGGTCCAGAAGGCTTGAGTGCAACTTTGGAAGGTTGGGTCTCGGTCTCCCAGGCAACATGTCGCGGTCAGTGGAGGTCAGGCGTTTTTGGCTACCAACTCTTGAAGTCAGGCTTGTATAGCTTTTGTCGCCCTGTAGCTGTATCAGGAAATCAATCACCTGACTCTTGGAGTCACCTCTTATGTCTGAGGCTTGGGATGTGTTTTTCTTGAGAAGGGCACCAAAGTCCTCTCTTGGCTAGCTCAAGGAGCAGCATGTGTAGTCCAGTCCTGCTGTAGCCTCTCTTTGCTGGGTCCTGGGAACAGCAGGACATACCTTCTTTGGTCCACTCTTCAGCACAGTTGTGATCTGAGGTCTGGGTGCTACAGGTGCAATTTTTGTGCCCAACATAGCAGAGTTCTTCTCTTTGTGTGTGGAGTTTCCTAGCCCATGCCAGAGGTATGGCTACCTGCGGGTTACACTTCCACTGAAAAAACGACTTGACAAAAGCTTGCCCCTCTCTGTCCTTAACACCAACCTATCTGCAAGAACAAAAGAGCAACCCTGCTTGTGTGTGTCCACCAATTGCCCTTTAATGGTGGCTTCCACTTTGAAGCTTGCCTATTGGGCTAATACCCCGTTTGGCCTTCCTGTCAGGGAGAGGTGACACCTCTTCCAAAGGCAGGTCCTTGTTATTCCTTCATGAGCATTGTTTAAACTTTCCCCCAGGAGGACAGAAGGCTGTCTCATGACCAACACTTGCAAATGGTCACTGAAAAACTTTGGGCAACAAAAGTGGCTACTTACTAATGTTTGATTTTAACGCAAGAAATCTTTTGATGCCTTGGAGTGTCATATTTAGTCCCTGTACTCACCAATGGGTCTACTAGACTTTTCACAGTAAAAACAATAATGCAGGGTTTGCAGGACATATAAAGTTAAGAACTCCATGCCCAACTTTTTAATATAATGGAGAGCAGGCAGGTTTATCATCAGAGGCAACGTGTAAAGCGTTTGTGCAACACAATCATACAGTAATACAATGATTACACCAGAAAAGTGACTCCACACAGGATTATGTAAAAATGAACAGTATTGTACATAACACAGGACCAAAAATGGCATAAATCTAATTACTTTGCCAAATAGGAAACTGTCAAGTATTACAATGAGTGCACTGAGAGAAAGGCTTATATGTTGCAAACATCATGAAAACACCATTACTGTGCATACTATGCCAATACTGAAATAGTACTCGTTATCCTGGCAATGCAACAATCAGACGACATACGTTCTACATCAGGCATGAAATGTAGCAATTTGGTTTGAGGGAACGTACATAGATCACCAAACATCACCAATGGTACATGAATCCCGAACAATAATCATAAGTACATGGAAAATGAAACAATGCCATAAATATATAGGGAGCAGCACCCCTGCCCTATGATATTTATATGGTTATTATATATCCCCGAATGCCACAGGAGCACCTGTGCACCTACTAGGGGTATTACCGTAATCTTAGAGATTTTTAGAAGACAAGTTTTTGCCTGGGGCCTCTGTCGAGGACTCACCAAGCAAATGCCTCTCAGGTACGTTCTGACAGTACCCAATTCAGGGATCAGTGGAGGGGGATCCTTGCGGGTCCCTTGCATGTATGTTGGAGGAAAATGCTGTTTCCTGTGAATGTGCGGTGTAGCTGCAACACTAATAGTGCGATCGCTTCTGTGAGCACTGGGCCGCCCGCTAAGGAGCAAGTGGAGCGAGTTTCTATTTTGGCCACGGTCCTCCTCTGCCACCCGAGACCTGCCTGTGAAGGAAGCATGGGAAGGCTACCACACTGCCCCAGGGTCTAACTCACTCTCAATACTCCTTTGTCCCCAGAAGATGTCGGCGAGCTTCCAGAACTGGGCCCGCTCCCTCAATGGCAGATGATTTCCCAAAGGGCAGCCTGGGTGATGAAGAGCCGGGCTTATTGTTCTGGCCCCACAGTTGTCCGAAGCAGACGCAGTGTGCCACAAAGGGGATGTGAGGAACAGCTGAGCATACGGGGATCTGCAGTGAACTAGAGGTGCACTCATTCGTTTCCTAGTAGTAATCATCACAGGGCATGAAGAGCAGCTGAACATCCAGGGATCCCTCTACCATACCCAGAGGTGCCCAACACGTGCAATCTGGTAGCGGTAAGCAGGGCTTTCACTACGCAGCACTCCTCAGGTCAGAGCACTACACGGGCAGCCCAAGGTGCTGGAGACATGCCTTGTATTGTGAGGGAAGTGCTCAACACGCAATGGTTTGAGATGACTTGGGTGGCGTCCCACGGCCAGTTCTGGGCAGTTACCAGTCTCAGGAGAACATTGAAGGACACAAAGCAGGGAGGCAGGCCAGCTCATCCAGGCAAGGTACAAAAGTGATAGTCCCTTCTGCCACTCAGCAATCAGCAGTCAGCAGGCCAACTCTGCAAAGCAGATTGCAGGGATGGTGGTTTCTCCTGGCAGTACAGTAGTGTCTAGGTAGAATAGAGTCAGGGAGTAGCTGGCAGCAATCCAGTGAGTCCTTTAGGCCAACCAGCAATTAGTAAGCAGCAGAGCAACAGAAGAAAAGCAGTCCTTTAAGCAGTGCAGCAGTTCTTCTGACAGAGGTTGGGTTCCAGATCCAAAAGTGCCCCCCCAACATGGGGTCAGAGCCCCTGTACTTATACTTAAAATTGTCTTTGCTCAAAGGGGGACGTCAAAGGAAACCTTAGAAGTTCACAAAACTCCCTTTCAACCCCAGCCTTGGCTTCAGACATCGGTAGGGGGTAAATCAGCCCTTTGTGTGAGGGCAGGACACAGCCTACACAAATGTAAAGTGTGAGCACCCTCTCTCTCCCAGCCCAAGAAGACCATCAGTATGCAGATGAATGCAGATGTAACCCTGTCACCCATACCCTTCCTGTGTGCTGTCTGTCTGAGAACGTATGCACAAAGTGTAGCTGTCAACCAGCCCAGACACGGATTGGAGTCAGGCTGCAAAGCACAATGAGTAATAAGCACAGAGAAATACCCACTTTCTAAAAGTGGCATTTCTAAAATAGTAATGTAAAATTCACATAAACCAATAAGCAGTATTTATCACGACGATTCTAAACATACCAACCATGACAACGCTACTCCTTTCAGATCTGGAATTACCACTTAAACATATAAGGGAATTCCCAGTGCTAGCCTATGAGAGGAGTAGGCCTTACACTAGTGAGTAACAAAATAGGCTGTTTGTCACTACCAGGACATACCACACAATAAAGGCACATGTCCTACCTTTCACTCACACAGCCCGCTGCCCATAGGTCTACCTAGGGCCTACCTTAGAGGTGACCTATATGTAGTAAAGGAGGAGTTTAAGGCTCATCAAATAGTTTAAAAGGCTAAGTTAAAGTGGCAGTAAACTGCTCATGCAGGCTCTGCAGTGGAAGGCCTGAGACAGGTTTGAAAGGCTGTGTCTGTGAGTGGCACAAGCAGTGCTGCAGGCCCACTAGCAGCATTTAATTTACAGGTCCTGGGTATATGGTAGACCACTGTACAAGGGACTTGCAATTAAATTAAAAATGCCAAACAGGTGTAAACCAATCATACCATGTTTAAGAGAGCACATGCACTTTAGCAATGATAAGCAGTGGTAAAGTGACCAGAGTTCTAAAGCCAACAAAAAGAAGGTCAGGAAAATACGTGGAAGAAGGCAAAAAGCTTGGGGATAACCCTGCATAAATGGCCAGGTTCAACAGAATTAATTAACATATTATAAAGGAAGGTTTGGGCTTTGCCATTGCTTTAAATGGCAAAGTCGAGTTAGAAGTTTAAAACTTCTCTGCCACTCAGCAATGGCAGACTGGAAGTCATATTTTGCTCTGTCACACTTGTGCTGACACAAAAAGAGCTGCAGTTCATGAGAGACATTTTAACGTACAGGCCCTGGGTGCCACAAACTATGGGCTTATAAGTAAACTAATTTATGCCATTTGTGGGTGAACCAATCAGACATATACCTCTTAAGGGTCAGAGCACTGGCACTGAAGTCTGTTTAGCATGCCTCAGTGCACCTTTAGAGTTGAAAATCCACACCATCAGTCCAAACATTTGGGGGTAATCATGCAAAAAGAGGCATTTCCTCACACTGGGTATTTTTGTGGTACCATATTTTCAAAACCACCTTCAAATGCTTGAAAAAATAGTGTGTGCATAAAAAGCCATAAAGAGCACAAAGACATGTCCCTTTGCATCAACATTTTATTATTTGGTGTCCGTTTTCAAAACTCACACTTCAAAAGTCATAGATCTTCTGACAGGCTAAATAAATACTTTGCATTTTGGAAGCTACTTCCAGCAGACCTCCAGGGCCGGACTGGCTACCGGGCGTTTTGGCATGCTGCCGAGCTGGGGGCTGATGTCACTGCGGTGGGGGCTAATTTCGTTGATGGAGACCTGCGTGTGCTACGAAATAAACAAAGCAAAACGAATTTCGTTCAGCACACGCAGGTCCCCATCAACGAAATCAGCCCCCAGCTCGGCAGCATGCCAAAACGCCCGGTAGCCAGTCCGGCCCTGCAGACCTCACTGACATTCTCAACTAACATCCTATGATGATGATGAATTATTGGGGTTCTCCATCAAATACCTCTCTGGAGAAGGTTTCTCACCCCTACTCAACCTTGTCAATGTCCAATTAAGGCATATTCGCAGAAACTAGGAAACCACAAAAGCTCCACACTATGTGGAGAAGGGAACAAGAGGCGCGGGGTTTTTTAGGAGCTAGCAGCCTCCAACAATAAATGTTAACCACAAAGAGCTGCTCCTAAATATTCGCAGAAACTCCCAGGAGGCCATATCCCCCTAAAACTGAAGAAATCTACACTAGATCCTGGCAACCTCACCAACATTCAACTCATCACTCATCTACCCTTTATGGGCATGATCATTTGAAAAAGCAGTCTCAACACAACTCCAAGATTATATCAATGACAACCATGTAAGCCAAGCATGACTACCAATCTGGCTTTAGATCTCACTGTAGCAGGAAGACAGCTATGTTGCACATCATAGACCGTCTTGACCACAAATGCAGGTAATCCAAAGACTTCCTGACAATGCTGGATGTCTCAGTCACATTCGAGACCTTTGATCATCTCACTCTCATTCACACACTAAGGCCAGGGTTTACAAAGGTTTTGCGAGTTTGTGTTATTTTTTCAGCACAAACCTGACACAAAACATGTTTGTGGATTATCAAGAAAAAGTAACGCAAACCAGTGCAAAGTGCTTCTTTGAGTTACTTAGCATCAAGGGGGCGTTACATGGGTGGTACATGGGTGTTCCCATACAACCACCCATGCTTTTTGATGCAAAACCCTATCTAATAACATTAGTAGACAGGCTTTTGTGCCCAAACATAATAATGCTGCTGGGAATACGACATTAAAAGGAGAAATGTTTTCATTTCTCCTTTTTCTCCCCACTTTGCATGTGTGCAGCATGTGTGCAGCACTGTACAGCACACATACAAAGTAGAAAATATTAAAAACTTGTCTAGTTATAGTATTTTGTACTGGAAGGGCATCCTTCCAGCGCAAAACCTATACTAGACTCAAGCACACACCCTTTCACTATGGCACACAGGTTGGGCATGGGGCTCGGCAGCAAAATTGTGCACCGGCGCTTGGGAGAGGGGAGGAGAGTGCCCTCTCTCTGTAGACATGGCTCTTTCCTCATCTCCGCTGTCACACAATGCTGCACAGCAACATTGTGTTCTGCGCTGCATTGCGTGACACCTTTCTAAATCTGGGCCTAAACGTTTTAATGAAGTTCACTGAGAATATCCATCTCTTGTTTGCCTGCTACCTATCCACCTCTGACTCCTGTTCATTTACTTGGACATCTCCAGGTGCCAGAAGTTTCCTATCACCTGGGGAATCCTCCAGAGTTCCATTTTGTTTCCCTTCAGTGTCTGCTTCTACATGGAGCCCTGTGTGACTCCACAATGACATCATAAATATTCACTAATACACCAATGACAGACAACTATACTTGAAAGAAAGTTTCTTCTGTTCCAGATATCACATGCTGACAACACCTCACCCAGACTTGCTTGTCTTGTAGCTATCTGAAGCTTAATCCCACCAAAAAAGAACTTCTGGTATTCTCAAGGAACAACAAGCAATAACTAGTTGTAGCCTGGATCAACAATAGGAACCTAGTCAGACGGGAACCCCATTTCCATGTCACTCAGATTCACCCCGGACAGTGACTCACCTTCAAGAAACACACAAGAAAAATAGATGGTCTGGTACCAGCTCACACTACTAAATCAGGTGAAACTATTCATCTCAGAAATTGCCATCAGAACTGTTGTTCAAGTTCTCCTACACTCGTATCTGGATGAGAACAGCACCCTTATCCATGGCCTACCAATTTATACACTGGCCCACTTTAAAGGTATTGAACACGCCACAGAACGACTTATCAATTGCCAGAAGAAATATGATGACATAATGATAGAACTCTAGTGGCTCCCCTTCTCAGCCTGCACCATGGTTAAATCAGCTCAATCATGTGCAAAACCATGTCCTCAGACATGGCTTAACAGCCCGGCTTATCTGTCTGGCAAGCTTCCAACCTCCATTGACTCTCCGCAAACCAGGACACAGTTAGTCTATAGATGAAGAAGTGCAAACATACAACAACAAAAAAGCTAAGGCAAAGGGCCTTCTCTATTTAGTCACCTAAGATCTGGAACAATATGCCTGTAGCCATTACGACTGCCCGAACCCTGCTTCAGTTTAGGAAAGAGCTGAAGACACATCTCTTTAAAGAACAATTAAAGACAAATAAAGTTCAATTACTCCTTGATTTCATCATTGATGTTCACCAGGTACAGTGAACCACTGTATTTTGGCTAGGCCTGTGCTCTACAACTACCACATATACACACATGCAAACATACTTTTAGGTAAGTGAAAAATAAAAATTGTCATATGTGTTATACATAATAAATAAACATTTTGAATCTGGGCTGTGTGATCACAGATGCTCATTACTAGGTCTTTCGATGCATGTACTGAGTTTGGTCACTGACGCTCAGAACTAGGCTAATTTATGCATGGAGACTATCCATCCACTTATTCTTGCCATTTATGAAGTATTTACTCCTCAAAGGCATACATTAGTGTAAGTCTTTTCATACAGTGTCCTTTACACGAAGCATGAAAGTGAAAGCGCTCATTGACTGCAATCGAGGACTGATTAAATGTGTCACACAAGAAATGGGACTACTTAGCAGCTATGCAAATGGCACAACTTGATATTCCTACATTAGGCCCGATAATTGAAGCATCTGTCATTACAGCAGTTGTAATCTAGACACCTCTAACACAAGTCAGACCCACTGGTTTTGCCAAATTCCTGTTTATCCCCTGACTGAAAGCCCCCAAGAAGGCTTAAAAGAGAAAAAAAAATGCTCGTGTTCAGTATTCTTTATCTTGAGTGCAAAGATTATTGCACGTTTAATGTTTATTGCATTCTAAATACAAAAGTAGAAAAAAATCCTTAAACTTTGAACAAAAGATTTCTAAAACAATATCTGTAACCCGAAAAGGAGTTACTAAAAGTTAATTTACACTGATATTTTTCATATATTTGAAGGTGTAATGGAGGCAAAAATATAAGTGTGTGCTGACTCTAGCAGTACAGAGTGTACGAGTTCATTATCTATAATCAAATATTTACCATTCAAGAGCATCAAAACATCTGCTACTGTTGAATGAGTGCTAATTGATGGATTGGCCACCTGCCCATTTTATGTGACACTTCGGCTTAAGGGGTACTTCTAAATCATGCTGTCACAGCAGTACATGCTCTCAATCTCTTGCAGGACACCACTAACAAGGGGATGAGGCTGCGTGTTCATAATACAGTGATTAGGAAGAATAGCTGAAACTGTAAATAAACAGAGTGGACCAAATCCTCCATCCCCCTCTTCACCGAGAATAAAGCTGGGGAATAATAATGCAGGAGACGGGAAGAGAACATTCAACCTTACCTTTAAAAGAGGGCAACTTGTAAATGGAGAGTGCTTGAAAAGGAGGCCTTGATGCAAATATAATGGTGGCTTTACCGTAGATATATTAGAATCCATTCATCTGGAATCTGCAAGCCAAGTTTAGCTCTTTCCACTGACACTGCTCAGTGCTGGACTCACAAGCCGCCTCGATCTGCTCTCCTATGAAGCTGCTAAGTAAATTTTAATAACGTGTTATTCATTGCAGAAACGCTTATTTCAATGAATGGTATAATTTTCAAAATGTAAAAATTCAACTGGAAGACGTTTTTCATAAGAAATAACAGCTCTGCCATAAATAAAAACAAATTGAAAATATTGTTTTCAGCAATTTGCTTCCCCACAATACCCATGAAGTGTAGAGAAAACATAGAGTTCTTTAGTGTCAGTAACAAGGATGTGGATGGCCATTTTTCAATGCCAGAAGGGCGCAGTTGTCCTCACCTCAATTCAGAGATAGTAAATCTATCAAGAAGTATCCCCTCCAGATCTTGGTTTAACAATGACCTCAACAATGAAAGGTGTCAACTACCTGATCCTGGAGACAGCAACCATCTGAATGCAATCTCTTGATCCTCCGGGCCGAACACCTTAAATATAAAAAACAAATCTTCAGAGAGAAATCCTCCTTTTTCCGACAACAACTGGACAAGTCAAAGAACAGGCCCAAAGAATTATTAAACATCATCAGGCAGCAAACATCATCTTTCCCTCAACAAACAAACAGCAATTCAACAAACAAATGTGAAACATTTGCATCATTCTACTCTGAAAAAGTCTCTAGTATCGAACTCTCTCTTGAGCCTCTCACCTCCCTACCTTGCATCATAGATGCCCCCTGCGATATAGACTCTCCGCCCAAGACTACCTGTCTGCCCCCCCCCATCAACACAGCTACCCCAGCCCTTAATATAGCCCTCCAAACCCAACTCCCTGCAACTGAAAAACAATGCAACCTGGTCTGAATTCTACTCTTTCCATAAAGAAGATGTCCGCAAAATACTCAAAAAAATTAAGCATACATCTCACATCTGAGACCTCTTCCGGCGACTCTTGTAAAAATGTTCAGCCACATCATCTCCCCAGTATGGACCAAAATCGTCAATTCCTCCCTATCAAGCGGATTCATGCGGCCCCCCCCTCAATCTCGGCCAAGTAACCCCCTCATCCAAAAAATGGACGCTGATCCAAATGACCTGAATAACTTCAGACCCATAACTAACCTCCCTCTCCTCGCCAAAACCATCGAAAAAAAATATTTCTCACTCAACTCAACTCTTACATTGAAAAATACGACTTATATGATACATTCCAGTCAAGCTTTAGGAAAGGCTGCAGTACACAAACGGCCATTCTTAACATCGTAGATGATCTGCACAGAGTACTCGACAATGGACACGCATGCCTCCTAGTCCTCCTGGACCTATCATCTGCTTTCGATACTGTCAACCACAACATCCTCCTAAACACCCTCTCAAAGAGAGAAGGCATCAAAAGAACTGTCCTCCAATGGTTCACCCCGTTTCTAAGCATGCGTATGCAGCAAATCAAATTCAACAATAAAACCTCTGAGGCATCTCCAGTCTCACTAGGTGTCCCACGAGGGTCAACCCTCTCTCCGGCACAATTTAACCTCTAGATGGAACCTCTTGCAATGATCTTGAAGCAAGCTAGAACTGCCTACCACCTCAATGCGGATGACACCCAACTCTACATGAAAATCTCATCAGTCAGTGACATCCAACACCTAAACAACACTCTGCACACAGTTCAATCCTGGCTATCCAGAAACCACCTCAGACTCAACCCCAACAAAAAAGAACTCCTCTTCATCCAAGCCAAATAAAAACCCCTTCCCACAGCACAATGGCTCAACAACCTCACTGCACTAAACTGGAAACTGCCCATCTCTGACTCCGTTAAATCACTGGGAATCACACTCGACAGACACCTAAGCATGAAGTAACATATCAACACCTCTGCAAAGAGTGCCCACTATGCCCTGAAGCACCTAAAAAAAGTAAAACCCTTGATACCCAGTGATGACCAAAGGACTGTGGTGCAAGCCCTCGTCCTCCCCAAGTTGCCCTATGGGAACGCTATATTCATGGGCTCCCCAAAAGCATACCTAGCCCCTCTGCAAGCCACACTCCACGTGGCAGCCAGGCTACTATCAGGAGAGAGGTGCCAGGACCACATCCCCCCCACTCTCAAACAACTCAGCTAGCTTCCAATACAGGCAAGAGCTATATTCAAAACTGCTTGCATAGCTCACAAGGCCCTACACACTTGATAAACCACTCTACCTCTCAAATAAACCGGTCAAAAAAGACTGCTCCAAATCTGGAACGCTCTGCCTCAAGACTTACAAGACTATGAATCCTTCTCCCACTTCAAGTCGAAATTGAAACTCCATCTCCTCAACAAATAACTAAACCCTCACCCCTAAAGCTGGCCCACTCTACCATCCTCTAAGTCAAGATCTAGGCCAGCACCATGATCCCGGGGAAATCTCTGATGGCCCACTCCCCCATTCCTCAGATGGGGCTCTTTCATTGCTTCCCCTGAACTACCTAGCCCTTCTACTCGACAGAAGGCCGAAATCCAGTTTTCTTATTTGGCCCCATGTACCCTCACCTTTTTCCCCATGTAACACTATGTAAATGTATCTATGCACTGCTAGAACGCTACTTATACATCTTTGAGGTGTATCTTCTTCAAAAATGTATCAGGTATTGATCCTAATGCCTCCTATTCTTTGTCTGCACTCTGTCATTGTGTCCGTGTGCCCTCCCCAATATGCTCTACTAAAATATGTGTTGTTAAAACAATATGTATATCTGTAGGCTACCTCTAGAATCTATCCTTTCCATCCAACTATACACCGCAGCCCATGTTTTTTTGGCCTTACACAGGCCTACTTTCTCGCAATGTAACCCTGTACCAATATAGCTATGCAATGCTAGCTGTAATTTTATATTTGTGTTGTATCTACCTCAAAAATGTATCAGCTACTGATGCTAATGTTCTCCATACATGTCGTTCATGTACTGTCTCTACCTCAAAAACTGTGCCAGCTACTGATAACTGTGTCGGCATGTGTCTCGTTATGAACCGCTATTGTTTGGCTTCTATGTCCACCTAATCTTTAAACCTATAACCACTGCTATGCAATGTTTGTGAAGCGCTCTGATGCCTTCGGATCTTGTTTGCTCTATATAAAACTCTATAGATAAATAAATATGCCGGACTGGTACATGCCCCCCTGATAAAACATCAGGAAGAGGGAAAGCTGATCGGCGCCAGCCTGAGGGGTGAAGGAAAAGCAGAAGCAAAGAGATCTGGGTAAAAAAGAAAACTTAAAACCCCTCTCTGCTCGCCCTCCTCTTCATCAGGCTCTTAATTTCAGCTCCCAGAGCCCACCCCCTCACAGTGCTCAGTTCGAACTCCCCTCCCTTCCTGTAGGTGCAGAAAGAGAGATCCATCATTCTTCATTTCCTTGCTAGAGGAAGTCGTCTTGAAGGAGGCGTCAAAGCCCAAGCCTTCTATTTTTCCAATAGTATATCTAAACCTTTTTTATTCTCAATAAAACTATCCGCAAACCATGTGGTATGGTTGATCAAATTGGTATTATGTGAAAATGATAGCAAATACCTGTTCCACCATTTTTTCTTTCTTTTTAGCTTTTAATTGTTCATTTAGTTTAATTCTGACAGATTTACAAATGGAAAACAGAAAAAACGTATTTTGCCCACCAAGACATTTTCAAGCTCTCACATTTTAGAGTCAGCATGAAGAGGTTAACAAGCCATTAAAGGTTCCATCTCTGAAAGGACTTTGGAGTGACTTGGTTGTGATTCATGCTGTACCACATTGAGTGTGTTGATGAGTTTCAGGAGGGTGTTTCTTGTTTGTTTTCAGCTTGCGTTGTTTGGAAGATTGAAGTCATCTTGGAAGTTGGTGTCGGCATGTCGGATGGATGATGTGGTAAGGAAATCTGAGAATTCATCAATGAAGTCCTTTTTCTGCCCAGGAGGCCTGAAGATGCTTTGTGGGATAGAATATCCCTGACAAAAATATTGTGATATAAAAAATGACCCAAAAATTATCAAAGACACAAATATAGGCTTTATATACTTTCTATGAAATCAATCAATCAATCAATCAATCATGTCACTTATAAAGCGCACTACATACCCGCGAGGGTCTCAAGGCGCTGGGGGAAGAGGGGGGTGGTGCTGCTACTGATCGAAGAGCCAGGTCTTGAGGAGTCTTCTGAAGGCCAGTAGGTCTTGGGTCTGTCGGAGGTTGGTGGGGAGGGTGTTCCAGGTCTTGGCGGCGAGGTGGGAGAAGGATCTGCCGCCGGCGGTCGTTTTCCGGATGCGGGGGACTGTGGCGAGGGCGAGGCTGGTCGAGCGGAGCTGGCGGGTGGGGGTGTAGAAGCTGAGTCGTCTGTTGAGGTAGGCTGGTCCGGAGTTGTGGAGTGCTTTGTGTGCGTGGGTGAGGAGCTTGAAGGTTATCCTCTTGTTGACAGGGAGCCAGTGCAGGTCTCTCAGGTGGGGTGTGATGTGGCTGCGTCGGGGGATGTCGAGGATAAGACGTGCAGAGGCGTTCTGGATGCGTTGCAGCCGTCTCAGGAGCTTAGCCGTCGTTCCTGCGTAGAGGGCGTTTCCGTAGTCCAGCCTGCTGGTGACGAGGGCCTGGGTGACTGTTTTTCTTGTTTCGGTGGGGATCCACTTGAAGATCCTGCGGAGCATTCGGAGGATGTTGAAGCAGGATGAGGAA
This sequence comes from Calotriton arnoldi, assembly GCA_963921515.1. Classification (NCBI taxonomy): domain Eukaryota; kingdom Metazoa; phylum Chordata; class Amphibia; order Caudata; family Salamandridae; genus Calotriton; species Calotriton arnoldi. The sequence goes on along the minus strand of CAWUFW010003852.1, from coordinate 1,445,087 downwards.
ACGGCGTTGACCTGCTTAGTCATGGAGAGGGTGGGGTCGAGGATGACCCCTAGGTTGCGTACGTGGTCGGTGGGTGGCGGGGCTGTTCCCAGTGATGTTGGCCACCAGGAGTCGTCCCAGGCTGAAGGGTTGGAACCAAGGATGAGGACCTCCGTCTTGTCCGAGTTCAGCTTCAGGCGGCTGGTCCTCATCCATTCGGCGACGGCCTTCATTCAATATAGACAACAAAAATATAGTAGACTCATTTATTGTAATTAAATAAGTAAGTATGTTGAATTTAAAATAATAAACATGGAGTTAAATGTAAAACCAGTATTACCTTTTAAAATATTATGTAACAAACATCTAAATACATTTTATACCTTATAACATTAAATACAAATAATGAATATAACAAGTATATAAATAAAATGATTAAACAAAAATGAATTAGAGAATAAAACATACTAATAATATTGAATAATAATTAAAGACACTATATAATAAAACAATATTAAAAACATATACAATGAAATTATTAAAATCAAAAAATTATTTTATAAAATGAGGTTCAACTATATTTTTGCAGCAATGTGAAAGTCATGCACCCGGTAGAAGAAATAGAAATTGCGGGTCTGAGATGCACAGAGTGGGAATGAAAAGTCAGCATCTCCTTGGAGTTGAGTGTTGTTTGCATAGAGTGCAATGCCAGGGACAATCATGGATGTCAGCAAGGCCGCATCCCTTCTTATGAACTCGGTCCGCACGGTGAATGCTATAACCTGTGCGAAGAAGGATATTTAGGATGTGCGAGGATTTGGGGACAAACCATGTACCAGGGATGAAGAGGACATCAAGCGTGTGATAGGTGATGTCGTCTATGATATCTGATGTGTGGAGTACTGCAGAGCAGCGTGAATTGGGATGTGTGTTCTTACGTGTAGGGTGTGTGGTAGTTAGAGGGATGTGCATTAGCTTAGGTCTATGTATTGTGCAAATGCTATGTGAGTGCTTGGGTTGTCTAGATCTAGGTGATGTGTGTGGACTGGTAGTGTGGGCTACTGGGTGAGGCACATGATTAGTAGCACAGGGGTTTTGACCCTAGGCCCTTCCTGGTCCTAACAGGCCCAACCAGGTGATACCCTGGTCTGTGCCCACCCTTTGATGTGAATATCTGGGCTATGGGATGATGAGGAGTAGACTAAAATAGATGGAGTTGTTTTGTGGAGTTTTCGTTGTGTTACTGTGTGTGTGTTGCACAAATATTTTAAACACTGCCTCTTAAGTTAAGCCACCTGCTCTGTGCCAAGCTACCAGAGGGTGAGCACAGGTTAATTTAAAGTGTGTATCTATTCTACCCTGACTAGCATTGTGGTCCCTACTTGGACAGAGTGCAAACCTCTGTCAACTAGAGACCTAATTTCTAATAATCCATTACTAATCCCCTTGCTATGGCATTATGGATGCTGGCCCTCACCAGCTACAGTGCTCAAGACCCTGGGATTGTTCATTGACAATATAGTCTGTCTTGAACTCCACATTCGCAAGATATCGCAAACAGCAAACTTTCACCTAAGACAACTCAAAAGAATAAAACCCCTTATCTTCACTGAACAGCTTAAAACTTACACCCAAGCTCTAGTTACCTCCAGAACAGACAGAGTGAACTTCATGCTTGCTTGTGCTCTCCTTCCACTTAAAGTGATTCTCAACTTCACATTCCATCTAATCTCGGACAAAAGAAAGTTAGATCACATTGCACCTCCCATTGTGAAAGACTTACACTGGCTTCCATTAGAACCCAGAAACAATTCAATATAGGTTACATTACCTTCAAGGTGCTGGACACAGAAAGACCCAGCTACCTTACTGAACTGCTGAACATCACTCACTTAAAGGCAATCATTCTCCAGTTCTGTACCCACAACCGGAAACTACATTCCCTGCCAATCTAGAATGGCTCCTAACATCCCCTCCTCCAGAAAGCTTCTCAAAACTTTCCCTGCTCCTTCCTCAGACTGTGTTAGTAATCCCCTCTTCTTGTGCATACAATAGTGAACCACTATTGTTGCATCAGTTACCCACTCACTTATACCACTCCGAGTACTCCCAAACCCCTTTCCCATCACATTTTTTTCCTGCTGTTAAATATGGTTTTAATTGTACGCATATTACATCATGTCATATGCATCTATTGTTACATTGTACAGTGCTCTAATACCACTTGACGTAGAAGAGCTATAAAAACATAATAGGTAAAATAAAGTAAAATAGAAATTGATGATTGGAAGTGACGTTCTCTTTCCTGGCTTCTTCTTATAAAGATGTTTACTTCCTGGATGATATGACATGAGGTCCTCTTGCTTGCTTTTTTTTCAAAATTATTCTGGCAGGAAACCAAGTGAAGAGTATTTGATACCTTATTACAATAGGCAGAAGTGCAAAGTTATTGCAGCCTAGCTATTGGCTACTGCACTTGCAATATGGCAACTAGCAGTGGATGATCTACACAGAAGTCCTGACATGAAAGCAAGGGGAAATAAATTATGCATTTGTGTTTATGATTATCATGATTATTATGATGAAAAGTATGTATTTCTTGGTGAGCACAATAATTTAAAAAGCCCACCCAAACAACTGGAAACAGATGCATGGTGGAGAGTGGTCAGAATAATGTGGAAGAAAATGATCCTGGTGGAGAATTTTGGTGAACGAGAGAAAATTGAAAGTTAACACCCCTCGTATTTCAATGATGCAGATCAGTAGGGAGGTGGGTTTAATTCACAGGCCTTTTGCTTTCTGCATGCAAATATGAGACAGCACAAAGCTTGAAGGTAAATCAGTATGTAGAAAAAACCAAAGTTCTCCTACTGCTAGAACTTTGGTGATTGCTACATTCATGAAAAGGAACCTTGCTTACAGCGAGTTGTGGAAGTAATGAAGGCGCACTGAAATAATTGCATACATCTCTATGTTGTTCCCTTGGACATGTGAGTTTGAATGTCATAGCTCATTGGTCATTAAAGTTCCTCTGCTGAAATTATACTCCCCAGCTGCAAGCGGGGGTCAGTAGCAAGGGAGAGGGTCATCAATGACTGACATATTCTGAGCCAGAAGGTTGATCATGCTATAAGAACCGTCCATCCACTGAGGGTTGAAAATGTAGATTTTCCTAGTAAGTTATGACGGAAAGTCTTAATTTTATTAAAGACACGGAGGCGAGTATTATGCTTTCTTATCTTGCATTTATTCTAATAGCAGCCAAGATAAGTACTAAAACTACAGTTCCCAGAGGGCCGAGCAAACCGCTGGCCAATGGGAACACACAAAATCACAGAAGCATAACCAATGAGAACGTAGCCATGGGTATATCGTCACAACTCACTGCGAACAGTCCTCTTTTCTCTGGCGAGCAGCTCAGATAGAGTCCATAAACAGAGGAACAATGGATAAAACAATACAAAATGCCAAAGTCCAGGAAAAAATATATTGACCATAATCCAACCAAGTCGCTCGAACAGCAGGAATCACGGTGGTAGAAGCAGAGCAGGAAGAGGGGACATCACAAAGAGGCAAAGGACTCTCTTGAAGATCATGAATCCCCTCACGAAGATGCGGGAGGCAAAGCAGGAGCCGCTGTAGGGAGGGATAAAACACATATTAGAAGTGTTGAGGCGGGATAAAACTCGCCTCCGTGTCTTTAATAAAATTAAGACTTCCCGTCATAACTTACTAGGAAAATCTACATTTTATGGCAAGACCGGAGGCTCCTATTATGCTTGTTCAAAGCATATCAACAACCAAAGAAGCAGCAGTAACAACAGGTTTGCAATAAAACATTCGGAATACATTGTCATTGGACCAATCCGAGGATCTCAGAATGTCCTCCAACCGAGAGCCTGCCCAAAAAGCTTTGGAGGCCATGGCTCCCCTGGTGGAATGAGCCCCGAAAACCGAGACGTCAATGCCCGCAAGGGACATGACCCAACGAACCCACCGGGCCAGAGTAGCAGAGGAAACAGGAAGATGGGGCTTACGGAAGGAAATGAGAAGTTGTGAATGAGAGGACATTCTGAGATCCAAGGTTCTTTGCTCGTATACCTTGAGACATTGACCTACACATAGCTTAGGATGGGAAGGAAAATAAGGATAAAAAACAGAGTTCAAATTTGTCTTTGTACGTTTATTAATCTGAAACAATACACCTGTAGGAGAAAACTGATGAGAAGAAATATCCAGTGCTCTAACATCTGAAACACGTTTAATAGAAACGAGACACAGTAACATGGTAAGTTTAGCAGAAAGCATTTTCAGAGAAAGAGCGGAATTATCTGGCCAATCAGAAAACAACTTAAGAACCAAATTAACATCCCATAAATTAGAATACTTAGCCAACGGAGGTTTGGAAAATCGTACTCCTCGTAGAAGGCGGCAAATCAAAGGATGAACGCCGACCGGCTTGCCATCAATAGGACAATGATTAAGGGAAATGGCTGATCTATACAAATTGATCATTCTGTAGGACTTACCTGCACTGGCTTCGGAAGCCAGGAAATTGACCACAAAATTCAGAGGGGCTGAAAAGGGATCGATATGTCTTTCCAGACACCAGCTTGTCCTTAGAGACCAAGCAGACTTGTAGGCATGGGAGGTACCTGGGGCCCAGGCTTTGCTGATAAAGAGAGAAGCCTCTTGCAAAATGAGGAGGTCAGGAGGGACAGACTGGAGACTTTCCATGTTGACAGTACCAAAGAGTTGTCCAGGATGAGACTGTGTGGATGACCCAAGGGGTTCTGAAGCAGGTCGTTGCAAGCAGGGAGGAGAACCGGGAAGTCCACCGCCATCTCCAGAAGAGATGGGAACCAAATCTGAGATTGCCAGAATGGAACTACTATGACCAGGGAGGTCGATTGGTGTCGTACTTGGGAAAGCACCCTGTTGATCATGAGAAAAGGAGGGAAGGCATAATTGAGATGAAGGGACCAGTCCTGAAGAAAAGCATCCGTAGCTAGGGCCAAAGGATCCGGGCGCCAACTGAAGAAACGAGGCAATTGGGCGTTGAGGCGAGAAGCAAAAAGATCGACATGAAAAGGGCCCCACTTTTGAGAGAGAGATAGGAAGACGGATGGAAGAAGCTTCCAATCGCTGGAATCTCGAAGATAGCGAGAGTGCCAATCTGCTATAGAATTGAGATCTCCAGGAAGATACTCTGCTTTGAGAAATAGTTTGTTTGTCAGACAATACTCCCATAGACTCTTTGCTAGCTCTGCGAGAGGTTTGGACTTGGTGCCACCTAGATGGTTGATGTAGCGAACCGCAGAAACATTGTCCATACGAAGGAGAATTGAACACCGAACTTTGTTCTTTGTGAGGCTTTGGATTGCAAAGGAGCCGGCCAGCATCTCTAAACAGTTGATGTGCAATTTCGACTCCTCGCGAGACCATGTACCGCCAGTCGATATTGGTCCACAACGGACGCCCCAACCCGACAGGCTTGCATCTGATTCTAATACAAGATCTGGGGCCGAAGCGAAGATAGTTCGCCCGTTCCAAGCATCTAAATGGTCGATCCACCATTGAAGCTCAGTACGCGACTCCTGATCCAAAGCGATGAGATCGGAGTAGGCCAACCCTTGACCAAGATGCCGGATCTTTAGACGCTGAAGGGCACGATAGTGAAGAGGCCCTGGAAAAATGGCAAGGATGGAAGCAGAGAGCAGACCGACGATCCTTGCAAGAGATCTGAGGGAGATCAGAGAGGTCCGAAGGACATGAGAAATTTCTGACTTTATGGTCGAAACTTTTGATTGCGGAAGAAGAGACGCCATGGAAGAGTCCACGAGAAAGCCCAAGAATTCGATGCGTTGGGAAGGAATGAGCATAGATTTTTCGGGATTGAGAAGGAAACCCAGATCTAGAAGCAGAGACCGAGTGATGTTCAAATCGGACAGAAGATTCTGATTGTCCGTGTTCATGATCAAAATGTCGTCTAGATAAATTATAAGCCTGATCCCGAGGGATCGCAGGTAAGACACCACCGGTTTCATGATTTTTGTAAAGCACCATGGTGCTGACGACAGGCCGAAAGGAAGGGAACAAAATCGATAGGTTACTCCTAACCATTGGAACTGAAGAAACTTGGTGTGAGAAGCGTGAATAGGAATGGTAAGATATGCGTCTTGTAAATCTATCCGGACCATCCAGTCATTTGGGCGAAGGGTATCTCGTAAGTGAATGATAGTTTCCATTTTGAAGTGGCGATACACCACAAATTGATTGAACCATTTGAGATTTATTACTGGGCGCATCTTCTTGTTCTTTTTTCGGACAAGAAAAATGGAACTGAGAAACCCTGTAGGATCTAGAGGAGCGATCTGAATAGCCTGTTTTTGGAGAAGGTTTTGGACCTCTACGGAAATTAGTTGAGACATGTCTGCCGAAAAGACTCGAGGAGGAGGGAAAACTGTTTGGGAACGTGGCGCGTAAAACTCTATAAGATAACCTTGGACAGAGTTTAGAACCCAGGGGTCTGTGGTGAGAGTACGCCATTTCTGGATGAAGAGTCTTAAACGACCCCCAATCGGGGGAAGAGATGGAGGACCTACCTTGTTGGTTGTTGTTGCGGAAGTTCTTCTGTCCCCGACCTCTGAAACCACAACCTCTTTGTGGGTAGAATTGAGGCTTGTATTCCTGGTAGCCTGTGTTGAAGGATCCTCTGGAGCCTTGATTTGGATAGGAGCGGCCGGTAGAGCGGCCCCTGCCTCTGCCGGCCGGCCCAAAAACCCGAGGGGAAAAAACTTTTTTGATGGATTGCTGAGCCTTATCCAGAGATGCGAAAGTAGTGACAAACCTGCTCAAATCTTTAACGAGAGAATCCCCAAACAAAAGGCCGTCCGCCTTAATACCGGGGTCTAGAGGAGCTAGATTAGCCAGCTTGGGGTTGAGTTTGATAAGAAGCCCTTTGCGGCGTTCATGGGTGATAGCGGCATTGGCGTTTCCTAAAAGACAGAAGGCTCGTTGGACCCACAAAGAGATATCCTCCGCACTTAATTCAGTTCCCTCCAAACGAGCAGATTCTGCAAGGTCAAAAATGCGAGCCAAAGGACCCACAACATCAAGAAGCTTGTCCTGGCAGGTGGACCAAGCTTTATCCACCCCTTTGGGGGGATCTTTGCCAAACTTGGAGAAAAACGTAAGTAAAGGTTGGTCAATAGAAGGGGCAACAGTAATGTTCGAAGCTAAAGAAGGCTTGGGACATTCAGACTTTAACTTAGACCTGGCGGATTTGTCTAGGGGAAGACGAAGACGGGCTGAAATATAATCGCCAACATGAGAGACCGGGAACCACTCAGTGGAATTGGGATGACGGATGGTGGAAGGGTCAAACATGGGAGCACCCTCAGAGTCCAAAACTGGAGTAAAAGCAAAAGAGTAAGGGGCATATTATCAAGAACGGCGTTAAAATTATCGCCGGTTTAGCGGCAGAAAACTGCCGCTAAAGCGGCGATAATGGGCTTGATAATATGCCCTGAGAATTCAATAGAAGCCCATGTTCACACCAGAACATGGACTTCTATTGGAATTCTCAAGGGCATATTATCAAGCCATTATCGCCGCTTTAGCGGCAGTTTTCTGCCGCTAAACCGGCGATAATTTTTAACGCCGTTCTTGATAATATGCCCCTCAGATTTGAATTTTTTAGTAGGGGGGAAGGAGGGTCTGACACATCAAAAAGGTCAAACAAATCATAAGCGTCACCCATATCGGCGTCTGTGTCCATAATGGTGGAAATCACCAATTTTTTGGGTACCTCTACGTGTTTCGATTTAGCTTTTCTTTTTCCATCTGAATTTGACAACCCCTCCTTAGAAGGAGGCCTGGGAGGTACTGAGTCCTCAGTCAAGTGCGAGGGAACCTCGCTAGTCAAGCGTGACGCATTTTTGGAAGCATTCGAGGAAACAGAGGGTACAAACTTTCTTTTTCTGCTATCCCCCGCAGAATGGGCCAAAGCTTTGGACAACAGACTGAGCATAGAGTTTTCCATACCCTTGGAAAAACGTTTCATGGAAGCTTCCACAGCATTCTCCACAGAATTATTTATAAACATATTTAAATCACTTTTGAATGCCTCGCCTTCCTCAGTTTGCAGGTCAGACCCTGGGGAGCTGTCAATCTCCATTGAATTAGGAAGGAGAGACACCAGGGAAGCCAAGGGTTAAAGGCAAAGACTGGGAGAGTCAGGAGGCTTGAAAGTGGGAAGAACCAACCCAGACCACTCCCACCAAGGGCAGGCGTTAATGCAGCAGGAGGAACGAAGCTCCGAGAAGGCAGAAGCCAGAAGCGCCGAAGGAATTAACACGCGCGCTCTGGGAAAGGAGAACAACGGAAGAAACGGCCGTCGTGCGACTCGTTGGAATCAACCGTCAACGCGCGCGAGCGGAGGGAAACAGAGCGCAGTAGGGAAACGAAGCGTCTTCAGACGCAAGCAACAAAAGCGGTAAGCTCAGGAGGAAAAAACCATGGGGCATACATCAGTAAAACCGTATTAAATAAGCACAATTGCAACCATATAATAATAATAATAAAGAGCAACGAAGAGAAGGCACTTATCTGACTGCAAGCAGCAAGAAAAGAGGACTGTTCGCAGTCAGTTGTGACGATATACCCATGGCTACGTTCTCATTGGTTATGCTTCTGTGATTTTGTGTGTTCCCATTGGCCAGCGGTTTGCTCGGCCCTCTGGGAACTGTAGTTTTAGTACTTATCTTGGCTGCTATTGGAATAAATGCAAGATAAGAAAGTATAATAGGAGCCTCCGGTCTTGCCATAAAATTCAACATTAAAAAGAGATAAACAGAAAGATAAGCATTGCATTGTTGGAGAAGAAGGTCTATATCAGCCATTATTGGCTCTCTAGGACTCTAATGTGATTAATAGAGTTCTCAAGCTTCCAAGTATTTCATTAAGAAATATTATCCAAGGGGGATAGGTAGTTATTGACTTGGATGGCATCAGTGAGTCCAAGACAAAGACCCTTAAAATTTATTTGGAGATTACAAGATTATTTGTTAAATGGGGTGTATTTCATGGCACAATATTGGAGGAAGGATGCTTGATGATGCAGAACCATATTTGAGAGAGCACAGTTTTTCTCATGGAATTAATGGTGAGTGCTCCAGAAGGTACAGCAATGACACATTTTCAATATATTCACAAATATTTTCCTCATCAATGTGAGAAAAAGGTATGACATCCTGAGTAAAACATGTACTTCCAATAGCAGCAGCAGCAGTTAGTTGATTTCCCAGTGTTCTATTGCAGCTTCACCAATGAACAACTATAATGCTAACATTCTATATTTATGTCAAATGTGAGGCACAAATGAATCCCATGTTGGTGGAATGGAAGTTGAACATCTGAAACCATGTCCCATGAAGGAAGACTGCAATAAATGAAATTGCAAATTATAATTAATGCCCCAGAAAGTTGCAAAATAGAGCAAATGTTCTGTAAATTCATAAATATCTTTTTTGTCCCTTTAGCTGCTTCGCCGCAGCGGACATTCCGCCGCAGTGCGGGCGAATTTGACGCGTGCGCAGATCGGACGGCCCCTGGCCGTCCGACGCACACGCCCACCGTGACGTCGGACGGGGTTAAGAAAAAAGTCCTGGGATACTTAATCAAGCAGGTATTTTTAACAACATCAACAATCTGTCAGTGAATTGCCCAGTGTTCTAGTGTAGCTTCACTACAGAACTCTAATAAACCACTATAGTGCTAACTTTGTATACTCATGGCAAAAGCACTCATCCGCACCATGCTGCATGAGTCAGAGCTCCTGAATGTAAAGCCTTTCCAAGGAGCAGGATGGAGTAAATGAGCACTGATTCAGATAAAACTAGGGGTATGTAATTTGCTTTTGTATAATTACGTGAACTTTAGGCAAACTGACACAAAATTATGTGTAATTATGCAAAATGCAAATTCATCATTTCACGTTATATTTTAGTGTGAAATATTCCCTCACATTAATTTTTGACTAGATGTGCAATAAAACCAAAGCACTGCCACTTGCATCATTTTCCCATGCATTTGAGGTAAATTTGTACTGCGAATGCCACATTTAGGGGCCTCATTACGATGTCGGTCGGAAAGCATTCCGACCGACTCGGTCTCGGAAACATTTCCGACCGAATCGCAATCAGGGAGTCCAACCAACCGATTACGATGAATTGCATGTAAAACTCCGACCGAGTCAGAAAGCATTCCGCCCGACCGCATCTGCTGGAAACAAGTCCGATCCGACTGAGTCGTTCGGAAATTCTGACGCATAGGCATTCCGCTTATGAACAAGACTCGGTTTACTCGACTAACAGATTACGATGTTTGGAGCACAAGGCCCTGTTGGGAGTTGTGGACAAATCAGACACCAGTCCCCATTGTCAGACATCTTGCATGTACATTGCCACTCACTGTCAGGAAAGCAGAGTCCCAGAGAGGCTAGTTGGGATGGGTGGGAAGGTGTGTGGAGGACAGAGCCTGATGGGAGATGTAGTCAGGGTAAACACTCCCCCTCCCAACCAGCACAAACAGCACCCATGGAACTCTGCTTACCTGACAGTGAGTGGATATGTACTGGCAAGATAGATGACACTGGGGACTGGTGTTTGGAGCACAAGGCCCTGTTGGGATTTGGCTTCAAGTTCAACACCATTTAGCAGTGATAGCCATCTTGCAAGTACACTTCCCACACTGTCAGGTAGCCATAGGCCCAGATGAGCTATTTGGGATGGGTGGGAGGAGGAGTCTTTGCTGTCACTACAACTTCCATCAGGCCTGGGCCCACACACACCTTCCAACACAGCTCAAACAGCACACCAGGAAGTATGCAATCCAGATGTCTGACACTGGGGACTGGTGTCAAAGTTGAACACAACTCCCATCATGGCCTTGGGGTCCAAATACCATGTACCAGTGTCAGCCATCTTGATAGTACATTTTCACTCACTGTGTGTAGGACAGAGCCTGATGGGAGTTGGAGTAATGGCAACCACTCCCCCCACCTAGCACAACCACTTCATCTGGGCCTATGGCTACCTGACAGTGAATGGAAGTGCACTAGTGAGAAGGCTGACACTGTTGCATGGTGTTTGGTGCACAAGGCCTTATTCGGATTTGGATACAAGTTTAACACCATGCAGCATTGTCAGACTTCTTGCTAGTACACTTCCCCTCACTGTCAGGTATCCATAGGCTCAGATGAGTTAGCTGGGCTGGTTGTGAGGAGGAGTATTTGTAATGGCTACAACTCCCATCAGACCCTGTCTAACATACACCATCCCACCCAGGACAAACAGCCCAACAGGAACTAAGCTTACCTCACAGTGTTTCAAAATGTACTAGCAGGATGCTTGACACTGGGCACTGGTGTCTGACTTTACCACAACTACCAAAAGGGCCTTGTGCTCCAAACACCAGGCACCAGTGTCAGTCATCTTTGTCAGTACATATCCACTCACTCTCAGGAAAGCATAGTTCCAGGGGTGCTGTTTGTGCAGGGTAGAAAGAGTGTGTGTAGTACAGGGCCTGATGGGAGATTGCAAACACTCCTCCTCCCACCCAGCCCAACAAGCCCACTATGAACCATGGTTTCCTGACAGTGAGTGGAAATGTACTGCCAAAATGGCTGGGACTGGGGCCTGTTGTTTGAAACACAAGGCCATGATGGGAGTTGTGGTAAAGTCAAACACCAGTGCCCAGTGTCAGGCATCCTACAAGTACATCTTGAAACACTGTGAGGTAAGCTCAAGCTCAGTTGGGCTGTTTGGGAAGGTTATTTAGGACAGGGCCTGATTGGAGATGTAGTCAGTGCAAACACTCCTCCTTTCACCCAAACCAAACAGCTCATCTGGGCCTATGGGTACCTGACAGTGAGGGGATGTGAACTAGCAAGATGGCTCACAGTGATCCCTGATGTCTGAATAGAGCACAACTACCATCATGGGTTCGTGCTCCAAAGACCAATCCCCAGTGTTTGCCATCTTGCTAGTCTATTCTCCACTCACTGTCAGTTAGCCATAGGCCCAGATGAAGTGGTTGTGCCATGTGGGGGGAGGGGTGGTTGCCATTACTCCAAATCCCATCAGGCACTGCCATACATACACTAGTCCCACCCATCCCAAACAGAAACCCTGGGATCCTGTTTTAATGAGAGTGAGTGGAAATGCACCAGCAAGATGTCTGACACTGGTGCATGGTGTTTGGATCACAAGGCCTTGACGAAAGTTGCTTTCAATTTCATCACCATGCAGCAGTGTCAGCTAACTTGCTAGTCTACTTCCCTTCACTGTGAGGTAGGCATAGGCACAGAGGAGTTAGCGGTGCTGTGTGGGAGGAGGTGAATTTGCTGTCACTAAAACTACCACCATGCCTGGGCCCACACACACTTTCCCACCCATCCCAACCAGCCCACCTGGGACTCCACTTTCCTGAGAGTGATTGGAAATGTACTGGCAAGATGGCTGACACTGGGGAGTGGTGAGGAGCACAAGGCCCTGATGGGAGTTTGTATCAAGTCAGCCACCAGTCAGACACCAGTCCCTAGTATCAGACTTCTTGCCAGTACATTGCCACCTCCTGTGAGGTAGGCATGGGCCCAGAGGAGTCATCTGGGCTTGGTGGGAGGAGGAGTATTTGCAATGGTCACAACTCACATCAGACACTGTCCTACACACACCTTCCCAACCAGCACCAAAAGCCTACCTGGAACTCTGCTGTCCTGACAGTTAGTTGGAATGTCCAAGCAAGATGTTTGACACTGATGAGTGGTCTGTGTTTTGTCCATAACTCCCATCATGGCCTTGTGCTCCAAACATCAGGCCCCAGTGTCAGACATCTTGCTACTACATTTTCACTCACTGTCAGTAAAGCATAGTTCCTGGTCGGCTGGTTGGGCTGGGTGGGAAGGCGTATGTAGGACTGGGCCTAATGGGAGTCCGAATAACAGCAAACAATCCTCCACACACACAGCACAGCCACTTCATCTGGGCCTATGGCTACCTGACAGTGAGATGAGATGTACTAGAAAGATGGTTGAGACTGGGGACTGCTGTGTGAACCTATCACAACTACCAAATTTGCCTTTGTGCTGCAAATACCAGCCACCAGTGACAACCATCTTGCAAGTATACTTCCCAGCATTGTCTGGACAACACTCTTCCTGGTGGCCTGGTTGGGCTGTGTGGGAGGAGGAGTTTAAGTTTCACAAATACACCATAAACACTCAAACCTCAGCTCATTACATTAGTTTGCCAGAAAATGGCAAAAAGTAGAGTTTGTGATCTCACCTGACTATGGAGTAAATGTACAAAATACATTATCTGTGTAGGCACAAAGCTAAGCAGTCACACATTTTGCTCCTCACAGGCATTCACTTGTGTGTAATGAGATGAGAATAAGCACCTCACTCACACCATTACCACAAATTCCAGGATAAATAAACAGACTGTGAGTGTGTAGGCAGCCACACCTATGTGACTGCTAAAGGCATGGACTAAGCCCAGTACACAGTCCTGACAAATGCCAACTTTGGGAGCTAAAGAGTACGTATGTCACTGTGAAATCACAGATCTGGACAAACCCAACCCACCTGTGTCATTCGCAGGGTGTCACGTACAAGTCAATGTCTTTGGACATGTAATGAAAACTAAACACAACGTGCCCATTTGTGCGCATAGCTGGACATGTTCACCAATCCCCATCTTGTCAGAATTGCATTGTTCTACAAAAACATGGGCCAGCATCATGGATGAAGGAGGCCAATCTATCTTCGTTAACTCATTATTAGGTTCTGTCATCTGTGTAATGGGTATGATTTGAGGTGCAGTGGACAGTCACATCAATCATTGTGTCATTTCTGTACCCACAGGGCGAGCTGGGAACAACCCCTCGGGCAATGAGGACCAACCTGGCCCATCAGGTTTGGGTCAGCCCACAGCACCAGCAGTGGCTACAGCAGGATCCTCTGCAACCACTCCCGCCTCAGCTGACAAGACCCAGCTGACCCCTAACCTGACGGGCACAGCAGCCCGGGACACTACCGACAGCACACCAACACTGGGCACTCTGGAGTTGCTAGACAACAACACCCCTGTCAACGAGGAAGGAGCCTCAGAGTTGACTGTGCCACCACCAACTGGGCCTGCTCGGGTGGGTAGGGGTGGTGGGAGGGGCCATGGGTTCCTACGCCATCATGCAGCTGGTGCTGGCTAGGAAGATCACCCAAATTTCTGCCGGGTGATCAATACCTACCAGGCTTACCAGGGAGAGATGGGCCAGGTCATTGGGATCCTCTGCAACCTGGAGTCACTGCAGGCAGGGCAGAACCAACGCCTGGACACATTCAACCAGAAAATTGATGATATGACTGAATTGCTGAGGGGCATTGGTACCAGCCTCCGCTGAATTGCAAATCACCTAACCATACCTCCCTGCATGCCCACAACATCTGGTGCATCAACATCTGCCCAAGCCACAGGGAGGGCCATGGAGTCTGGCGGAGAGTCCAGAGCCCCCCAGGGGCCTGCAGCTGAGGGTCCTCCCGCAAATCGTGGGAAGGGTCATCCAAGGAAGAATCCCTGAGAGTCAGATGGCAATGCATCACCCCCAGGAAGTGACAATGTGCCCCTGATATCTTCCATTGTGTGCCAAGCGTTCACTTTGTTGACTGTCATTGAACTGTCCCACATTGGATGGAGGGTCAAAGTTGGACTTTGGACTCAAATAACTGTGGCCTTACCTTTGAAGAGTTCATCTACAAACACTTCCAACTCCTATCTGCACGTTACTATTTTTGTTGTTGTGAGCACACCACCTTTGTGTGGAATTATCTCCTACCTTTATGCACAAAAATAAAACACTTTTAACAAAATACTTGCTGATGTCATGACTTTGAATCCCAAAAATACATATTCTAATGTCCTGCAAAATCACAAAGAAGAAATTGTCAACAACATTGGTAACAAATTACTTCCAAGTAGTAAACTAAGGGCTGATGAGTAAATGCACCTTGGCACAGCATGATAGATATTCACAACCAGGCTATCACACAACTAGTAGTACATGGTACAGATTCAATAGAAATCTATTGTCGACAAAACTATTACCATTTGCCTGCACAATAAACAATCATTGTTAGCAAACCAGCTCATCATTGTCAAATATGGATTCAAAGACTTCTTGGATGTGTGATAACAGACAATGTGGAACAGAGGTTTATTCTCAAGATACAACATGGTGCCTCAACACAAAGCCAAATCACATCACACCGTACTTAAAGTGACTAAAAACAAAATCAACTGACTATCAGGTTAGAAGGAAGTGCGTGGCAGGGAGTTCAGAAACAGTTCCAAGTCGGAGTCTGACACAGCATCATGTGTCAGATGAGGTCACAACTTCAAAGTCCACTCTGTGGATCACATGGCAAATTACACTGTTAAAAAAATCACAAAGAACAGAGTTGGGAAATCAGGAATAAGGTAGCACAATTCTGCAAACCATGTTATCTTAAGCACAAAAATGTCAGTGTAAACACTAGCTAGCCTTCACGGTAACACTTTACATGTTAATCTGCCCATTTCAAAGACACATCTAAGGAAAAACCTCAGGATAAGTATCAGACACTCACAAGCATACATACACATTGTCCAGCAACACAACAACAAACATTTGGGGATATTCACCTCCTCTCATTGCATACTTACACTCATGTGAAGAAGTTGTGGATAAGCTGTTGTCTCAAATCCCCACCATCATCATCATCACCACTGTCATCATGGCCCAGTCCTCGCTCCTCCCTCGATGGCACCTCCTGGTCTCCGACGTCCAGTATGAGAGGTATTCCCTTATGTATTGCCATGTTGTATAGCATGCAGCAAGCAGTGATGACCTGGCACACCTTCAATGGTGCATATTGGAAAGCTCCTCCCGTCCTGTCCAGACAGTGAAACCTTGTCTTCAGTAGGGTAAAAGTCCGCTCCACAACTCGTCTGGTCCTACCATGGGCCACATTAAAGCGCACTTCTGCTGGGGTGCCTGGGTTGCGCAGTGGTGTCAGTAACTAGGGCTGGTTGGGGTATCCAGAGTCTCCTGCATTGAACAAAGAAAATACTTGAGTTGTCTGACAACAGATCACTATCTGACACACAACTAACACACACTGCAACATACACATACAACTAAGTCTGGGTGGTGAACTCCGTTCCGCTCATGGAGTTTGTGGAGTTCCAAAAAACCCCGCTTCGCATAGCGTAGCAGAGTTTTTTTCCTCGCTCACGTTCGTCAACGTCAAGTTGGCGAGCGCGAGCGAGGAAAATCCACCTCCCAGTGAGATTTTTCCTCGTTCGCGATCGTCAACATCAAGTTGGCGAGCGCGAGTATGGAAAATCAACCTCCCGGCCAGATTTCTCAACGCGGGTGGTGAGATTTCTCATTGCGAGTGGTCGCGTATGCTCGTGACCACTCGCGTTGAGAAATTTTCCGTTCGCGTTGAGAAAACTGCCGCTCGAGTAAAAATCTACTCGAGCGGCAAAAAAGAAGCAGTGCCCGCTTGCGCTGTGCATGTTGCCGTTCGCGATGATTGCACAGTGCGGACAAGCACCTGGCACTGAAAATCACTGCGAACGGCATTTATCTAACGCATTCCGTTGCTCGCGGAGCTCCGCGTAGCACAGCTGACTTTTTTTTGCACTTCGCGGAGTTCCGTGTAGTGGAACTCCGTGAACTCCGCCCAGGCATACATACAACATCACCTACCAACAAGCCTGGCCCGGTCAGGTTGCAGTTGAGACATCAAATGGGGGGTGACGGTGCTTCGCATGATGTATGCATCATGTGCCGTAGCAGGGAAACGGGCGCAGACGTATGAGATGGACATGTCTGCCAAACACACCACCTGTACATTGATAGAGTGGTAATGTTTACGGTTGCGATAGAGCTGTTCATTGTCCTGCGGTGGGATCAGCGCAACATGTGTGCCATCAATGGAGCCAATGACATGGGGTATCCATCCAAAGGCAAAGAAATCACCCTTGATGTCAGATAACTCTCCAGGTTTTGGAAACTGTATGTAGTGGTCCAGGTAACGGAGCAAAGCCTGCAACACACCCCGAAGGACATTGCTGAACATAGGCTGGGACATTCCACCCAATGTTGCCACTGTGTACTGGAATGTTCCCACAGCAAACAAATGCAATGCTGCCATCACCTTTACCTTGGGGGTAAGTACTATTGGATAAGTGCGACCTGGCTGCAAATAGGGTGATAACTGCTGGCACAACTCTTCAATTGTTCCCCTTGTGAACTGATACTTTGTGATGATGTCCCGTTCATCCATTGTTTGAAGGTCTGGGAATGGCCTGTATACTGGAGTTTGTCTGCAATACCTATGTGTAGAATGTAAACACAATTGGTGTTAGTCCACAATGTCCCAATGAACATGCACTTTGACAAACAGAAAATTAAAAATGTCCACACCTAACACTGGATGTCAATGAAAATATACATTTCAATGAAAGGGGTTGTCCTCACATACATATCACAGCATACTGACCCTTGCTGGACGTTTCCAAGCTTTGGTGAAATAGCAACTAGAGTGCAGTAGTGTAAACTTCACTAGTGTCTGTCACTGTTCATGTGAAGCTAACATGACATACTCCACAACTTACGACAAAATGAGACTAGATCTAGTTTTGTGAGAACAATCACATGCTTCAAATGTACCCACAATAGGATCATGTAATACCTGATTTTTGGGACACCACATACACACAGCATCTCACAATGGTAATCTTGCAAACTACTGTCAAAGGGTGGACACTAACTATGTAGGAGTCCCATACAATGCTGTTGTCCACTTAAGTGTGGGACACAAAGATACACTAGGAATACACATATCAAACATAAGCTTATACATCTGCTTAATGTCACAGTGTAGTCATACATTTGTAAATGTATCATCCTGGACATGTAAAACACACCACCTTTACATTTTCACAATACACAGATTACACACTGGGTCACACTGTGCCATGATGCAGTGATTTGGTAAAGCCTGAACTTGTACTGCCCAAAAATGCTTGGTGACTGTGACCAAGCCTAAGAGGTTAATAACCTCACAATCAGTGTGACATGTGCCCCTCAAGGTTAGATCATCATGGGAGTGTGAGCGTTTCAGTTAGATGTCCTTATCAACATGAAAAAGCTGCATTCAGCCATTTATTTACTCAAAATTACAACATTTACAAAAGTGTCTGCCCTGGCAACCGATTACTCAAAGGACGCGGTAGGCACATCATGACCATTTCGGACGAAGCCATTGGCTGTTAGTTGTTATGGTGACAGATGCGGGTTACTATTCAAAGGATGAGATAGGCACATCATGACTGATTCGGACAGAGCCATTGGCTGTTAGTTGTTATGGTGACAAAGCTGGTTACTATTCAAAGGACGCAGTAGGCGCATCATGACAGATTCGGACACAGCCATTGGCTGTTAGTTGTTATGGTGACAGGCACGGGTTTCTAGTGAAAAGACGGGCTAGGCAAATCATGACCGATTCGGACACCGCCATTGGCTGTTAGTTGTTATTGTGACAGACGCAGCTTTCTGAATGTGTCTGCATAGCCTGGAAAATGATTCGGTAACCTCCCATTGCCAATGTATCAAAGTCACTCGTGATCGATTATATTTGTTTTAACTGCGCGGTAGGCAAGTCCTCTGAAGGGATGTAATGCATTGGACCGAATCGGAAACTACGACCAACGTGAACCTATCGCTTTGGTCGCATGGACTGAAGACCGCCTCTGCAGTTTAGATATAAGTCTGTCTGTTCCCTAGAGGATTCACTTGCCTGCACTACCTGCATCATTCCTGCATCTCTCTGCTGCTGTGTCCGCATCCCGTGACCTACCATGGCACGTACAAAGGGCAGTGCCCCAGCATTCAGCCACGAGGAGAACTAGCTGCTGCTGGACAGCCTCCTGCCTCTGTACAGCCAGCTCTATGGCAAACCAGGGGAGCAGGTGAGTGATGATCACACTGCATTGTCATTTGACAGGGGCAATAACCATGCACAATTGGCATTAGGAATCTCACAGAGAAAAATGCAAACTGTTTTTCATTAATTTTTAAAGTGTGTAGATTTTTTTCTGTGCAAGTACACTGCTGTAGAAGTGTGTGTACTGGGGTAAACATCTTATCACTGTTCTCATGAGATAGAGTCATCATTGAACACAGGCAAAGTGCACATAATGCCACTTGCCTACCCCTAAGTCATTGATCCCAATCTGACCATAACCTATGTGTACCAGTTTTTGACTCAGAAACATGTAGCATGTGAACTAAGGGTCTGTCACCATGTCATCCTTACAGGTCAACTCCCATCAGAAGGCTAAGCTGTGGAGGACCATCACCCAGAATGTGCGCTCCGTGGGGATCGCCAATACGCGCTGCATCGCCAAATGCGACGCAGCGCGCGCAACGAAATTCCTTTTATTTATTTATATGTTTACTTACCTCTAATCGGCCGTAATCCGTAGTTTACTACCCCCCACCCTGCCCCTCCCCGGCCCCACGTCAGCGCCCAGCAGCACTCCCACCACGGGCCGCTTCTGGTGTAAGATTCCATTCTCTCCATTCAAAAGAGTGAGTCCATGTGTCTGACTTTGTAACGGTGACAACACATGCCATTCAGTGGCAAACACAGGTGGTCACTGGTGTAAACATGGCTGCAAGTGTAAGGTATGATTTTAGATACACATTCTCAACACTTCGCATGTGTGTAAAGGCTCATGACTACTCATACTTGATGCCTTTTTAAACCATGTGTTCAATGCATCACTGTCAGAATCAGAGACTCAAATGTGCATCATTTTGGGGTAAGTTAACAAAATTAGATGGTAAACAGGAGCAAGTTAAGCTGTACAAAGTGTGCAAGTCAATATGTCTAAAAGAAGTGAGGGACATTCAGGCTTGGCCTCTACAAATGGGGACTTCTGCAGTCTAGACAGGATTGGTGCACAGTATTGACTAAACTCTTAAAGAATAGAGGTTCATTAGTAATAGTCTGTACAGACAATGCACTCAGACGGCCCAGTGGCATGGTTATCCACATGAAGCATTGTGAAGATGCAGACATTGGACTTGGCAGTGTGTTGACCATTGCTCACATGTGAAACTGGTGAGATGTTTCCAATGTGCACAGCATTCTGAGTCATCTTCCTGACACTGTGCATAGATGACACAAGACTTTGGGCCAAGTGCCTCTCTCTCTAGCTATGCCTACTACCTTGGTTTCTCCAAGATAAGAGTTAGATGTGTGACCGGACAGGTAAGAAGTTAAGCTACAGAAGAACTGAGCACAATCACTGTTATCTGTGTGACATGACTTATGAAATGACTACACTAGCTTGATGTATGAAAAGAAACTTAAATTACCTGTAACATTAGACCCAATGGTTCCCAATTTGATGACTAGGGATTACAGAATGAATACCATGTCTCAATTCACTTGTGTGAATCCTATTTTCATTGTGAGGTCTAAACCTCTTTGCATTATATGAGACAGGTATGTCATGACACAAGACCGTCAGTTGCAAAAGATTTCAGTTCACCCGGTACATAGTGAAGTGGTTGACATTGTAGTTGTCGTTTTTGATATCGCGAAACCCAATGACACAGACAACATCATGTGTGAGGGAGCAATGGTTAACTGGCAGACTAACATGTACCATGTACGGAACAATATTGAAATGTAATAGAATGAGTCCAATTGATGTATTTGGTTGATCTGTGAAGATTTGTGATGATTCCTATGTGTCAAGTACATACGGATGACTCCTGTGATTCTTTTTCCTTCCTGTTCACAGCCTCAGCAACGGCCAGTGGAGGAGGCAGCGCCATAGGCCAAGGGGAAGCAGCTTGCCAGACTGATTCCAGTGCCGAGTCAGAGTAGGAAGGAACCAGTGGCACGGAGGGTGAGGGGAGCCTCATTGAGGGTGCGCCTGACGTGACATCAGTTGGATCACCAACCAGCTCCAGCTCCAGCGAGGACTCCCATGTGGTGGTGGATGAGCCAGGAACAGACTCATCTACATCCCAGTCCACCACCACCCCTACTATCTCCACCCTCCCAGCTGCTCCCCATCCCAATGTCTGTGGCTGCTCCCCTAGAAGGGGACCCGTCTCCTACGTGCCAGGCACCTCACCCCCTGCCACTATCTCCCCTGCTGCCCTGAGTGTGGAGGCCATAGATATCCTTAGGTAGATCTCTGTGGGGCAGATAGCAGTGCTAAATGTCCTCCAGGTGCATACCACCCTTCTAACACAAATGGTATCATTCCTGGAGGGCATTCACTCTGACATGTCTGCCATACAGAGATCCAATCAGGCTCTGGCCTCCACACTGATGGCAGCAGTGTCCCAGCTCCAGATGTCCCAACCCCTCCTACCTCTTTCCCATCCACAGTCCCAACAAATCTCCCTGATCCAAGCACACCCAAAGAAATACATGCAGCCACATCAACATCCACACGCAGCACACAAACACACAGACACAAGGACAAACCCACACCTACTCACAAGACAGACAGCACACTCACCACCACAGACAACAAACATGCATCCACAGACACGCTGCAGACCTCAGAACCCTCTGCCTCCATGTCCTCTAACCTTGCCTCTCTTGTTCCCCCCTCAGCCCAGGTACTTCAGCTCATTCCCCTTGAACTCTTCCCTACCCAAACCTACAAACCCCCTCCCAAAAAGAGGAAACCCACCCCTCCAGACCTGCCATCTATATCTGCCACAACCCCCCCTGAGAAGAAAGAAAGCTCCAAATCAATCCCCACCAGAAAATCCCTCCGGTCTACTAAGTCGAAACCCCCTCCAGTAACCCATACTTCCCCAGCCCAGTACCTCAGAACCCAAAAGAAAAAGTCCCAAAAAGTCAGTGCCCCTCCCTATTCCTGTTCATACCATTACCCATTACTGCATCCTCAAACTTGTAAAGCCCAGCCCCTCCATCTAGCCCTCTCACTACAGCTGCACCCCATCCCCCTCAATCTGAGACTACCACTGCAGTGGACCCACCGCCCCCTCAATCTGAGACTACCACTGCAGTGGACCCCCCCTTCAATCTGACCCTCCCACTGCAGTGCATGATGTATGCGTCATGTGCCGAACCAGGGACACGAGCAGAGATGTATGAGATGAGCATGTCTGCCAAACACACCACCTGTACATTGATAGAGTGGTAATGTTTACGGTTGCGATAGACCTGTTCATTGGCCTGCGGTGGGATTAACGCAACGTGTGTGCCATCAATGGAGCCAATGACATGGGGTATCAGTCCAAAGGCAAAGAAATCACCCTTGATGTCAGACAACTCTCCAGGTTTTGGAAACTGTATGTAGTGGTCCAGGTAATGGAGCAAAGCCTGCAACACATCCCGAAGGACATTGCTGAATATGGGCTAGGATATTCCACCCAATGTTGCCACTGTGTACTGGAATGTTCCCGTGGCAAAACAAATGCAATGCTGAAATCACCTTCAACTTGGGGGTAAGTGCTGTTGGATAAGTGCGACCTGGCTGCAAATGAAGTGGCAACTGCTGGCAAAACTCTTCAATTGTTCCCCTTGTGAAATGATACTTCGTGATGATGTCCCGTTCTTCCATTGTTTGAAGGTCTGGAAATGGCCTGCACACTGGAGGCTGTCTGCAATACCTATGTGTAGAATGAAAACACAATTGGTATTAGTCCACAATGTCCCAGTGAACATGCACTTTGACAAACAGAAAATTAAAAATGTCCACACCTAACACTGGATGTCAATGAAAATACACATTTCAATGAATGGGGTTGTCCTCACATACATATCACAGCATACTGACCCTTGCTGGACATGTTTCCAAGCTATGGTGAAATAGCAACTAGAGTGCAGTAGTGTAAACTTCACTAGTGTCTGTCACTTTTCATGTGAAGCTAACATGACATACTCCACAACTTATGACAAAATGAGACTAGATTTAGTTTTGTGAGAACAATCACATGCTTCAAATGTACCCACAATAGTATCATGTAATGCCTGATTTGTGGGACACCACATACACACAGCATCTCACAATGGTAATCTTGCAAACTACTGTCAAAGGGTGGACACTAACTATGTAGGCGTCCCATACAATGCTGTTGTCCACTTAAGTGTGGGACACAAAGATACACTAGAAATACACATATCAAACATAAGCTTATGCAGCTGTTTAATGTCACGGTGTTGTCATACATTTGTAAATGCATCATCCTGGACTTGTAAAACACACCACCTTTACATTTTCACATCACACAGATTACACACTGGGTCTCACTGTGCCGTGATGCAGTGATTTGGTAAGGCTTGAACTTGTACTGCCCAAAAATGCTTGGTGACTGTGACCAAGCCTAAGAGGCTAAATGGAGTTGTGTGTTTCCCAGTTGTTAATAACCTCCCAATCAGTGTGAGATATGCCCCTCAAGGTTAGGTCATCATGGGAGTGTGAGCGTTTCAGTTAGATGTCCTTTTCAACATGAAAAAGCTGCATTCAGCCATTTATTTACTCAAACTTAAAACATTTATAAAAGTGTATACCCTGGCAACCGATTACTCAAAGGACGCAGTAGGCACATCATGACCATTTCAGACACAGCCATTGGCTGTTAGTTGTTATGGTGACAGACACGGGTTACTATTCAAAGGATGAGGAGAGCACATCATGACCGATTCGGACACAGCCATTGGCTGTTATTTGTTATGGTGACAGACGCTGGTTACTATTCAAAAGACGCAGTAGACTCATCATGACCGATTCGGACACAGCCATTGGCTGTTAGTTGTTATGGTGACAGGCACAGGTTTCTACTGAAAAGACACGCTAGGCGCTTCATGACCGATTCGGACACTGCCATTGGCTGTTAGTTGTTATTGTGACAGACGCGGCTTTCTGAATGTGCTCGCATAGCCTGGAAAATGACTCGGTAACCTTCCATTGCCAATGTATCAAAGTCACTCGTGGTCCGAAGATATTTTTTCTAACCGCGCAGTAGGCATATTCTCTGCAAGCAATGTAATGCATTGGACCGATTCGGAAACTGCGACCGACACGAACCTATCGCTATGGTCGCATGGACTGAAGACCGCCTCTGCGGTTTAGATATAAGTCTGTCTGTTCCCTAGAGGATTCACTTGCTTGCACTACCTGCATCATTCCTGCATCTCTCTGCTGCTGTTTTTACATCCCGTGACCTACCAAGGCACGTTCAAAGGGCACGGCCCCAGCATTCAGCCAGGAGGAGAACCGTCTCCTTCGTGCCAGGCACCTCACCTCCTGCCACTGTCTCCCCTGCTGCCCTGAGTATTGAGGCCATAGATATCCTTAGGCAGATCTCTGTGGGGCAGATAGCAGTGCTGAATGTCCTCCAGGTGCATACCACCATTCTAACACAAATGGTATAATTCCTGGAGGGCATCCACTCTGACATGTCTGCCCTACAGAGATCTAGTAAGGCTCTGGCCTCCACACTGATGGCAGCAGTGTCCCAGATCCAGATGTCCCAAACCCTCCTACCTCTTTCCCATCCACAGTCCCAACTACCATCCCTGACCCAAGCACACCCAAAGAAATGCATGCACCCACATCAACATCCACACGCAGCACACAAACACACAGACACAAGGACAAACCCACACCCACTCACAAGAGAGACAGCACACTCACCACCACAGACAACATACATGCATCCACAGACACGCTGCAGACCTCAGAAACCTCTGCCTCCACATCCCCTAACCTTGCCTCTCTTGATCTCCCCCCTCAGCCCAGGTACTCCAGCTCATTCCCCTTGAACTCTTCCCTACCCAAACCTACAAACCCCCTCCCAAAAAGAGGAAACCCACCCCTCCTGACCTGCCATCTACATCTGCCACACCCTCCAACGAGAAGAAAGAAAGCTCCAAATCAACCCCCACCAGAAAATCCCTCCGGTCTACTAAGTCGAAACCCCCCTACAGTAACCCATACTTCCCCAGCCCAGACCAGTACCTCAGAACCCAAAAGAAAAAGTCCCAAAAAGTCAGTGCCCCTCCCTATTCCTGTTCATACCATTACCCATTACTGCATCCCCAAACTTGTAAAGCCCAGCCCATCCCCCTCCATCTAGCCCTCCCACTACAGCTGCACCCCATCCCCCTAAATCTGAGACTACCACAGTAGTGGACCCACCGCCCCCTCAATCTAAGACTACCACTGCAGTGGACCCCCCTCAATCTGACCCTCCCACTGCAGTGGACCCACCTCCCACACAATCTGACCCTACCACTGCAGTGGACCCCCCCCCTCCTGATTCCATCCCTCCCCAAACCCAATCCGGTCCTCCATAGTTTTGTCCCTTTGGTGCCTGGCATGCCCCCTAGATGCCCCTCCCAGGGAAGGTGTCCCTTTGCAGATTATGTGCAGGCAAGAGTTGATGGGCATGACCCTACTGGCCATATGTCTGAGAGACCTTTGGATTGGCCATTGTCCTTTTGCTATTTATTAACTTTCCATTTTTATTCTGAATAATGCAAGTACCAATTTTTGTTTACAGTTTTCTGTATCCCCAATGTTGTTTTTTAGTTAACTGTAAATCATATGTAATTAGTAGTGTAAGTATACAATGATGTTAGTATGGAATGGATTGCATATGGTCCATGGACTTTGACAGTATGTACTCAAGATTTTGGTGTCTACATTTGCTGGGTGTCAATGTCAACATTAGTTTTGGCCATGAGTGTGACATGAAGTCACAAACCTTTTCATTTTTCAATCACACTTCCACATAGTTCATGCTTTCATATGTCACAGTTTAGGAGAAGCATGCTGCATATGTTTGTAATGTCACAGTTTAGGAGAAGCATGCTGCATATGTTTGTAATGTGCACAAAGACCACTGTCTCATCAACACAGCTGGATGCATATGGAGTTTGACTACATGGTAGTGACTTTTGGCCCACCCATGTACACAAACTAATGGTACAAATCTTTTATGAGACTTGATAGTGGTGGACCCATGTCTGTGTCTTCTACAGATCTGGTAGTCCAGTGGCAATGACAACCTTGCCACAGGTGGCATGCCACTGTAGGCCGATACCCTTCAAGGCTGTGCAACCATCTGATACATTTCCTGTGTCCCTGGTGAATGTAAGGTAAGCCTTATTGTGACAGTGTACCAATCCTGTTGCCTCCATGGACTCCACTTTCTGCAGATATTCCTGTTAGGCAAGGTGTCTGCTCTTTATTGTCCTGTTTGGGTACATCATGTGGATGATGTGTGTGTCCAGAACATGTCTCAGTAAGTTCCAGTGTTTAGCTGTTTTTACAGGGATGGACACAATGGTTGTATGTGTTAGTTGAAAGTGTACACAACTTATGGTACATGACTGGTTGTAACACAATAAGAATGCAACTGATGACATTTTGGGATTGTAGCGTAGTACAGTAGCTATCGTTGTTATGTATATCTCATTGTGGCCTTATGCCACAGTTAGAGTGTGATAGTCTAGGCATTTTCCTGATCTGTGTACTGGGCATAGGCCACAACATGCTCATGTGATGTTCCTTTTGAATCTGTATTGGTGTACACATGGCCGTGCATTGGATCAAACAACCAGAAAAATGATGCACCAGACCAGAGTATGGAAAGCAGCAGGATAGGGATGTATGGTCTATCCCAGGCTGATGTTAGTTGCAACATGCTGTCCAAGCTTTTCAATGACTATTTGTGCGATAAGTGACTTTGAGTGTGTCTTCATGTCCAGAGAGGATGTGTGACAAGCCAACTGTAACCAACACACAATGCGTGGTACTTCAGGCTTGTGGTTTTGTTGCTAGTTCAACTTCTTTTTTGCATTGTGATAAGCTTTATGTTGTTCCTTCAAAGTAACTTCCTATGTAGCTTGGTTTGTAGAGGGTTGGTTTGTGTGTCATCATAGGGATATGTGTCATGAGTATGTGTCTACCTTTTCCACCCAACTGAGCAACTTGCTAGTGCATTTCACATAAGGGCACAGGTTCGCACTGTTGCTGGGTCAGGCATATGACACACCTAAAATTGTACCGAAGATGGCAGACAGTTTGTATCTGGCAAAGGCTGCAATAGTCATATCAGTTAGGTGACACACGTGTGACTTAGCTACATATGGCTTAGGAGTTGTCACAATACTGTCAGGAATACATTGTGCTTGTTGTGTCCAAGATATTTCATGTACTTGTTCAGGGACAATGCTGGGTGCTACATGGCCTTTGTGTGTCATTTATGTAAACCCTATTAATTTCATAGAGTACTCTTTCTGTCCATCCATTTTTCCGGTTGGGAATGCTGAGCTATGTCAAGTCCTGTTGGTGCATTCAGAGTGATCGACATTTGTATGTGCTTGGTCATCCAATGCCCCTTCTGGCCCCCTCATGTGACACAGCCAAAGGTGTATCTTTTCAGCATGACAATGCACAGCAACAATCTCCTTCTTTGCTCAGTTCATGCGAGCAGTCTGAACCTCAGTTGTTTGTGACAGGAGTGTTGTGGAGTGGATTTGGTTAAGTGTGGATGCTATGTGCCAGTCCAGGCTGACGGTGCCCATGTACAGCTGCCCAGGACCTCACAAATGCTAATGACTTCAGAGCCCAGCAACAGAGCACTGCCTTTAGTGTGCAGACACTGTTAGCAGCTACAGGTGGTCAGACCCCTTCCTTGTGTTTGCATCAATCGCGCATCAGGGTGATGCACAGTCAGCACACAACACTCCTCACCTGGGACACTTGGGAATGGGCTGAGATGTCAATGTGTTTGGCACATACACACCTTCCGTTTACAGACAGGAATGTTAATTCTTTTTTTATATTGTGTTGGCTTCATGCCACACTTGACTTGTGGTCACTCTTCACACTGCATACACAATGCATTGTCATCATTACGGCATGTGGCCACATCACTTGTGAATGCTATGGATGTGACTGCTACCTGCCCCTGCTTGGATGAACATCGGGAAATCCTATGGTACGCCCCCACAAGTGAAGTCTGACAAGCATAATGCCATCATTGCACTTTGGGCACTGCTCAACAGGGGTGAGTGCCGAGTGAGAAGAGTTGAGAATGCTTGTGATCATGAATTTTTGCACACTTTTTCAACGGCAATTGTTTTGTCTTTCCAAGCTAGGATGTACAATTTTTAACCACACCTCATTTGTAGTAGAGCATATGATTGGTGTGTATGTTGTCATTAGTGCATGTATGGCAATGGAGTACTTTTGAGCTATGCTTGATGCTGTCCCAGATCACACAGAGATGAACTTGGAGTGCTGTTATGTCTATTGTATTGCCCTGTGCTACATGTGGTAAGCCGAGTGGACTGTGAGTGCACATAAGTGTTGTGGGCCCGTCTGCTGTGCAGATGCTTCAGGAGCCTGTGTGAAACCCATGCACTAAGTTGACAGACAGGGGAGTAGGGGGATCTTGGAATGTGAGGCCTAGCTGCAGATGTGTTTTGCCAGGTTGATGTTGCATGGGCTGAACTAGCTTATCAAGGGTACATGTGGGAGAGACTTGTGTTACCATTTTGGAAATGTAGTGGAGCCTCATACGTAATGGGTACAGGAGAAGTTAGGATTTCTATGACAGTGGAAAGTAGGAGTTAAGTCCAGAGGCAGTTCTTGTGTAGGAGATGTGAAGTATCCTCATTGTTAAAATGTGAATGTTTTGAAATGCTGGGATGTGTGACCTTGTAAGACTGGCTAATTCCTGGGAAAGGTAAGGTAGTAATAGGTAGATATGATAGAGGTAGAACCAGCTAGACAAGGTTTGAGTCTGGCAGGAGATGAGAGCTGTATTCTGTGGCACTACGGTGAGGTATGACTGTGACAGGGCAGTGTAAGTGATGAAGGTAGTTGTTAAAGTGCATAAGTCAATGGAGGCCTAGACCATGGGACTAAGATGTGGATGTGACAGGGCCTCAGTGAGACAAGATTCAACTTGTTATTTGTGACAAAGTGGATAAATGTATGTCAAGGGTATATACCAGTTGTGTAAGTTAGGGTGCTGTATGGTGAAATGTGAGGTGTAGTCCAGTTGATGTATGTTGTGTTTGAATCTGGGGAAGCAGTAGTCTGTGAAATGACTATCAGTAGAACTTAAGCAGAGTTGGGTGAGTGAATGGAGAGATGCAATGAATTAGGACAGATTCATTGAGCAATGTAAGTGTCTGAGTGAGTGATGTGGTGCTGTGATAAGTGTGAATGTCAGAGTTGGATGTGATGCTACACACTGTGACAAAAAAAGTGCAGTCCAAGACATTAGTGAGGGTCCAAATGGTGATGAGAGGTGTCTATTTGACATGATACATTTAACGTTTATTGAGGAGGTGATGAGTACAGTACATTGTGTACTTATCATGTATGGGAGAGGTGTTTTGTACATAGTGATGAACAGTGGTGCTGTGAATGTAGGTGTGGATGTAAGAAGGGCGGCACAAGTATGTGAGATGGTGAGAGTGAGGGTGGAAGAGTTAGAGTACAAGGTTGGAGCTTGGAGGGCAGAAATGGTTTTCCGGATAGCTGCACCAGTGTGATTATGAGGAGCTTGTGTATGTAGGATAGTTTGAGAGATGAGCATTTACTTTGCAGGGGATGTGAGAGAGGTCATGCCCGCACAAGTAGAGATTATGCAGGCACAGAGGTAATGTTGTAATGTACACACGTGGGGATTAGGTGGATGTAAGTATGCAAAAACAGTTGCCAGATGGAAGTTGAGGATGTAGTATGTGTTTGCTGCAGCTTGCTGTCTGCCACTGATTGTTCATGACTGATTGCTGAAATGGCTGCTAGGAGAACACTGGCATATGCAAAACCTATTGGCAACACAGGACACATTTCCTCAACCTAGCCTTGCCTTAGCTGAGTTGTGTGTGGCCATTAGTGCCAAGTTACCCTTTGTAGGTAGATGTTGTCACTGATTGTTCATCCTTCCCTTTGGATACTGCCCTGTGATGGAGGTGTTGATTGCTCATATTGTACTGTCATGATGCATACACATTGGTTGGCAGTTCATTGCATAGAGGGCCATAGCCCCCGAAGTGAAAAGTCAAGTATGTGTGTGGTTGGGCCACCTGGGGGCAGACTGCTCCAGAAAGGCAGCCCCGCACTTCCAAGTACACTACACACACATGGCCACTAATGGCATATTGACTTTGAATGTCAGAGATATGGGGACACCAAGGGAGATAGAAGCATTGTAATGATATCTCTGGATGTGCTGATGAAAAGGCATTACACTGTTCCAAGAGACACATGTGACAGCGGAACATTATACCCAGTTCCCTGAGTGTTTGCATTGTCAATATGTTTTTCAACCTCTAATCTGGCTTGACAAGGGTAGCCCTTGTGTGGGTCCCTACAGGGTCCCATTTTGCCCATTAAACACTGCCACAGAGCAGGTGGGTAATATATGTCTTAGTAGAAGGTCTCCTTGATGTTTTCAAAGTTTTGGAGTCAATGTTTCAGTGCCAAATGTGGACAAAGCAAACTTCATTCTGCACATATCCCTCATGCTCACAGGGTGTACCCATATCCCCTGGCTTGAGGATGGCTATGTCAATTGTGTCAGAGAACCACAGATTGAGCCCCCCCCAGCATCCTCACCAGTGCTGGTGTTTTGTAAGTGGCAAGGTGATTAGGACAAATGGTGTCACTGCCTGCAATGTGACTTCCAATGACGTGAGATGTTGTGATCTTTGTATGCGTTTCAGATATTAGGATTTAGCCTGTGGAATAGAGGCATGTAGGTGCGGGCATAGTGCCAGTGAATATGTCTGTGTGGACATAATTTTTTGAGTACATTGAAGTTCTGTTGCCCTCTGATGTTTCATTGTGTGTTGTGGTGGACTCAAGCCTACACTTTATGATACATACCTATATGTGGCTGTGGCCATTCCTCTTCCAACATCAATGGGTGTTTCTCCTAGCTTTGAGTGGTCTGAATGTACCTGCCTGAGGATGACATTCCCTCATTTGACATGCACAACATGCTACGGAACCAGCGTTGGATTGGTATCACAATTAGGCTCGGGCACTCTAAAAGTGAGTGGCACAAATTCCATGATCATTCCTTTCATTATAGCCTCTGTGCATTTACCTGGCAAGGTAGGTGTCAAAAAGCACACTGCTGCTGATCAAGGGGGTGGGGAGTAGGTAAGAATGGGCAAATAAATCTTTCCTCCTTGCGAGGCCCCTGCATCCAACGCAACCTCCCTGCACCTGCCATGACCTAAAAGTGATGGGCCAGCGGGGAAGATAACACTGCTTCTGGCAGGGCACGCGAGGCAGGGCGCTAAGGTGAGTCTGCCCCAAAAGCTGGCCGCCAGCCTCAATTTACAGCGCGGCAGGGGAGCGAACAAGATACTGGCACCACATTGAAGTGGCCTGGTGGGGACTGGGAAAGTAAGTTGGTCTCTTGATGTGGTTTACAGAGGCCCAAAAAACCAGCACACATGTGACCCTGGGGCACCGGCGCATCGACCAATGCCCGATTGCCTGCCTTCACAATCTGAGCCAGTACAGAACACTTTCCAGTAGAACGCAACACCCATAGGGCTCAATGGGCTTCAGTCCCCCCGTTGTGTGTGTGAGCCTGGGCTCAGACAGCTTCCCCACACACACACACAGACAGTTATTGAACTGCTGTGTGTGGCTGGT
The DNA here is from genome assembly GCA_963921515.1 of Calotriton arnoldi. Taxonomy (NCBI): domain Eukaryota; kingdom Metazoa; phylum Chordata; class Amphibia; order Caudata; family Salamandridae; genus Calotriton; species Calotriton arnoldi. The sequence goes on along the minus strand of CAWUFW010003852.1, from coordinate 1,413,297 downwards.
CTGTCGTATTATCACAGCAGCACCCGAGTATTTCACAGGTCTTTAAAAGCCCATTTACTTGATGACAGGGCTTTGCTGTTTTTTTCACCCGTTCCTATCGACCCTGCATCTCCACTCTGCCTTTTCCGTGAAGTTGTCAATTACTTTTGCTGCCACTATGTGAGAATGCATTTCCTGAAAAGTAACCTTAGGCTTTGTTTTTTTGCAGTTTTATACAGCTCGTACTCCACCTGAAGGTATAGAGGCAATATGCATGAGCACCAGTTACATTATTCATGGACACATTGCTGGAAGTATTACCCCCCCATTTGGCTCTACATTGCTGGAAGTATTACCCCCCCCATCCCTTTGGCTCTACATTGCTGGAAGTATTAGCACCCCCGAATTTCGACACTACATTGCTGGAAGTATTCCCCCACCAAATTTGGCTCTAGTTGCACCCCTGCTTTCTACTGTATTGTCTTTCGTGGGTAGTTAGGTTATTCTGTAGGGGTAGGTATCTAACTTCGCGTCTGCGCTGACCGCGCCGGTTGTGGTTGCAGTATTCATCGTAGATGTACAGTAGAGGGATGACATGCATGATGGAATGCATAGCTGCACAGTCCCGGTCACAGGAATCGTGTTGTTACAAGATTCGGAGTTGAAAAACTCCCATTCCGACTGCTCTGACGCGTTGGTTGGTCCAACCGATTCAGCACGTAGGAAGTATGCATCGTAATAGGGCAGTCGGATTCGGACTTGGAAGTGGCTCGGAACGGCTCCATTCGGCGTTTCCAAAGGCTTCTCATTCGCAATTTCCAGTCGGATTCAGAGTAACTGAGTCGGTCGGTAAGCATTGGGTTTTGGCCATCATAATACGTTGGTTGGGAAAACCGAATCCGAGTACGAGTCGGTCGGAAGGTCCGACTCCAAAAGGCTCTCAGATGCCCTTCCGACCGACATCATAATCGGCCCCTTAGTGGTAAATTTTACAGCAAATTGCTCATAGTTACGTGAATTGGTGTAATGGCATCATTTCAGGAATTTTTCATAACAATCGCAACACAAAATTATGCAAATTAAGTCTGCGTAATTTAAAGTTTGCCCAGGTTTAGATAAAACCAGTTGTAAGCGGAAGTATTGTTTTTAATCATTATGACAAAATATATTTTTAAACGGCAAAAACTATTTAATTAGAGAGATACCTACATACGTCCATCAGATGTCAATCCTATATGTCATTTATTCACTCGCGTAGCAAGGGGAGGGCGGATGGGGCGGTAAGAGTTTCGGGGGCGGCGGCTAAATTAATCGCCAGCACCCCCCCGCGCGGCGGCGGCAAAAGGCAGAGTCCCTAGCTACGCCACTGCATTTATTCCTCAACTTTAATGCATTGGAGTAGATTATTTAGAGGTACTGGAAGTAATTTGCAGATAGATCTCAGATTTCAAGTTAAAAGATTTGTGCTCCCATGGTGAGACTCTCCTATCAGTTGCTGTTTGGACATTTTATTTCTCCCGCTTCCATTTGTCAGTAGTGGAGTCCCCTTGCATGAATATGCATTGGGTTACAACCATTTTTATTGTGAATTAACCTTAAAGAAAAATGAAAACCTGCTTTAAAAAAACATATATTAATCGTCTGTAAAAATGCCATGCTCTGTATCTTATAAACAACTGCATTCAAAGGTAAATAAATAAAACATCTTTAACATATTTTAAATGAAGTACCATTCTAAACCAGGCTGAACAATGAGAAAACTATTTTAAAATGCAGTGAAATCTGTCATGGACTAGAACGTTTTAACAAACTGGAATATATGTAATGGATGAAAGAAATGTTTTTGGGACTCGTTTATTTCAGGACCTTGTAGCTGCAGGGATGAGAATGGTTTTCATGCACATTTCCATATTTCTGCAGAGGAAAGTCAGTGATTCCAAAACTGTCTGCTCCAGATGCATGTCTCACACATTCTGTGAGTGGGATGAACATTCTAGTTCTTTATTAGAACACTGTGATCTTCACATGCAGCTGTTATTGAAAGACAGTTTACTGATATGTGGGTTGGGTTGATTCTGTACTGAGGCTTGTCTTCGATGCTAGCTATGAATTGCCTTGGTAAATATCCCATGACTAAAAGTCAATATAAATGTAGCAGAATGATACAGAATATGTGTCACCTTGAACAAGTCAATATTGAGGAACAAGGTTGAGTAAGAGGTGACAAGCCAACTGACGAAATTCAAAAAGTGATAGCTTGGAGGCATAGAAGACAAATTCAGGGTCCTCTAAGAACACCTATGATACTTCCACCCAGTCTTCAAGCCTGCATTCTAAGCTGTGGGCTAGGATGCACGGAGGCCAGAGTATTAAGGTGGCTTATTAATATTCTTTGAGGATGATGTGTTCCTTAGTCTAGTGACATATCTGACAATGTGGTTGGGTTCGAACCACTCTTACAACTGACTGATTCTCTTGATTTCTAGAATTGTGTGGGCACTTGCAAGGATTGAAACTGATCAATAGACCAGCATGGGATTTTAGAGTAGAGGACATGATCATGTATTTATAGCATGAGGTACAGACCTGCTAAAGAGTGATCTCTTTAGAACATTTGTAACGTCAGAAGTAATTAAAGGGAAGAACTACTTCAGTGATGCTGTTGAGAATAGTTAATACCCTTAGAGGTTTTTATTTTCTGGCCTGGCATTATCACATCATCCTTAGAGACAGATGAAAAGACAGTAAGAGTCTCATTACAGTGTCGGTCGGAAGGCATTCGGACTGACTCGGCGTCAGAATGGTTTCCGACCGAATCGGATTCGGGGAGTCCGACCGACCGATTACGATGCTTCCGAACATCATTCGGTTGGACTTCCATTGACTTCAATGGGAGCCTGTGTTCAGACCAACAACACAGGCTCCAATTGCAAAATGGGGTGGTTGCGGGAAACCCTGCACCCTGTTGCGGGCACCCCATGATGCCTGCCACACAGTGCATGGTTGTAAAGAGGGGACCCATGAGTACCCCCACGGACCACAACCGGAGGCCTCTGGGTGAAGGGGGGGCCTGCCACGGGCCTCCAATTCGGATTCTGACTGCTGATCTGTGTCAGACAGACCGAGTCAAAAAGGCTGTCCGAATCCGACACCGTAATCTCTCGGTCGGAAGCACGGTCAGTAGAGCTGTACGAGTCAGTTCCGACCAACTCGGTTTCCCCGAATGCCGGTCGGAACCGAGTCGGAAGGACCGAACGGTTACCTAACATCTTAATCGGTCCGTCGGAAATGTTTCCGAGTCGGTCGGAAACACAGGTTCCGACATGGATTCGGACAAACTGAATGCCGTTCTGAGCCTTTCCGACCGACATCGTAATCGCCCCTAAATGAAGATTAGAGGGTGAGTAGGCAGGAATGGTAAAAATTCCCTGTTGTTCACAATGGATGTGAGAATATCTCAATTTTTGGCATCAAAGTAGCCCAGGAGGACCTGCCAGGTTGATAGTTATGCAATTCAAAGTTTGCAAACAACTTTATTTCGGTTCAAGGAACCATAAAAGTACACAATAACAGCATCTCAGTAAAATGTACATTACATGATGAATAAAAAACACACAGTTCATTGCAGTACAGATAAAATACGTAAAATTATGATACATCTGCGTGCAATAAAGCACAGAAAAGTACCTACACTCTGAGATGTTGACCCAAGATAAATACACAAATCTTTTTAAACAAGTAATTTAAGATAAGTGAAAGTCAAAAAGCATAAGTTTACAATAGGACACTTTAGAGTACCTCAGTGCTATTACAATATCCCAAGGGGGAAAAACTTCAGAAAGGACCTAAAAATAATCTCTAAGAGTGTTCGCTATGCTGACTGTGGTATCTAGCAGTGCTCATTGGATTGGGGTGCTCAAGCACTATCTAATGAGGGTAAAGACAAAGTGCAGGTGCATGTAATAAACGGTCTTCAAAATCGTTAAAACATTAGTTAGGCCATATGTATCAAGCCTTTTTCCCGTATGCAAACGGGCAGATTCTCAGAATCGGCCCGTTTGCGAATTGAAAAAGCCTTTTGGGATGTATCATCCCAAAGGCCATCGCAAAATAGAGAATTGCAAAATCTGCGATTCTCTATTTTGCAAATGCAATTAAGGAATTGCAAATTGCAATTCCTTAAATGCAATTCTGGAAGCACCAGAAATTTGCTATTTGGCCTTAAGGAATTGCAAATTACCACCTACTTCAAGTTGGTGGTAATTTGCGATTTTCATTAAAAAAACACTTTTTTGACTTTTTAAAAGTGCCATATGTCGCACATACATGCCCTTAGGGCATGTATGTGCGCAAAATGTGCACACATGCATATTTCAGGGGTGCAACAGGGTGTCCTTTTGGCACCCTTGCAACCTTGAAATTGCATTCTCAATTTGCGATTCTCTAATTGGTAATCGCAAATTGAGAATGTCTTCCCATTCATGCCTATGGGCCTCCTAGCCCATAGGAATGAATGGGAAGGTATTCCTTATTTGCGAATCTCAATTTGCGATTCGCAAATAAGGAATATGTAGGATTCGCAAAATTTTTAGCAAATCCTACATACATTGCATTTTGCGATTCTCTAATTGCGATTCGCTAAAAATCGCAATCTGAGAATCGCAAAACTCTTTTTTGATACATATGGCCCCAAGTCATTAGAGTTCGCCCATGCAGTGAGATGTCTGAACCAATCTTGGCTCCAATATGCCATTTGCGCATAACAAATTGGACACTGATTATACAATGGAGCACCTGTTGTCTGACTTGCAGATTCTCAAGGCTCTGTGTTGGTTATCAATCTTGAGGAGCTGACAGAGAGGCACAATCCAGTGACCATGCTGGCTTGCATATGCATGGCATAAAAATAAAACATGTTGTTTATTTTCCACAGATTGACAGCCCATAGGACATAGGTTGTTTGGAATACCATTGTTTTCAATCCGTGAGGAAGTGAACAATGCAATTAGCAAGGTCCCTAGTCTAAGCTTAATACACAGGGCTCTAGTGCTTGGGGCAGTCACATAATCCATGAATTCTTCTAATGTTGGTGCATATTTATGGGACACGTATAAGCCAGTCAAACTACCAGAGGATCCAGTCGATATTCTATTACAAATAACAGCATTCCAATAGGATGATTTGACTGTTTCTCGGGCACCTTTAGGTATAGATGTGGGGTCTTGCCAATATTCAGTTAGCCCTAGCCTCGTCAACCAGCTTTTCACATGGGCAATTCAGGGAATCATGGAAGCCAAGCGATTGACCACTATCTTCTTGAGGTGGTCTTTGTACAGGGCCAGGTCCTCTGTCGTCCAGAGCCTAATCCAATATAATATTGGTTTTAAAGAAGCTGTGTCTGAGATTTGTCTGGCATTTAGATCAAATCTCAGTGGTAATAGTGGGGTGCTTTTCGATAGCCTGAGCAAGGAAAGGGAGAGGATGTAGCCTTACTGCTAGAGCGGTCAACCTCGAAGCTGGGGAACCGGGTTCGGGTCTCGGCAACGACGCTCAACATCCTGTGATTCTGGGCAAATCACTTAATCTCCCCGTGCCTAACAAAAATGAATGTGTCCATCTGTAACGAAACTGGTGCTCATGTAAAACGCTCTGATACCCAATGTCTCGGGTCTAGTTTGCGCTATATAAAACTCAAATTTTTTTTTTTTTTTTTTAAATGACTTGATAATGGCATTTTCAGTTCTATTAAGCTGGTCAAGGTTACAGCAGCCCTACACTTCAGCCCACTATAGAGCTGCCCCACATGTTTGGGTCCTGTATAACTCTAGAGTGGGAGAAATTAGATATACATCTGCCCAGTTGGCAAATCTTACTATGGATCCGACTCTATGTTTAAGGGTCAGTGTGCTTTTTTTGCAATATGGACCATCCAATTATGAGAATCACTGAGTCTCACACCAAGATAGTCAAATCTGTGGACCCTTTCAAGGCAATCACCTTCTAGGACTATCCTCCCCCTAATTTCCTTCCAATGGCTCAAAACCATCAATTTTGTCTTGCTCTTGTTTATTTCAAGGTCATGGTCCTTGCAGAATAGACTAAACTTCCCCAAGAGGGAGTTTAAAAGCTGCAGGGTTTTGGAAAAGAGAAGAGTGTTATCTGCAAAGAGCAGACCCGGGACTTTCAACTCCGCCATTATTGGGGAGTTGTCTGGCAGTCCGAGAGGTAGGCAATGCACCCATTGATAAATAATAACAAGAATAGTGTGGGTGACAGAACGCATCCCTGGCTAACACTTTGCCTAATAGGGATATGTCCAGTTGTTTCTCCACCCGGGTCTCATCTAACCTTGGCAAAATTTCCTATGTTTAGTTGCTGAATCAGATGGAGTATACCAATGGGAACACCAGCTTTCCTAAGGAGCTCCCAAAGTTTGATCCTATGGACAAGGTTGAATGCTGCACGTAGGTCTACAAATGTGGCAAATAGTGACCCCCTTTCAATATCAACTGTTTTCCACTTTGTGGTCAGGAACTGTAGAGCTTGGTCCACCGTGCTTATATGGGCTTTGAAGCCTACTTGAAAGTGTGACAGTGCATTAATAATCCTAATCCAATCCCAAAGCTTTATCAGGAGTTCTTTGCTATACATCTTTTGAATATTGTCAATAAGACTTATATGGCAATAGTTACCTGGATCTTGTCAAGCTCCCTTTATATATAAAGGTATAATTTCTGCCCCTTTCCATGAGTGGGGTATGGGGGCACCAACTGCTATTGCATTAGAGAAAAAATGTATATAGGGACCCCAGATAAGAGGTTCTGCATGAAACATGTCAGTAGGGATTCTATTGGCACCAGGGGCTTTTCCCACTCTCTGAGCGTGAAGCGCATTGAGGATTTCTTGCATAGTGAAGACACTGGCTCGGATCCAGTTCCCATTGTGCGGTAGAGAATCACAGTGCTATCTACCTCAGCTTCAGGCTCAGCATAGAGGGTTGCGAAGGGCTTGACCCACTCCCCCGCAGGTACATGGCATTCAGGGTGAGTTATGCAATTCAATATGGAGAATTCCCTTCCTGAGTAAAGTTTGAACCAAAGGCAAACTCATCATTAAATATTTATTGAAACACTGTTATTGGCATGATGTCATAGGGAGTTTAAAGAGGGCTATCTCCAGTATGCCTTCAAACCCATTGGAAAGGAGCTGGGGTGAGCTTTAATGTACAGGAGGAACCATAACAAGCCAAAAAAGTAAAGGAAAGATTCTAATATAAGGATTCAAGTTATTATGGAGGATGACCGTGATCGTTATGATGTTCAGGACCTCCCACTTCCAAAATCCCCTTAGAAATTTAAAAGCATGATCTCTGCTAAGAGTTCACCAGGGGTACGAAAGTGGGTAGAATTGCAAACAGATATAAGGAAATCAGCTCTTTAAAAGAAAAGGTAGCCTGTCCTCTACACCATCAGAGACTTTACTGAGAGAATGAAAATAAAGAGGGGAGAGAGACTGACATTCCCAAAAATAAAATGGGAGTCTAAAGAATATCAAATTGGAGGCTCCAACAACACAACTCTGTAGTCCTACAGAGAGTAACACACTATGGTAATTGATAATAACAAAATGAAACATTCTATGAGGTGTTTGGTCCACATCCATAAAGGTATTTTGGAGGGCTGTGTGGTAGGTCAAGTATATTATTGCATGTTTTTCTTCTGTATAACTTAGTGGTATGTGTTGTTTGAGAATGCTCACTGAGTGGAGATTCAATAGAAAGACTAACTGCACAGCAAGTTACTTTATTTTAGCTTTAGATACAGAAAAGCATACTTTGTACTCATGAAAGAAGCTATGATGGAATAGTTTGTCTTCAGAGCAGTACTGGAGGCACTTTAAAGGCAACATAAAGGTAGTTTAGCAGTCATGGGAGGTGTTGTTTGTAAGTTACACTGAAGTTCCTAATTGCTTGGATTATAGGGTAACACCATATGACGGGTTACACAATTTGATTGCTACTCTGAGTAATTGCCGCCCATTATTCCTCAAAGATTTTACATAACCGCTTTCACTGTGTGTCTTTTCAAGACTTTTCAAACTTTCACTTAACTCAACCTAGTATTTAAATGCTGCATATGCCATCATGTGCTCAAGCAGGCAGCTGCACTGCAATATTAAAACGTAACTTTTTTGCGAGTGTGATGATTACAGCTAACAGTGCAGAAATGCTAATACTAAAGGTTTGGAAGAAAATCATCTGAAAGTTGAGTGATGGGAAAAAGTAAATGGAATCAAAAGCAGAGAAGTTTAAAAACACTAATTTAATCCATTTTTCCTACATTGTATTTAGAGTTTCCCGTTATATCATACTAAATATGGAACTCACATGGGGTAAGAGTGTCTGTAATAAACTCACAAGAGGATAATCAAGCTTGCAGTTGCCACCCAGTGCAGAAATTAACTTGTAGTGCACTTTTTTGTCATTGTGTTTCTACTACAAATTATAATGATATCAAAGAGCAACAAATCCATTAAATGTACACAGGTGAATTTGCTTCAGATAGTATGAAAAATGTATTCATTCTAGCTCACCTCAATCTTTTCAAGGCTTGTAAATTGTAAACTGGAATTCCTCCCTTGGTTGTCAAAGTTTCTTGCTTTGATCCCTGCTCGAGTAAATGTCCCTGATTAGGTCTCTACAAATAATATTACAAGTTATGTTTACACCCCAATAAAATGTAACATGTTAAGCATTGCAACCAAGATAAAGCATTGCAATCATGTTTGTTTGCATTTGCTTAAAAAATATGGAATGTTATTTCCGTGAAGAACGGACAGGTTTCCACTAATCTCAACCACTTGTTTTCACACTGGTTAGCATTGCATCCCATTACGTTTTTGCACTGTGCCATTACAGACAGTTGCCGCCATAAGCATGCCTGTGTTTGCCCTACCACAGAAGGGCTAGTGCAGCCCCAACTGCTGACCACATCTCAATTAAATGGGAACACAAGCAATATTAGACATGTTGCAGCAACTTTGAGTCTTACTAGCTAGATATAGTTTAAGTCTTTATTGCACCACACCCTTGGATCCAAGGGTAACCGATTGAGATAGATGTAAGCAAGTATTCACATCCAAATTATATTTTTAGAACCATATTAACAAAGATAAATATACACATGTAGATGTGCTTATGTGCAAATTTACAGCTCGGTGCAAATTTGCACTTTTTTTGCTGTTCTCCACCCCCTGTAACTGGGAATGGAAACATCTAAAACTGAATTTTGAGTGTAATGTTACTACTAGTAAGTTTTCTCTTGTAGGCGGCACACTCTGCATCTGGGGAGGAGACCTCCCTTTGGTGAAGTATCAGGAGAAATGATAAATATAATTAATTCTTTAAAAAGTTTAAAATATTTTGATGCAAAATAAAAATGGACATTCACATAAAATAATACATATTTAACTAGAACTAATGAAAAAATACAGCACAATAACTCATCATATCAAATGTCCATTAAATAATTTAATACTCAAAATATATTAATTTAATCTCTAAATATTATTTTTAAACAGAGTTTTTGAAATCCTATCTTCACTGGTATTGTAATAATGAATTGATGTTTAGTACATTTAAATAAAAGAACTAAAAGTTTAATTGTTTCTTTGAATTTTAATATTTTATGAAATGATAAAATATTAAAATTTGATATAACTTTTTATCTCTAAAATCAAGTGTACGTGTGTGTGTGTGTATGTGTGTTTAAACATCAAAATCGTAATTATTTTAACTTTATTTCCTGTGCGGTGATATTTTAAGTCCCTGCCTCCATTATTTTCTATGGGAGTGTTTACCTGTAAGTGGCCATGTGTGGTGCTAGACTTACTCCAAGGCTCAGCGCTGGAGTACATTTACTACTATCTTGTGTCGTTTTGGGCTGTAGTAACTTTAGAACTGCAGTGTATAATAGCAATCATCTTACTCTTTTGGGGTGGGTGTTTGTATTATTCTGTCCCCCCCAAACCCCTCCTTACGCCTTTCTGACCCTTCCTATTTTGTAGTAAGTATTCCCCATTTTCCATTCATTTCCTCCTGGTCCCTCCCACATTTACTAGTAAGTAGTAAACTATAATGTGTGAAACTCATCCCATAGAAAAAATGGGAGAGGTGAAGATTAAGACTGATAGGTTTGTGAATTGCATTTTTGTAGTGAGCAATTAGGACTACTGTAGTGCTACTTTATGTTCTACACAATGTACTTTGTGAATCAGGCCCTCCATTTGGCAAAATGAAAATACACAATGTAAAATATTGTGGCCAAGTCCAAAATTTTAAAAGAGGTGTGGAGTCCTTTCAGAAAGACAAGCCCCAAAGTGATGTTATGTTGTTTTTTTCACAGTAAGGCCACTAATTGAAAACATTAAGAACTAGCTAGCTGAAAAGAAGATATCTTTCAAGAAATATTGACAATACTCATTTTAATTATAATGCTGCTCCATTGGTAAAAGTGGCATTTGGCAATGACATTATGAAAAAAACAAGTGTCTTTTCAAAGAGACCTGTGGAGAGGCTCATGTGGGCTCATGCCTCTTTACTTATACTGCATTGTTTAGTATTTGAACGGCACATACAATTGGCAGGAGCTTTGCTTCTAAGCACATTAAACAATTAATCAAAAGCATAAAATAAATATATAACAAGGTTCATGCCAGAGGCTTGCATCACCCTGGATATCTTCTGGCGATTTCCGGTTATGGGAGAGGACCACTTCCTTTAAATTAGGATCCAAGGCGTTATGATTGTTATGGAGGCAGCCATAGACTTTTCACCTATAGCATGGTACAAGCATGAAATTCAGACTTCTGTTTCAATAGTCCTAAGTGTATTTTCTATTCACATACCATGTGCCACATGCTATCTGTCTTGAGCCAGTGATAGTGTCTCTGTTTTATAAGCACCATTTAATGTTACAGATATGCCCCTGATGCAGCCATGAAAAGGGAGACAATGCCATTGTATGCCTTTAAAATGCCTCTATATCCAGATATGCCTTATCATTTATCAAGGTGCTTTTATGTCTATGTCTAGGAATTTGTAGAGTGCATAGCTACCCAAGACCAGGCTTCCCAGCGCTAATAGGACCCAGTGAGACATACACAATTTTAGCTAAACAGATGTGTTGTCAGCTGTTTCCTAAAGCTCAACAGATTTGTATTTGCTCTGAGACGAAGGGGAAGGGAGTTCCCTAATTTTGCAACCTGATAAGCAAAGGAACGACCTCCACCTCTTGCTCTACTGATTCTGGGAACTGTCAACAGGAAACAGGAAGAGGTCGTTGGATCTCAGCTCTCTGTCACCTTTGTAAGGGATAATAAGATGCTGAAGGATATTGGCACTGGTTGTATTTTTTAGCTTGTGAGCAATTCATAAAGCTTTAAATTGTGTTCTTTTGGCCATTGGCAGCCAGTGAAGTTTAGCAAGACCAGAACGCCCTGATTCCCATTTAGAAAGACCTAACAAGACATGAGGGATCTCCCAGAAAAAGAGAATTCTCATAGTCCAGGCATGATAAAATGAGCCATTGGATGATTTTCCATCTGGTTGCCATGGGGAGCCACTTCATTGTTTCCCTAAGAGCTCTTATAAGGCCAAAGCAAGTTCCTGCCACTTTCCTGGCCTGGGAGGCCATTGACAAATCTTTGTCCAAAATCACCCCTGGACTTTTGACTTCAGGTTTAGGGAGGGGACTCTCTCCTAGGTGTGATCGCCACAAAAGCTGATCCCATAGCGATGGATTGTTTCCCACAACCATGACCTCTGTATTGTCCCCATTCAGTTTGAGGCAACTGTCCGCCATCCACCTAGAAACTTGTTTCAAGCATGTAGACAGTTTTCCTGATGTTAATTCAATGTCAGGTGACAAGGAGACCACGATCTGGGTGTCTTCCGCATATGTCACCATGGTGAAACCTGAAGCGCAGATGATGTCAGCTAACGGACGGACATACATGTTAAAAAGTGTGGGGTTTAGGGAAGATCACTGTGGCACTCCACACTTTAACTGATGTGTCTCAAATGAAAAAGCCCTCCTTTGACCTGAAAGCTCATGTTTTCTAGAAATGATGTCAACCAGCTAACTGCCTTTCCGGTGATACCGACCTCTTCCATCCTCCTGCATAGAATTGGATGGGCCATAGAATCAAAAGCTGCTCTTAAATCTAAATGAATAAGCACAGCTGAGTCTCCCTGATCCAATATCTTTTTGAGGTCTTCTGTGACTATTAATATGGCTGGCTCTGTACTGCATCCAGGACAAAACCCAGCTTGTGCCTGGTGCAGTGAGCTATAAGTTTCCAGATAGGTTGTGAGATGCCTGTGTATTACCTTTTCCAATATTTTACTCACCCCTGGGAGTAATGATATTGGTCTGTAGTTTTCTGAGCGTTCAGGATCTAGGGAGGGTTTCTTCAGCAGTGGACAGATGATAGCATGCTTCCAAGAAGCCAGAACATGACCACTTTCTATTGACTTATTACAAACAGTCATTTAAGCTTAGACGATAACATCCACACTTTTCATCCAAATTTCTATGGGGCAGGATCCAGCAGGGAGCCAGACTTTACAGAACTAGCAGTTTTCAAAATAGTATCTGTGCTTAGTAGAGAAAAGGTAGAAAGTTCCGCTCCGTTCAACCCTATAATGGCTCCATTTGTGGGATTGACAGAGGAATCGGAGGCCTCTAATAGAGACTCTTATATATGCCTAACATTTCCCAAAGAGTAGCTGGCCAGCTCTTCACATTGTACTTGAGAAGGAGGAGGGCCCATTCCGATGACCTGGGGTTTTAAGAGTGAATTTACAATAGAATAATTTTCACTAGTGTGCTGGGAGGAGTGATTGATTCGATCCGCGAAGTTTGTAACCTAGCTTTGCAGATCGCATGCTGGTACTTCTTTATAGCTTTCCTGTAAATTGTTTTGCTATCATCGTCATATTGACGTCTCCAAATCCTCTCATATCTCTTACAATCCTTTTTGAGTTTCTTTAGCTCTGAAGAGAATCATTTGACAAAAGTTCTGGCTTCGGGACACTTACCTACTTTCATGCATATTAACTTGTCTAACGTTGAATTTATCCACTCCTTGTAGGTAGAATAAGTCTTCCAAGCTTTGGATAGTGTTGACAAGAGCCATCTACCAGCTCTTAACATCAAACTTAGACCATTGTCTGGGTGTATTTATCAGAGCTGACTTCGAGTTGGTTACTTTTTCCAGGGAATGTAGAAGTTCACCATTAGATGATCTGACCATATCACTGGCAAGGGAGTCTCCAAAATTCATGTTAGGCACCTTTGAATAGATAGGAGCCAATATATGACCTTTACCATGGGTAAGAGAGAGGACCAGTTGAGAAAACTGTATCGGCAAAAGTTAACTACCTGTGTGCATGAGGTGTCATCTATGGGGTCAATTACAGTTCCGTTCGGAAGGGCTCCAAATCGGATTTGGGTTCGCCTAATCGGATTCGGAAGCCCTGTTTCCGACTGATATGTAAACCTTTCTGAATTACCTATCACGTGTTCGGACTTTCTGAATCGGTTCCGAATCTGAACCGGACGGCATTCGGAAAGTCTGAGTCGTTCGGAGCCAAAATGTGTGTGTCTACGAGGCGTGTTTCCGAACGGCTCTGAAGCTTTCCGACGGAGCGATTACGATGTCAGATTCGGACAGCCCTCCCAAATCGGTTGTTCAGACTTGGGTCAGCTGTCAGAATCTGACTTCGGGGGCCCGTAGCAGGCCCCCCTTCACCCAGAACCTTGCGAATGGGGCCTGTGGGGGTACCCAAATACCCCCCTTTCCAACCATGCACAGTGTGGCAGGCAGCAAGGGGTGCCCGCCAAAGGGTGTATGATTTTCCTCAGCCACCCCTTTCTTCAATGGGAGCCTGTGTATTCATTCGGAACATAGGCTCACATTGAATTCAATGGGAGTCCGACCAAATCGTATCCGGAAGCATCTGGATGCATCATAATCGGTTGGTCGGACTCCCTGGATCCGAGTCGGTTGGAAAGCATTCCGAGACCGATTCGGTCGGAATACTTTCCGAACGGCATCGTAATCGGCCCCTTAGTGAATGTTCAAGTCCCCCAGCACCGTGAAATTTGCTGACCGAAGGCTATATTTTGGGACCATCTCTGGTATGAATGAGCTGAACAAAATCTACAGCTGACCCCAGTGGTCTATATAAGAGCAAGCTGGTTAAGGTAAATGAGTCTGATAACTTAATTGAGAAAAGTAGGTTTTTGACTCCTGCAATCTCCAATGGGGAAGCTTTGCACCTAATCTTTTCCTTAAAAACAATAGCGACTCCTCCACCCTTTTTCCAACCCAGTAATTCCTCCCCATAGCGTATCCGGGTGGGAATGCAATCACTATATCTGGCCAACTGTCCTCTGATAACTTAGGGGCATATTATCAGCGGCCAGCGATAATTATCGCTGGCCGTGCTTAGTGATAATAGTCCTATCGCAGGCTATCTCTGGAAATTATCGCCCTGGTAGCGCGTTATCAACAACGCGTTTCTCCAGGGCGATAAAATTCCAGAGATAGCGAGGTTATCGCCGTTTTGCAGGGAACATCGCTGGTTTTCCAGCGATGTTCCCTGCAAAACGGCGATAACTTCTGCTGATACGACCCTGTGGTCGTATCAGCAGAATCCACCTCCTATGTTAGGGATGGCTAAGTCAGGATTTTAGCAGACGTTAGATTTTGGCGAAAACGGCCGTTTCGCTCAAAAATAACCTCTGCTAAAATCATGTGGGCTGCCTTGTAAATATCGCGATGTGAACATCAGCGATATTTGCAACGTAGTCCATCCGGGGTACGCCAGTAACGCCCACTTTGCATCTCATTAGAGATGCAAAGATGGGCGTTGAGAAAAGGCGATAATGCAAGGTTTCACGCGATAGCGTGACCTTGCTGATTAGGCGATAAAATTATTGCCGCTTTTCGTCTGAAAACGGACGCAAAAGCGGCGATAATTGTTTATCGCCTCGTTGATAATATGCCCCCAAGTTTCTGTCAGGAAGAGGACTTCAGGCTGCTTCTCCTCCAAGAGAATAAATATCTCCAGCTTATGCTTAGGGAGGGATCTACTGTTTAGTAGTAGCATTTTCCAACAAACGGCTGGCTGAATAAGTGCTATCTGTCCCTGTATAAAACATTCTATGTAAGATTCAACGCTGTTTTTAATTACAGAAGCTGTTCCAAGCATAGCCACACACAGAGCACTTCCTCTGTATATTTGCAGGGTCCAGAGAATGTTTACAAGCCATGTCGGGTGACTGATTAAGCTTATGCAGAGCCTCTGCAGAGTAGCACAAAATATCTGATTTACAAGGGGCAGGTGTTCTGGCCCCTTGCCCCGTCCGGTCGTGAACGGGTGCAGATGGGCTTGCCTTAAGTGCACTTTCGGCATGAGCATGCACCGGGCTGCATTAAATACTATGTCTGGGTGGGCGAGAAATTGTAATTGCCAAGAAGTACTGTGATGTATCATGTTTTTTTTAATTCATCTCCTGAGCATTGACTAACAGTGCATAGAACCATAAACGTTGCTGCCATCATATGCCTAAGTAAAGCACATATATATATATTCATGCTTTCATCACATAGTGAAAATGTTAGTGCCAAACGCTTCAGTGTGATCAGTAGAAGCACAGATATTTTCATTATATGCCAAGAAAATGTATCATGCAGTTATCTTAGTAAGCATGCTACAGCTTTGAATATAAAAGACACACAATTGATGGACAGAATGCAGAACAAATCAAAACATTCACCCCCAGTCAAGAGATCTGGGTTAAATCCATCATTCTTTTGCTCACCATGCCACCCCAGTTTAGACCTGGCCATATGCAAATTAGTCTTGACCCTGTGCCTCATGGGAACAGTCCAGCCCGAACTGCCAAGCCAGCTCCTCCCTGGACCGGAAACAAGCATCCTAGGACCGGTTTTGGGGTTTCACCCCTCTTCAGTCAGGATAGCTTGATTCCAGTGGCACAGTGAGCCCAGGACCCATGTCTGGGCATACCTGGCGCACTTAGGGCGAGAAAGCAAAAGACACACAATTGATGGACGGAATGCAAAACAAATCAAAACATTCACCCCCAGTCAAGAGATCTGGGTTAAATCCATCATTCTTTTGCTCACCATGCCACCCCAGTTTAGACCTGGCCATATGCAAATCAGTCTTGACCCTGTGTCTCATGGGAACAGTCCAGCCCGTACTGCCAAGCCAGGTCCTCCCTGGACCGGAAACAAGCATCCTAGGACCGGTTTCGGGGTTTCACCCCTCTTCAGCCAGGATAGTTTGATTCCAGTGGCACAGTGAGCCCAGGACCCATGTCTGGGCATACCTGGCGCACTTAGGGCGAGAAAGCAAAAGACACACAATTGATGGATGGAATGCAGAACAAATCAAAACATTCACCCCCAGTCAAGAGATCTGGGTTAAATCCATCATTCTTTTGTTCACCATGCCACCCCAGTTTAGACCTGGCCATATGCAAATCAGTCTTGACCCTGTGCCTCATGGGAACAGTCCAGCCCGAACTGCCAAGCCAGGTCCTCCCTGGACCGGAAACAAGCATCCTAGGACCGGTTTCACCCCTCTTCAGCCAGGATAGCTTGATTTCAGTGGCACAGTGAGCCCAGGACCCACGTCTGAGTCCAAACTGGAATGGCATGGTGAGCAAAAAAACGATGGATTTAGGCCCAGATCTCTGTACTGGGGTGAATGTATGACATTGTTCTGCATTCTGTCCATCAATTGTTGTTTTTGCATTTGTCACCCCGAGTGGGACGGGTATGCCCAGACGTGGGTCCCGTGCTCTCCATGCCACTGGAGTCAAGCTATCCTGGCTGATGAGGGCTGAAAGCCCAAAACCGGTCCTAGGATGCTTGTTTCCAGTCCAGGGAGGACCTGGCCTGGCAGTTCGGGCTGGACTGTTCCCATTGGGCGCAGGGTCAAGACTGATTTGCATATGGCTGGGTCCAAACTGGAATGGCATGGTGAGCAAAAAAGTGATGGATTTAGGCCCAGATCTCTGTACTGGGGTGAATGTTTGACATTGTTCTGCATTCTGTCCATCAATTGTTGTTTTTGCATTTGTCACCCCGAGTGCGATGGGTATGCCCAGACGTGGGTCCCGTGCTCTCCATGCCACTGGAGTCAAGCTATCCTGGCTGATGAGGGCTGAAAGCCCAAGCGGTCCTAGGATGCTTGTTTCCAGTCCAGGGAGGACCTGGCCTGGCAGTTCGGGCTGGACTGTTCCCATTGGGCGCAGGGTCAAGACTGATTTGCATATGGCTGGGTCCAAACTGGAATGGCATGGTGAGCAAAAACGATGGATTTAGGCCCAGATCTCTGTACTGGGCTGAATGTATGACATTGTTCTGCATTCTGACCATCAATTGTTGTTTTTGCATTTGTCACCCCGAGTGGGACGGGTATGCCCACACGTGGGTCCCGTGCTCTCCATGCCACTGGAGTCAAGCTATCCTGGCTGATGAGGGCTGAAAGCCCAAAACCGGTCCTAGGATGCTTGTTTCCAGTACAGGGAGGACCTGGCCTGGCAGTTCGGGCTGGACTGTTCCCATTGGGCGCAGGGTCAAGACTGATTTGGATATGGCTGGGTCCAAGCTGGAATGGCATGGTGAGCAAAAAAACGATGGATTTAGGCCCGGATCTCTGTACTGGGGTGAATGTATGACATTGTTCTGCATTCTGTCCATCAATTGTTGTTACAGCTTTGAATATGGCCTCCATTGGACAGCTATTGTGCATTCATTGTCGTCTAATTAGAGGATAGTGTAATCATGTTCCTAAGTTTGGAAAATCATGCAGCCAGACCTTTGATGCTCAATGCTAGATGGAGACATAAACGCACCGATTCTCGGGCATGGTCATCAGGTTGTTTCCAGGTTATAAAAGATGATTTTTGGGTTACATGACACAGTTTTTCATTAGATTACGTGTTCCGACCATGCTATAAATATTGATGTTTGACTACATTAGGTGATCTGTTCTGCTCTCATTATAAATTATGATTTTGGGCTACTCAATATGACATGTTATGCCCAGTTATAAATGAAGAATATGAGTTACATTAGAAAGCGTGGTTTTCGTAGATTAGAAACTATAATGTTGGGTTCCATTGGATGACATGTTCTATACTGGTTAGAAAAGCTAATGTTGGGCTACATCAAAATGCGTTTTGTTCAAGGCTATTAATGTGGTTTGGGGTTGGATTAAATGGCATGTTCTCACAAGTTTATAAATATTCCTTTGGGTTATGCTGCATAGGATGCACAGTCACCTTACCATTATGACCAGCCAAAAGTATACATGATGATTTTAAGTTACACCAGATGATATGTTGGGCCTGATTCATAAAAATAAATGTAAAAATAAGGGTGCAGATTTGCACATTGGCTGGAACATATTTTTATGTATATTTCCTATGCACCAACATTCCCAGTAGTGTGCATGTAAAGCTGCTCCCGGAGCAGGTTCCAGATATACTATTGGGAATGTCAGGTTATATGTCCAAAGAGGCCCTATTTCCTCTGTTCTTCATAGTTAAGAAGTTTGTGCAGGGGAAATGGAGCCAACAGTGCAAATTCACACTATTTTTGTCCTTGAGGAAAACATTTTCCCCTTGCAGAGATGTTGTACCCAACACCCCCAGCAAAACAGAGGGAAGATCCATTCCCTTCTTATCCTGGAAAGGGAGTTACTCCGGCCCTTCACATGAATAAATCTGCGTCTATTTCCATTGTGGAAAGGGGACACATTGGGGCATATTCTCAAGAACGGGCGATAATTATCGCCAACCTAGGTTAACGCAACTTTACATAACGCCGTCTATCACGGGAAACTAACGCTGTGTTAACGGCGTATTCTCAACACGCTGGCAACAGGCAATAGTATCCCGATAACGCGTCAAATGTCCGCGTAAAAATCACCGGGACGGCGATAAAAAAGGAAACCCGAACGTGAAAAAAGTGGTGATGGGCCCAACAGCGATAAAAATATCATTGATAAGCAGCGCCAGGCTTGCCATTCCCACGTCAGGCGGGAAAAATCACGATAAAAACTGGCAAAAAAAACCACCATCTTCTGAGAAGCACCATGGAGGGAGCTGGAGCAAGTACAGAGGCCAACCAGAACCCCACAAACCCCCCGGAGGACCAGCCAGGGCCCTCGGGAAGGAGAAGGGCAAGGAGAAGAAGAAGAGGAACCCGCGATTCAGTCCGCAGGAAAACAAGATCCTGATTACGGAGGTGATAGAACACCACCAACAACTGTTCATCACCTCCACTGTGTCATTGGCAACTAAAAATGCAATATGGCAGTCCATCTTGGCCAAGGTGAATGCAGTCGGAGTGAAGAGAAGGGAAGTGGACGACTGCAAGAAGCGCTGGAATGATGTGAAGCGCAAAACCAAGCTGAAACTCGCCAACAACCGGAAAGCAGCAATGCAGACTGGAGGTGGGAGTCCAGCGCCACAGCAGGAGCCGGATGAGATGGAGAAAATGGTGTCCACAGTCATCAGTGGGGAGACGGTGGCAGGAGTTGGGGGACCGGACACTGCTCAACATGACCTGACCCAACAGCAACAGGGTGAGTAACGACCAGGGACTGGGGGGACGGTGGGAGATGGGCACAATGGCACACATGCACAATTAAGTATAGCACAGTGCACACCCACAATGACTCTGGATCATGTCCCTGATCTCCTTGGCACACTGCAGCACACATAGAAACAGCAAGTAGGCCCCCGTTGACAATGTGCCCAGAGGGGGCCCTCACCACACATCACTAATCTCACAGCAAACGCATGCACATGACTGAACCCAGCAAAGCTGCGGGTCCGTGAGCCATACTGACAATGCAAGTGACACTGCATGATGATTAGCATGGCTGCAGTCCAATTATCATGACATGGTGCACGCCACGACACTGAGGTGGCTGAGTGTGGACCACATCCGTAAAGGAGCAGGTCACACTCTGACACATCCACGTGCACAAACAACCCCTGACGTCAACAAGACATCTGCGGACAAACCATGCCCAAGAGTCCCAACTCCCACCAAGAGCCCAATTTACCCAAGTCTGCAACATCTCAGCACTGCATAAGCACAGAAGTGAAAGGGACACCGCCTGAATGTGATAAGGGCCAGCAAAATCAGAGCTGCAGGGGCTATTTTCCCACAATGCAGCACACGCACATAAGAAACAGAGCACATAAACATTGACAACAATGTGGTACAGACTGCAACACTTTCACAACAGAACAGAGGACACAACTGCTGCCGCTTGTGTGTAAAAACTGGCCATTCACATTTGGCATAGCAGGAAACTGTGAGATGATAATGTACAAGTACAACCCCACATCCCTGATGGTGTAGAAATGTCCACTGTCCCGCATCAAATAGGCATCTCCTCCCAAACAGTCACAATGTACATTGTCACACAGTCTGTTTGTAAACTTGTCCAATGCGTGAACATACATGGAACCCACTGTTAAACGGCATCTCCCCTTCACATTGCAGAGAGAGAATCAACACCTCCTGCAGAGCAGACCGTACATCTCTTCACTGATGATGAAGAGGACCTCCACACCATCGACACCGACGCCCTCCAACAACTCATGGACACCCTCAGCACCCCACCTCCAGGAGCAGGGCAGCCCAGCTGCATCGAGGAGACCCCACCCCCTGCACAGACCACACAGCAGGAAGCACCCCCCACCACGGCTGTCTCCCAGGACCCCCACGACCAACACATGGCATTCCAACGACGTGTGTTAGAGGGCCAGAAGGAGATGGCTGATCAGGTGCAGGTGGGGTTCGACCTCATGGCAGCCAAACTAGATGCCATACGTGGGTGTCTAAGTCCCATCAGGGACCACTTGCAGTCCCTAACGGACACCCACAGTCCGCTTCATGCTCTCCAAAAAGCCATGGCTGACATCACTGGAGTCATGACTCTGAGACAAGAACAACTGTCTAGTCAGAGTGGCTCCAGCTATGACAGCCGGGAGTTGGGACGCATGCGGAGGATCATGGAGAACATGGAGCAGATGCAGGGGGAAAGAATGGCTGCCACGGCTGCACACCAGCAAGATGTAGCTGGGATCTTCCATGCCCTGCAGATCCTCATCATGGCATTGCTGCCACAAGGCCTGGCGCAGATGAATGCTGCTGCTACTACTCCATCCACATCTCCGCCCCCTGATGTGTCAGTGCCTCACAGTGTGGCAGACAATCCACCTCCAGCCCCTGATGTGTCACTGCCACACAGTGCGGCAGACATTCCACCTCTGGCCCCTGATGTGTCAGTGCCACACAGTGCTGCTGACAAAACACCACCACCCACATGTGAGGCACATCACACATCAGAGGACGATGATGTGGATGATTCTGCCTTTGTGGTAAGAAGGAAGCAGTAGCATTCATCTCTGCCATATGGCCTGTTTCAGCTTGGTTCTGCCCTCTGCATCATGCCCTGGAACAACACCTTCCACTGTCCCCCGAGACACTCTGTGACACTCACCTTGGCCCTCGACATGGACTGCCATATTTGTTTTGGTTACCAATGACACAGCAATCAGACTGCGGACTGCACTCTTCCTCTTCCGATAAACTTGTCAATCCCTGAAGGACTCTGGCTGGCCCTCCACGGGGCAACAATGTCAAGTGGGGTTTGCATGGCCATGTACTGGTCCAGCTTCAACACTCCACCGAATGTGATTAAAACATTCTAATTCACACAGATGTGTCATGTCAATGATCAAGCAAGCATGAAAGTATGGATGAATATAGGGGCAGTGATTCCAAAAAAAGGTGCTCCCTGGGAACTGATATCAATGCGCATGTTTGACCGTGACCCAGATAGGCAGTGTGATGACTGGGAATGTGTGAACTAGCTGTGGCCTCATTGCTCCTAAACAACAATCTCGCAATTTCCCAACTTAGCCCCACGCCAATGTAGGAAATAGGGCTGTGTGTAAAAAAGTCAAAGTCAAAGTGATGTGGATGCCACAGCTCGGAGCAATGATTTGTTTGAGTGAGCAGCGGTTGGACTCCTGGGATGGTCTGTGCGTAAGGGTGAAGGTCATTCCATGCATGAGAACTGCGAGCAAGGACTTCTGTGTGTGGGGTGTGTATACGTTGGTCTTTGGTTAGCGCTGTGCGTAGTGTGGGAGTCGTCATCAGCTGCTATGGTATCTCTCAGGGGGTGCCGGGCGCATGCAATTCCAAGCTCAGAGGTGCAGATGTGCCACCGCCTTCTAGTCCGGACAAAGGAGCTTTCATCCCTAATGTTAGTTTGTCATCTGCTTGCATTCTGGAAATGTGATGTGGATTGGGGGGGGATGTCACTGCTTCGCCTTCAGGCACGGTTGAACCCTTACTAGCCATGTACGTGCTCTCACGGTCACATTTGCATGCTCTGATGTAGCAGTGTTGTTTTGCTTCAGTCTGACAGTGATGGGTACAGGTAGCTGTGAGGAGGCGCGTGACTTCTCACCTTGCACCTATTAGCTGACACTGTTCACTACTATTGATGGATGACGTCCGTGTACACATGTGATCTGTACATGGAACATATGTCCAGGGGACACCTTGGTGTGTTCTACGCAAGGTATTCCTGCTGGCTTTTTGGCTGGTGTGCATGTCCCATGTTGCTGAGGTGTTCACTGTGCCCCCATCCCCCTTATGTCCATGTTGCTCATGTTGTGGGACTTGAGTCACAGGGTGCATCTCTGCATCAGGGTGGTTCATATTTGACCCCAAATGACACCCGCAATTTCATATTTGACCCCAAATGACACCCTCAATTTCATATTTGACCCCAAATGACACCTGCAATTTCATATTTGACCCCAAATTACACCAGCAATTTCATATTTGACCCCAAATGACACCCGCAATCTCATATTTGACCCCAAATGACAGCCTGTTGTCTTTTTTTGAACACCAATGACAGCCTTCATGTCATGTTTTTGTACACATGTGATACGCTGATGAGTGGGATTATGTACTACATTTGACACCCTGTGATGGCATTCCGAATACGTGACACCCTGAACAGCCTCTCTGTACAGAGGTAACATACCCACCATCTATTTGCTATTTGTGAGATTGTTAGCACTTAATGTTGCACTTACACCTGTCAGAGTGATGTGCTAATGCAGAGGACTGACATGCACACAGGGAATGTGTGTTTCAATGAACTTATTTGCACATGCTGTTCATTTGGTCATTTTGTACTGTTCCATGATTGCTAAGGACTGTCACAATGTGACGTGCTCATGTGAAGAAATTGTTAATGATTGTGTTCCTTCGGGCTATTCCTGCTGCAGCTGCAGTGGGGTGTGGTCCACCTGCCTCATTTTCCTCATCATCGTCCGGTGCATCTGGCACTTGGATCCGTGGGGCATTGGTGCATACACATATGTTGTGCAATACACAACATGCAATGATCATCTTGCACACTATTACTGGGCTGTACAGGAGTCTTCCACCTGTGATGTCCAGGCACCTGAAACGTGACTTTAACACGCCAAATGTGCGCTCAACAATGCCCCTGGTGCGTTTGTGGGCCACATTGTACTGCCTCTGGGCCGGGGTGTTCGGGGCTCGGAGGGGTGTCATCATCCACGGGCAGAGTGCATATCCTTGATCACCTGTGAGAGGTAAGTGAGATTAGTGTAAACTGGTGGTTCTGCATGCTGTGTTGGCAGACTTACAAGTTTTGTCGTGTGTGATTAGTGTGACTTTGGGATTCATGTTTGCCATGTATTGCTTCTGGCGGATGTGCGGGGTCAATGTGTATTACGTAGCCTCACAGCTGCTCCTCCCTCCCCCGAGCCTATTTACTTGTGTGCACTGCGTGGTTGCATCACTTGCACTCCTACGGCACCCCATTGTCATGCCTGTCTGCGCATGTCCGCAAGCCTGTCAACAACACTGTAATGTTGGCCGTTGAAGGTTGGCGGCCACGTGTGTGTAGGCCTATGGTAAGGATAGGGCGGACACAGATGTGGAGTTCAGGCCTGGCTGAACTCGCGCTGCGATTGAGGCTAGGCCTTCGGCTTATGCTGCGGCAATGAAGGTACACACACAACAGTTGGCATGTATGAGCCAAGACCCCGAGCGGTCTTGCGCTCCTTTATTTATCCATTCGGGCGAGCCCGCCCTCCGGGTGCATGCTACATTGCAAGTTTGTCGATTAAGGGCCGGGTGGCGCAGACACTACAACAGAGACACACGCCATAGTTACTTTTGTGGCCAGCCCGGAACTGAACCATGCCCAGAGCCCAGAACTGAACCACGCCCAGAGCCCAGAACTGAACCACACCCAGAGCCCAGAACTGGACCATGCCCAGAGCCCCGGGCCATTTCTTCACACTCCTCACACGCCTACGCCTGGTCTGCTGCGGCGGCACTGGGATGTCGTGCGCTTCGGAGTACGTCTCCAGACGTTCCACCCAGGTTTTCCAGTGGCCTGCCTGGGATGGGGGTGGCCCCGTGACTGTGAAGGGCTCCGGTGACGTTACCGAGGACATGCTGTTGACTGCTGGAGGCGGACTTGTGGGGTAGCCCCACGGGACGATGACTTGCGGTGCACTGAGGTAGGCCCACCTGAAGAGCTGAGCGGGTGTGCAGCCTGCGATGATGCAGTAGGCCTGGAGGCTGGGCGGTGACTTGTGGTGCACAGAGGTAGTGGCACCTGAGGCACTGCGTCCGGCACGGGCCTACCGCCACGTGGCGATGACTTGCGGTGCACTGAGGTAGGCCCACCTGAAGAGCTGAGCGGGTGTGCAGCCTGCGGTGATGCAGTAGGCCTGGTGTTCCGGACTGGATTTGATTTGTGTGAGACCTGCTGGACCGCAGTGTAGGCCGGAAGGAGTCAGCACACACAGAACTCCGCGGTGCGGTGCCGCAGGGTGCGCTGGGGGCCTGTTGCGCGGAAGCCATCGATCGGCTGAGGAGGCTGCCAAGCTTGCGGGCCTCGGGCTTGAAGATTGCACCGGCACTTGGTGGGCCCTATTAGAGACACGCCGGTGGCGGCAGGTGAGCAGTGATGGCTGGGTGCGCAGCGGCTGGGTGCCGGACGGGTCTGGGGTCCAGCGGGCTGGGGCGCAGCAGGTGCACAGGATCGCGCAGGCACCACCGGTCACGGCGGCGGCCTCGTGGCAGGGTGAGGGGTGCCGCCCTGGCAGACACGCCCTTGCAGGCGATGACGAGATGTGCGCCGGGTGGCGTGTGACGTAGCCACCTCGTCGCCGGTGTCAATTTGGCCGTTGAAGGTGGTCGGCCACGTGTGTGTGGGCCTATGGTCAGGATATGGCGGACACAGAAACACACGCAGTAGTTACTTTGGTGGCCATCCCGGAAGTGAACCGCGCCCAGAGCCCCGGGCTATTTATTCACACTTTTGCACTGGACTGGCGTACGGTTGGTTGGCATGTTGTATGTGATTTTGTTACGTGTGCATTCCCACAGTTGTGGGTTTTATGATTGTGGAGTTGAGGTGTGTGGTGTGTTCCGTTGGTACTTACCAACGAGCAGTGCATTTCCATAGGTGCCATCCTGAAAGCGCTGGTTGATGATGGACTGTCGGAAGATGTAGGAATCATGCACACTGCCTGGGTAGTTGGCGACGACATTGGTGAACAGTCCCCGGTGGTCCACTATTGCCTGCACATTGATGGAATGCGTGTGCTTTCTGTTGCAGTAATTGTGTGCAGTGTCGGCAGGGGGCACAAGTAGGACATGTGTGCAGTCAATTGCCCCCAACATTTGCGGGAAGCCAGCTATGGCGTAGAAGCCTTGCTTGGTCTGCAGCTGTTCCTGCGCAGTGTGGGGGAAGTGAAGGTGCTGGGGTATCAAGCTGGTGATGGCATCCAAGACAGGTGTGAGGAACTTTGATAGGGCTGGCTGTGAGACTCCTCCGACTCTGGCAGTTGTTGGTTGGAAGGTACCAGAGGCCAACAAGTGCAGCACAGCCAGCAGCTTTGTCTGCGGAGGGATGTTGGTTGTCCGCTGTGTTGGTACCGTCAGCCAGTGGGCCATGTGGGTCAGGATGCGGAGGATGATTGTCCTTTTGAGCCTGTAGTGGGCAATGACCTCCTCTGGCGTTAAGTCTCTGAGTCTGGTGCGTTTTCGGAACGTCCGCTGTCTTGTTCTGCGCTGCCTCTGTGGCAGTCCGGGGGGGATGGTCCTGGGGGTGGTGGCGGTGGGTGTTGTGGCCCTCTTGGGTCTCCAAGCTGCATGATTAGTAGCTCCATGGCATCTGTTGGTCTTCAGATGTGGCTCTGGGCTGGGCTCCCTTTCTACTGCAGGTTTCCGTCCTACTTAAGACCAGGAAAAAGCAGGTCTTAAGTCCCTGCTGCTAACGTGCCTTATCGCCTGTTTTTGGACCGCATCGCCGATCTGGCTGGTCGTTGAGAATATCGCGAAGTGGTGTTATAGTGAGTTTTTGCACTGGAACGCCTACTCTGCATATGATTAGCGTTAGTTGTCGCTGTCAGCCTTGGCGATGTATTCAGCGGCAGCTATCGCAGGTAAACTGACGATGTCGGCTGTTTGCGCAGGCTTGTGAATAGGGCGATAATTCTATCGCCACTTTCGTGGCGGTAAAGTGCCGCTAATTCAGCGATGTGTCCTTGAGAATATGCCCCATTGAGTTTTGAATGACCAAAAATGTCCATTTTTGTGGGTGTTCACAAACATCCAAAACAAGCCATATTGTGA
This sequence comes from Calotriton arnoldi, assembly GCA_963921515.1. Taxonomy (NCBI): domain Eukaryota; kingdom Metazoa; phylum Chordata; class Amphibia; order Caudata; family Salamandridae; genus Calotriton; species Calotriton arnoldi. The sequence goes on along the minus strand of CAWUFW010003852.1, from coordinate 1,386,486 downwards.
AATTAGATTTGTAACCCTTTCAGTGGGATTTACCAGTGAGAATTCCTCCTCGCTCATGGCGGGAAAAAACACAGTAGTAAATGTATTTACTCCAGCTAAGAGTCACTTTGTGAATTCCTGTCAGGTGTAAAAATGGTAAATTCAGTTGTAAAGTTTAACTTTTCATCAAATGTACATTTGGAAATAGGCTCTGATGATTTTGGATTATGTTACACGTTATGTTTTGCCAGGTTACAATACACCGGTCCTATTCATCAAAATAAATATAAAACCAAGGACAGAGTTTTATTCCTCGCCTGATTGTTTTTACATCTATTTCCTATTCATGAATATATCTGGTTGTATACATGGGAAACTGCACCAGGTTCAGGCTCAAGGCATACTATTGTGAATGTCAATTGACAAGTTCTAGAGCATCAATTCCTTCTGCGGCTAGTTCTTCACAGTGGAGAAGTCCATAAAGGGGAATTGAACCCACAGTGCAAATGCACACTTTTGTTTGCCCGTAGGTAAAACATTTTTTCCCAAGGAGAAAACCCTTCCCCTGCACCCCCAGCAAATCTTGAGGTGATCCGTTCCCGTTGCCATTGTGGAAGGAAAGTAAAACTTCCACCATTTCCAGTGCGAAAAAAAGTCAGTTTGAAGTTTGTGAATGCCCAAGAAATTCCATGTTTGCAGGCTTTCCCAATTTGTTAAAGCAAACTACACCCTGGAACTTCCATTTGCACCACGCCTTAAATCTCCCATTTCTCACACCTGAAACCCCCATTCCCCAAGGCTCGAGTGGTATTTCCTATGGTGTATTTCTCTGTTTAGGTGGTGGTGAAATCCTCAGCAACAAATGCATTTGCTCTTGCCAGGATTCTCTCTGTGCATTCTTGGCAGGTATTTCAAAGGTAACTTAAGCCACAAACTTATGATTACAACTGAAATTACCTTTGTGAAGAAGGCCCTTTGTATTTTGGTTAAATTAGATCATGCTTTACCCAATCCATCATTGATAATTAATGTCATGCTTAGATAAGGTAAGAAATGATGGGGCATATTATCAAGAACGGCGTTAAAAATTATCGGCGGTTTAGCGGCAGAAAACTGCCGCTAAAGCGGCGATAATGGGCTTGATAATATGCCCTTGAGAATTCCAATAGAAGTCCATGTTCTGGTGTGAACATGGGCTTCTATTGGAATTCTCCAGGGCATATTATCAAGCCCATTATCGCCGCTTTACCTGCAGTTTTCTGCCGCTAAACCGGCGATAATTTTAACGCCGTTCTTGATAATATGCCCCTATGTTTTTGTGTAACGTTGTGTTTTCTCATTCCACAGCCATGCACTTAGCATGTGTACAGCCACAAAAGTGACTGCCGTCATTTGCACAGGTAGAGCAAACATATACATACAAGATATCGCCATATGCTCAAGCCCAAGTATGACAATTATGCGCCCATATATATTCATTTCCCAAGCAAATCCATCATTTCTTCATCTTCATATGTAAGATGACGCCTACATTTGCCCAGGAACTGCCAAAATACGCCTAGGGTAAACTGCCAAAATACGCAGAGTGTATTTCTTGCATCTGCCTAGGATATTGCGGGCATATCCCTGCGCATTTGTCATTGTATGAAAGGAAATTGTACCAAAACTACAGAAATCATGGCCCCATATTCTGCCACCACATACCAGGTTGACCCATGCTTTTCCCAAGATATTAGTGTTTACGTGTGTTATATTAGATGGCATGCTTTGCCAGATTGTAAATAATGATCTTGGATTACGTTATGCAATACATTTGATTTTGGGTTACATTACATAACAAGTTTTGCCATTTTGTATTTAAATGGTGATTTTGTGTTAACTTAGGGCCTCATTATGATGTCGGGTTGAAAGTTTCCGCCCGACATGTCTCGGATTCAGGAACAGACCGACCGATTACAATACAACCGAACACTGTTCGGTCGGAGTCCCATTGTTCCCTATTGGAGCCTGTGTTCCGACCGACAACACAGGCTCCTTTAGGAAAATGGGGGGTGTGTGTAAAACCCTGCACTATGTGGCAGACAGCCCACGGTGTCAGCCACACAGTGCAGAGTTTTAAAAGGGGGGTCCCTAAGGTACCCCCTCGGCCCTTAACCAGAGGACACAGGATGAAAGGGGCCCTGATAGGGGCCCCCAAAGTCACTTTCCCACAGCCTTTCATGTCGAACAGGCTGACTCGGAAAGGCTGTGTGAAATAGACATCGTAATAGGTCGGTCAGAAACGCTGTCCGTAGAATCGCACGATGCGGTTCCGACCGACACAACTTTTCCAAGAGCCAGTTGGAGCCGATTCAAAAGGAACGCAAGGTTTACAATCCGACCACGAACATCGTAATCGGTCGGGCAGATTGTAAGCAGACCGAGTCGTTCGTAAGGGTTCTGATGTGGTCTAGGACATTCCAACCGTCGGGCGGAGGCTTTCCGCCCGACAGCGTAATGAGGCCCCTAGTTTGATGTTTTAGCAGGTTATATGAATAATAAGTTTGGGTTACAATATGCAACACTTTTGATTTTGGGTCACATTATATAACATACTTGCCCTGTTTCTGATTGATTTAGGAATACTTAAGGTTACATGTTTTGGTCAGGATAGAAATGATGACATGGGTTATATTAGATTACATGTTTTAGCAGATTATATGAATAATATGTTTGGGTTTACCGGTTTTAGGTTGAATTAGATATTCCTTGCCTGCTTTTTAAATGGTAATTTTGTGTAACATTAAGGGCCTCATTACGATGTCGGGCGGAGAGGCTCCTCCTGACAGTCGGAATTTCCCTGACAGCATCGGAACCCTTCCGACCGACTCAGTCGGTTTACATTCCAACTGATTGATTACGATGTTCGCGGTCAGAACGTAAAATGCGGGGTCATTCCGAATCGGTTCCGACCGGCTCTCGGAGTATCCGTGTTGGTCGGAACCACAGCAGACACCCCTATGGGCTGCGTTACCACCCTAGGGGTTACGATCCTGACTTCCAACAGCCTTTCCATGTTGGCCTGTCCGGCACGAAAAGGCTGTCGGGAAGTGACTTTGGGGGCCCCTGGCGGGGCCCCCTAAGCCCCACAGCCTCCGGTTGATGGCCGAGGGGGTACCTAAGGGACCCCCCTGTAAAACCCTGCACTATGTGGCAGGCACCGTGGGGTGCCTGCGACTGGGTGCAGAGTTTTCAGCAAACACCGCATTTCCTCATAGGAGTCTGTGTTATGGCCGGTTGTCGGGCAGAACACGAGCTCCCATAGGAAACAATGGGACTCCGATCGAACAGTGTTCGGTCGCATCGTGATCCGTCAGTCAGAACCACCGCCCACAATCGGTCGTTCCCGATTCCGAGACGGTGTCGGCGGAGGCTTTCCGCCCGACATCGTAATGAGGCCCTAAATGTTATGTTTTGCCAGGTGTCAAATTATGATATTGCATTAAAATTGATCACATTTGTAGCCTAGTTTAAATATGGTAACTTTGGGTCTCATTAGATGACTTGTTTGCCCAGTTTATAAATAGATATTTTGAGTTATATTAGATGTTATGCTTTGCCCAATTTGTAAATGAAAATGACCGCTACATTAGATTCGAGCCTAAAGATATGTATTCAGCAACAGTATCTGATTTTCTAATAGTATAATACAACAATTTTGCACCGGATATAATTCTTTTAAATGCACAATTATACGCAGTTGTTACTTTTGGTGTCCATGCACAATAGCGAATCTAGACTCTGAAATCAGTTCAATAAAGATGAGATTTGAAGCAAACGAAAGAATCAAAAAAGTCCTGGAAAGAAACTGAACTAGTTAGTTTATTGAGAAGATTTAAAATAATATGTAACAATAGCATGGTTGCATTCAACAATTAACAATAGCCTATGTGTACTACCATCGGATTCATAAAAAATGGTCGTAACTTGCGAAACAACATTTTGAAAATCCTATGAGATTTTTCAAAGTGACCTATGTACTATTAGGTTAGTTTGCAAAATCACCATTCAGAATGAGACAATCCGACCTACCTCATGAATATTAATGAAGTAGGCTGAAAATTGTGACTTACTTATATTGGATGCTGTTAGAAATTGGGTCTCTAGTTGGCAAAGGTTTGCACCCTATCCAAATTGGGACCACAATACTAGTCAGGGTAAGTCAGATACACAACTTAAATTAACCTGCGCTCACTCTCTGGTAGCTTGGCACAGAGCAGTCAGGCTTATCTTATGACGCAATGTGTAAAGCATTTGTGCAACACTTTAATTACAGTGACAGAATGAAAACACCACAAAATGACTTAACACCAACCATAGAGAAAATGTATCTGAGTAAAGCAAGACCAAAATGACAAAAATGCAATAGGGAGAACTTGAGATATTATTTTTTTAAAGATTAAATCCCAAAACAGTGCTTAGAAGTCAATAGCACTAAAAGATTACTTGAGGTTGCGTTAGACTGTGGTAAATCCAAAGTTCCAGGTCAACAGCGATGAAGGGCGGGCGGCTACAGGACCCACACAGGGCCCGCTGAAAAAGCAGCTTGGATGGAGCAATGGTCGGCGTTGAAGTCTCGATTCAACAGTTTCGATTCACACAGTCAGGTCAATGCATCAAAGTCAAGCCTCGCAGTGGTATTTTTGTATTGGCACTGCATCATCCTCCAGCCTCTCAGTCAGGACCTCAGATTGGTGCTGCATCATTGGCGAACCTCGCAGTTGGGTCCTGCGTCATCGTCGAGCTGTGCAGGGATGTCCTCGGATCAGCACTGCGTCGGCGTCAAAGGGTACTGAGTCGGTTCCGAACCGCGCAGTGGTGACGATGCGTCTATTTTAGAGCAAAACAGCTGCAGAACCCACTTCTGAGGGTGTTGAGACAAAATATCGAGTTGGAAGTGTCGACTTGCAAAAATATCGAGTCAAAAATTTCGTGACAAGGAAATATCGTCAGCAATAATATCGTTGTCAAGAATGTTGATTTTAAGGTAAGTAATATTGAATTTTAAAATATCCAAGTCAGCAATATCAATTACAAAAATATAGTTGTTTATAATATCGTTTTTTTTTATTGGTATGTATTTTGCTATATATTTTAAATGTATATGATGTAACTTTTTGTATAATTATTGGTTATGATTTTTAAATTATTCGTAAAATATTTAGAGATTATTAAATTTAATTTAAGTAATTTTTGTTATTTTTAGTACCATAGCAGATTGTGGTGTTTTAATGTGTGATTACAAATTGAGTTGTGCCCACCCCAACACTGCCCCTGCTTGATCTCACATGGACAAACTTTTGCATGATATATGAGGTAATCCATTGACCTGATAATCCTCTCCAGTGCAGACGGTGTTCAAAGTGTGTACTTTCACAAACACAGGCTCATACTACCAGTGATCAGTTAACAATATTCAACAAGTGATGCTTGCACATTATAGGCCCAGTAAAATATTTCACACACTCACACTCCAGATCATTGCTTCGTTCAGATAAGATGTTGGTTAGGTGAATCAGCAGCTACCAAACATTCAACCAAGTCAGGTTGGACTTAACATGGTATGTTGATGGCATCACTGTGACAGTCTCACATAGGAGAAAAGGTGTCCTGTGAGGCTAGTACATGGCACACATACTCAACAAGCTGTAGTACTGTGTAGCATCAAGGAGTAGACATGTCCAAACCACTCCAGTAAGCATCCTCTCACTGACACACATGACAGGTCAGTCATGGTGGGATAAATGAAAGTCTGGGGCCCATCCCCTGATACCAGTCTCCATGGACTGTAGGCCTAAAGTTAATGTGCCTGCCTTTACAGACGGATGTCAAATTTTGCCTAAAGTTGTGCAGCCTTCTAAAGGCCACAAGGTTTTCAGGTTTCATTGTAGCTCACATCACAGTACATGTAGCTCGCCCGAGGGACACTTCATGTGAGTGGGGTGCATTTGTGATTTAGGGACATGAACAGGGATAATGGTATTCAGCAGATTATTACAGAAGTGTGTATTGTGGTGTTTGTATATCTCAGAATGAGTAATATACACATGTTGTGTGCTCACTATTGGCGTCAGCTTGTGGCAGATGTAATACACTTGTGTGACATCAAAACTGATCGACATTACCTTTCAGTTACAAAGTGCTTGCTACCTCTCTAGTATCTATGCAATTGAATATTCAACAGAAGGTTGACAACTAGAAGGCTATCACAAAGAAGGTGCAGTGTAGCATCCATTGCCTCAAGAGGTAGGAGGACATGAGACGTTGGACCCGGAAGATCGTGGAGGTCCAACTAGGGCGTGCTTCCAACATGTGCAAAGCGCACGCCCCACCCTGATCCCCCTTAATGGCCCACTTATTTGCGGTGGCCTGTCCCGAGCTTGATGGACATTTGAGGGCCCAACAGCAGTGATAAGAAGGCGAGTCATGAACAGAATTGTACAAGTGGTGTTAACATTTGTTTCAGCTCACAGGCATGCATGTCACCATCTGAACTGAGGCAGACCCAAATTCAAATGCACAAGAGGAGTACACAAATGTGTAGGTCTGGTGGATAGATGAATAATGATGTCCTTTGCCTATTGTCTGTATCAACCTGTTACACAGCAGTGACCAGTCACCTATCCATGCACCTGATATGGACTGTCACATGGCTGGATCAAGTGATGCTTCATCTCATGTTTTTGTATAACCCGGCTGACCATTGCCCAAAACAGGCAAATAGTCTACATTGTGGAATGGGTGATGCTCACTCAGTACTGTGTTTCATGTGATGGTAGGCCTATCACATGTGACATAGTATGATGTGCACCTTTAATGCTATGACTGGACAACATTTCCCATTGGTAAGTTGGGTATGTACGATGACATGTTGGTCAGTGAACCTGTTCCTGTAGTTGTGTCATCAACAATCCTGTGTTCTACATGATGTAACTGCATTTTTAGGTTGATGTCTGACTCAATCAGACATATGTGTGTGTAAGCCACTGAGATTATTTTGTGAGTTAATTGTGTAACTCAAACAGTCAATGTTTTACCATAGACAGGAATGTGTACACATTGCTGAGTGTTCGACTCATACTCTGATCCATTATCCATACTTCTATGGGAATGTCCAAATGGTGAAGCTCTGAACGACATGATAAGCAGACTTTCACCATTGTGTCAATTTCTGATTTTACAAGGTATAGCTCTGGGATTTATAAGCAATGTGAGGTGCACATGTTCATGTTTGCAGATTCATTCAATGAGTGGCCAAATGCATCAGGGAGTGCTATGCAGGTTCGAAAGGAGATTTTGTTAAAATCTTCACTCAGTAGTCCAAGGCAATTGTGGTAATCAATCAATCAATCAATCAATCATGTCACTTATAAAGCGCACTACATACCCGCGAGGGTCTCAAGGCGCTGGGGGAAGAGGGGGGTGGTGCTGCTACTGATCGAAGAGCCAGGTCTTGAGGAGTCTTCTGAAGGCCAGTAGGTCTTGGGTCTGCCGAAGGTTGGTGGGGAGGGTGTTCCAGGTCTTGGCGGCGAGGTGGGAGAAGGATCTGCCGCCGGCGGTCGTTTTCCGGATGCGGGGGACTGTGGCGAGGGCGAGGCTGGTGGAGCGGAGCTGGCGGGTGGGGGTGTAGAAGCTGAGTCGTCTGTTGAGGTAGGCTGGTCCGGAGTTGTGGAGTGCTTTGTGTGCGTGGGTGAGGAGCTTGAAGGTTATCCTCTTGTTGACAGGGAGCCAGTGCAGGTCTCTCAGGTGGGGTGTGATGTGGCTGCGTCGGGGGATGTCGAGGATAAGACGTGCAGAGGCGTTCTGGATGCGTTGCAGCCGTCTCAGGAGCTTAGCCGTCGTTCCTGCGTAGAGGGCGTTTCCGTAGTCCAGCCTGCTGGTGACGAGGGCCTGGGTGACTGTTTTTCTTGTTTCGGTGGGGATCCACTTGAAGATCCTGCGAAGCATTCGGAGGGTGTTGAAGCAGGATGAGGAAACGGCGTTGACCTGCTTAGTCATGGAGAGGGTGGGGTCGAGGATGACCCCTAGGTTGCGTGCGTGGTCGGTGGGTGTCGGGGCTGTTCCCAGTGATGTTGGCCACCAGGAGTCGTCCCATGCTGAAGGGTTGGAACCAAGGATGAGGACCTCCGTCTTGTCCGAGTTCAGCTTCAGGCGGCTGGTACTCATCCATTCGGCGACGGCCTTCATTCCTTCGTGGAGGTGGGCTTTGGCGGTGTGAGGGTCTTTGGTGAGGGAGAGGATCAGCTGGGTGTCGTCGGCGTAGGAGATGATGTTGAGGTTGTGCTGTCGGGCGACGTGGGCGAGGGTGCCATGTAGATGTTGAACAGCATTGGGCTGAGAGAGGAGCCTTGGGGTACGCCGCAGATGATCTTGGTGGCTTTGGATCGGAAGGGGCGAGGCGGACGCTTTGTGTTCTGCCGGAGAGGAAGGATGTGGTCCAGTCCAGGGCCTTCTCTTGGATCCCGGCGTCGTGAAGGCGTGTTCGTAGTGTGTGGTGGCAGACCGTGTCGAAGGCGGCTGATAGGTCCAGGAGGATGAGGGCTGCTGTTTCTCCGTTGTCTAGCAGGGTCCTGATGTCATCGGTGGCAACGATGAGGGCGGTTTCGGTGCTGTGGTTGCTGCGGAAGCCGGACTGGGAAGGGTCCAGGATGTTGTTCTCCTCGAGGTAGCGGGTCAGTTGTTTGTTGACGATTTTCTCGGTGACCTTCGCGGGGAACGGGAGCAGAGAGATGGGTCGGAAGTTCTTGAGGTCCTTGGGGTCTGCCTTGGGTTTCTTGAGTAAGGCGGTGATCTCGGCGTGCTTCCAGCTATCCGGGAAGGTTGCTGTCTCGAAGGAGATGTTGATTATTTTCCGGAGATGGGGCGCGATGGCTGTACTGGCTTTGTTGAAGACGTGGTGAGGGCACGGGTCTAGCGGTGAGCCGGAGTGGATGGTGTTCATGATCTCGCTGGTGTCCTCGTCGTTGATGTTGGTCCAGGAGAGCAGGCGGTTGGTGGTTGTGGGGGCAGTGGTCTCGGTGGTTGCCGGGGCGGTCGTGGTGTTGAAGCTGTCGTGGATGTCGGCGATTTTGCGGTGGAAGAAGGTGGCCAGTGAGTCGCACTAGGTCTCGCGACGGCGGGATGTCGTTGGTGTTGGAGCTGGGGTTGGAGAGTTCCTTCACGATGTTGAAGAGCTATTTGCTGTTGTGTGCGTTGTTGTCTAGGCGGTCTTTGAGTGAGGCCCTTTTGGCGGATCTGATGAGGTGATGGTGACTGCGGGTGGCGCTCTTGTGGGCGGCGTAGCTGTCCGCTGTCCGTTCGTTGAGCCAGATCTTCTCCAGTTTTCGGCATGTTCGTTTGGAGGCCTGGAGGTCTTCGGTGAACCAGGTGGCTTTCTTGCTGCTGGTAATCAATGCAAATGGGTACTGTAATATGCTAACACTCTGGGAATTAACTTTCGCTACATGTTGATGTCACAGTTAGTCACAGTGACACATGAGCCTTGAATGGCAGAGAGGGCCAGCATTGGCGGGGAAGCAGCTGGCCACAGTGGTTCCAGTTCCAGTACTTCTGACACAGAGGGAAGAGTTTTATATAACAAGACGAGGGAGTGAAGAGGTAGTGTCGTACACGGACACTAGGGCGGATACGTCCTCCTCTAGTACTTAGTAAATAAATCAAAAAAATCCACCACATAGGTCTGACTGTGTTAAGGAAAGTGTGTTATTCATCTGGGTGTGGATGCACACAGCGTTTGTTTAAATACCCCTCACACACCAAAAGGGCCCTTGGTGTCATGCTTCATCATAGGGGTCTTCCCGCCCCGCTGCGGGACGGGGCGTGCTACGACCTACGGCTATGCGGGAGCACTGTTATAACAATACTATGTGTAGTGATGGGGTAGTGAGAGGAAGGGTCAGGAGTGAGTATGGGTAAGTGATTTAAAAAGGACCTGGCCTCATGGACTTAAAAAACTTTAATAGGTCGTCGAGGCTGGACCTGTTAAAAAGGTGATGTGGAGATGTCCTGCCTATAATGTGCGGATACTCCTATAAAGTCAACATGTTTCGAAACAAAAGCTTCTTCATCAGGACTGAAAGATCCCCTCAGTACTCACTATGTTGAATTTCCCAACTGGGTGTGCTATATACAAAAGTGATAAAATGAAAGATGCATAAATTGTATGCACTTAATACGATACCCAATAGTACCATGTATGTATTAATTATGTAATCCATCACGGAGCCGCGGGTTGGCGTCATTTTGAGGCGAGGCTGAGTCGACCAGAACAGCTACGTTTGGCGACACCCTTCCCTACCCGTTACAAGAGGCTCATGGAGTATTACCTCCTACATTACATAATTAATACATACATGGTACTATTGGGTATCGTATTAAGTGCATACAATTTATGCATCTTTCATTTTATCACTTTTGTATATAGCACACCCAGTTGGGAAATTCAACATAGTCAGTACTGAGGGGATCTTTCAGTCCTGATGAAGAAGCTTTTGCTTCGAAACATGTTGACTTTATAGGAGTATCCGCACATTATAGGCAGGACATCTCCACATCACCTTTTTAACAGGTCCAGCCTCGACGACCTATTAAAGTTTTTTAAGTCCATGAGGCCAGGTCCTTTTTAAATCACTTACCCATACTACTCCTGACCCTTCCTCTCACTACCCCATCACTACACATAGTATTGTTATAACAGTGCTCCTTCGTAGCCGTAGGTCGTAGCACGCCCCGTCCCGCAGCGGGGCGGAAAGACCCCTATGATGAAGCATGACACCAAGGGCCCTTTTGGTGTGTGAGGGGTATTTAAACAAACGCTGTGTGCATCCACACCCGGATGAATAACACACTTTCCTTAACACAGTCAGACCTATGTGGTGGATTTTTTTGATTTATTTACAGAGGGAAGAGTGGCTGAGAGGGTGCGTGGAATGCCACGGAGGAGGCTAGCTCAAGTTCATTGGAGTCATCAGATTCATCCTCAAGTGGACACTCCAGAGTGGCAGCTCATCCCACAGGAAATCTACCACCTTCCTCCTTGTCATCCATCCCATGTTCCAGCTCCACCCTCTCAGTTGCTCCCCACCCAGTTACCCTAGCCTGGTCCCCTAAGAGGGGACCCGTCTCCTTCACTCCAGGCACCTCAGCCCCTGTGAATGAGGAGGCTATTGATCTCCTGGGGAACATCTTTATGGGTCAGACTGCACTGCTGAATGCCATCCAGGTGGAAGGCAGCCATCTGCAGCAGATGGTGGCCTACCTGGAAGGTATTCACAGTGCCATGTCTGTCTTACAGAGATCTTTTCAGGCTCTGACCTCCTCACTGACTGCAGCCTCCCATCCCCCCAAACTTGTGTTCATCCCCCTGCCTCTTACCCATCCCAATACCCTATTCCCAAACCTGTCCAAAGCACACGCACACATTTGCACGCACCCACCCATACAGACCCAAACAGCACAACCACACACAAGCACAAACAGAAAGAGAGAGGCAGACATGCATCCAAACATACAGACACCACACCCACCACCACACTCACAGTCACTCCACCACCATCACCACCACCACTGACAACAAAACACCCACATACTCCCAACACTCACCCATCACAGCCTCAAATAGGACAGGGAACACCACATATGCATGCACGGAGCACACACCCACCATCGCACCCCCACCCACCACAGACACACCCATACCCACATGCACACCTACCAGCACATCCATAGACACACCCACAGTCAGCACAACATCACCATTCACGACACCCATACCCAGCACTTCCACTGCAGCAACATCCATAGACACACCACCCACACTCTACACACCTAAAAAACTCAGACCCAAACAATCAAGCACCCAACATGCACCAGAAACACAAGATACACCCATACTTGCAGCACATACATCTGACACACATGCACCTGCAACAGACCCAAGCACATCATTCAAAATCACTTCATCTCCCTCCAAGTCTCTGCTCCTTCCCACACCCCCGCCCAAGTTCCCTACAGAAGACCCTTCCTTTTCCCTTGCCCTCACTGCTACCAAACCTCCTACCACCCCTTCAAAAAAGCTTCTTTCTCCTACTCAAGACCACCACTTCCACCTCCAAATCCACCCCTATTCCTGACCCTTTCACCCCTTCCACTTCCCAGCATCCCCCTTCCAAACGTCTCTCCACCCATTCCGACTCCCAACTCCCCTCCTAAACATCAGTCCACCCCTTCCTCTTCCAAAGTCCAACCTTCACAATCTAAGGACACCCCTTCCAAACCCAAACGTCCCTCTTCCAGAATAGATCATCGAGGTGCCTGATATGCCCAACTGATGCCCCTTTGTGAGGAAGTTCCTTGACAGTATTATGAAGGGCAATTGTAGTGGCACAGCAGTGTGCTGGTCACAGAATGTGGACATGGACTGGCCTTTGGCCTTTTGTTTGCTCCATCAGGTTCTCCTGGCAAAATTAAACATTTGTTTGGTTTAGAACACATTAGTCCTGCCATTACTTTTCTAACTATTTGATGTTATTGTATACTTTGGGACGTGTGCTACAGTTGTATTTGTTTCACCCTGATTGCTGATCCATTTGAAGGGGTTTGTATAATCTGGCATTGGAACCAGTGCTGGAGTTACGCAGGAGAAGGTTAACTGTTCCAAGGATGGATATGTGGGGTGAATTCTAAATGGGACTGACATTGCATTGGGTGGGATATCATATGGAAAGTATTTCTGCTTGTCTTGGGCAATGTGAACATCATTGAACTTGCAGTTCTCCCTATGATGTTCATCGGCAATGTGTTTGATGTGTGCAAGTTAATTATTTGTTTATCCACACATGGAGGGTGGTGAATCATCATACCTTTTGAATTTTTTTTACAGACATATGTCCTTTTTAGTGTGATTAGCTTACACCTACTTTATATATGTGTGTGACAAATGCTGTTATTGCTGTGTTTGCATTCACGACTTGCACTAACACATTCCCCACATATACATGGCACTTGGTTATGCTATTGGTTGTCCTTGGTGAACTTCAAGCCACAGGTCCTGTGCGCATAGAGGTTTTGAGGCATGTGCAAACCGGAGTGGGGCCAAAGGGCCCAGCCTTTCAGGGTTCCTCCTGGTAGAGGCAAGCCTATTCTGAAAAGAGTGTTTATATTGTGAACTTTGTATGTTTCTCACACTGATTATTTGCCACCCAATTGACATCACATTTACTTTTTATATGGGTGATGTGTGAGAGTCTAATACAGATATTAAGCAGAGAGGGTGTGTTTAAGTTTCATAACACATCCATCCAGAAGTCTCTTTGATATGACAACAGGGCCGAGCATGTGGTAAATGTGAGGGTGTCACAGAGATAAATAGCTGGGATATTGATGGGCAGGTGCTGTTATGTTACACCAATCAAATTCAAATTCAAACTTACTTTATTCGATTAAAACAAAGTTAATCATAAAAGTACAAGTATACATCACAGATAAAAGAGTTAAGAGTTTAAAGTTAAAAAGAAGCAGTTCATAAATGTCAATCAATGCATAATTTCCTGGTTTTTAAACACATGCATAAAAAGGAGGCAACAGTATAACAGGTTAAGGGGTTAGGCAACATGCGTAGAAAGTACAAGGCCAGGCGACATTGTCTGAAATTGTGCTTACGTAAAAGCGGGATTAAAGACCTTTTCCGTTGATTGTAATAAAATTTACAAAAAAAGAAAATGTGCAAATCAGACTGTTGTTAAGTGTCATAACATGGGCAACACGGGAGTTCGTTCGAAGAGAAGATACCAGCAGGGTGGCCCAACATGCAAGTAATAAAGTTAAGCCGAAACCTTAGCAGAATAAATCTGTGCCGTGGGATTGTTACAAATTCTAGATAGGAAGCTATTCCCTCAACCTGCAATGGACCTTCAATATATTCTTTAACAGTAGGTTTGTTACGATAAACAGTCAGTCTCCCTTCATTAGCAGTGGTTATGAAACGGAACTTTAATGCTTTTTTTGAGACAGAGCCACATTTTTCTGGGGATACAAATAAGCTTCCCAGATCAAGAGTATATAAGGTATCTTTCACATACTTTAACAATAATTTTTTTTATTTGTGTTCGAGGGATAAGCAGTCCTCTATTATTTGTTGCGTTAGTGACACTGTGTCTCTACACCATACTGAGTGCCATAAAAGAATGGGTGCGACATTTATCCAATCAATTATGTAGGGTATGCTTAATTCTTCTTGTAAATTAAAATTGGAACAACCAATTGAGAGACTCATCATTGATTTCCAAAACAAATCCTCTGTTGTTTGTATCCTCTTTGCGTTAACATGGCCCCACACCCCTGCACCATACGTAGCTACTGTCCTGGATTTCGCCCCATAAACCTTTCTTAAAATATCTGGGTTTCTTGTTCCCAGCTTTTTTGAAAATGAACGTATTGCATTTGTGCTCTTTTCCAACAAGACCCCACGGTTCTCTACCATATTCCTCCAAGAGGCCTTATAATCAAAAGTGACTTCTAAGTATGAAAAAGACTCCGTCTGTGTCACTTTGCGGTTTGAGATAAAAAAGGATGGTGGTTTACTCAGCTTTGGTCCTACAATTAAAACAAATGACTTGGATTCATTTGTCTGAAGATCCAAGCCTTTCATAAAATCCACATAAGTATTTAACAATTTTTGTAGGGATCTTCCCGTTCGCGCAATTAAAACTGCATCGTCTGCATATAATAAAATTGGGATATGCAACTTTCTTATTCTTGGCACGTCTATGGTTGAGTCTAACAATTTAGACTCCACCCCATTAGTATACAGCGAGAATAAAAACGGGGCGAGAACGCACCCTTGGCGAACTCCTCTTGTTACTGGAAACCACCTAGTACATTCTCCCTGTGGCCCATACCTAACACATGCTTCAGCTCTTGAATACAGTTGTCTAATGAAAGTGATCACTGCTAGATCTACCCCCATTTCCCTCATAATTCTCCAGAGCTGAGGGTGAGATACACAATCAAAGGCCGGGATAAGGTCCATAAAGGCTAGATATCAATTGCCTTGCTTAGCGTGGATATACTTTGCTATGAGCAAACTCAAATTCAGGCATTGATCTTGAGTGCCTCTCCCTTTTCTGAAACCATATTGTGCCGGGATCAAGATCTTATTTGTCAGAGCCCATGTCTCCAGTCTATTCAATAGCCCTCTACCCATCAATTTTGCCATGCTATCTAGGAGAGAAATAGGTCTATAGTTCCTAGGGTCTTGCTTATCTCCTTTTTTGAAAATTGGAACTAAAATGGCTTTGAGCCAAGAGGCGGGAGGTCCCTCTCTTGCTATAGAATTAAAAGTATTTGTAAGCAGAGGACTCCATAGGTCCGGGCAATCTGTAAAAAAGTCTATTGGAGCGCCATCAAAACCAGGTGCCTTATTACTGGTACATTGTTCCAGTGCTATGCGTACCTCCCCGTTATCAAAGGTAAGGATAGTGCTAGAGAATGGGACAAACTCTACACCCGTAAACCCAGAACTTGCAGGTGGGGCGTTAAAAATGTTACTAAAGTGCGCCACCCAAGAGACCTCGTCCACGTGCATGAGCAGATTGGGCTCAGATTTTGATTTTAAAAATGGGGCGTTAATCGTTAACCAAAAATCCCTTACATTATTTGTGGTAGATGCAACCAATAATTTATCCCAGGCTTCCACTTTCAATGTCTTTAACCTGCTCTTCCTCGCCACCGTATAAGTTAAGCGGGCCTGTTTGACAAGTAGGGGATTTTTTGGGACGGCCTTAAGTGATCGGTGTAGGTCAGAAAGTGCTTTAGTACAATCACGATCGAACCACTTCGGTCCCTTAGGTTTGCGTGTCTCACCATTTTTAGAGAGATTCCTTTTCACTTCTCGCAAGATAGTTTCAAAAGCCTCAATAGTGGGCCCTGGGTCCTGATTTGGGTCAAGACATATTTCTATTTCTTTCATTGAATTTGAGACTACATGAGGAATGAGAACAGCCTTATTAATACTCCCCCACTTGAGTGTTATCCCATTCTTTCTCGCTATAGAGGGTTTCAAGTGTGAAAAAGTAATGCCGTAAATACCCGGCCAATTCATATGCCAGGTTATGGCTGCATGGTCACTGAAGTCCAGGAATTCAACTTTCCTATTGTTAAGCTTTTCGCCCAGTCTAGCTGAGGCTATTATAAAATCTATTGTTACACCAATCAAAGCCATCAGCATCCCTGATTCTTAATTTTAAACACATGTTGAAATTGATGACATGGGCCTGTACAGTGGTAGTGACTTGCCCAAAGAGGGCATCATGAAGCAGTGCTTGGATCATACATTCTGATGTATTAGGGAACAGTGGGCCACATAGCATGTTTGGGCCAGCGACCCCAAACACCTTTGCATGCCCATGCCGGACCAGCTATTACTGAGGAGTCAATGGGAATGGGTAGGTATATGGCTTACCATCGGTTGCGTCCATGACGGTGTTGGTCATCATTGAGCAGCAGGGGCAGGACATTCAGGGCCAGCTCCATAGTGGTACTGGATGTGTGAAAGTGAGTAGAGGTGAGTTTGTGCCTTATATCCTTCCCTTTCTGCCAGCTCAGGTGTGGAGGCTTAACCACCACAGTCACGTTGGCGGTAAAGCACATTGTGATTGGGCGGGCAGGGAAACTGGCGGCCCACCCTCCTGACAGAGGTATTGGCCTATCTCGCCTCTGACATGGTCAGGATTTACTGGCAGTGGCAGTGGTGCTGTGGTGGTCTTTCATTTATGGGAGTGCATGCATCGTAATAGGGCGGTCGGACCGACAAATCAGCGGTGGTGATTCCGACACCGTTACTGCCGAGCTTGTAACCAGGTCCTTAATCTTCTCACTTTCTTTCCCTGCACACTTTTCTTCACCTCTAACTCTTTTTCTCTCCTTTCTCTCTCTGTCTCGTTCACTCTTTGAGTGACAGTAATGCCGGTAGTAGCTGTCAACCTTTATAAAGGACCCTTATGGAAATGCCTAATGAGATATATGGACAATCCAGCCTGGTGGTGCAGTAGTCAGTGTCCGTGTTAAAGGAATCTAATAAAAAGTAAAAAATAAAACAAAAAGGCAAAATTATTATAAAAGAACAACAGCAATAGTTGTTACAAATAAATTCCCTCTTAGCTATATAATGTCAACTGTTAGTCCTGACATCCTTGGCATGGTGTTCCCCCAAACCTTTTTACCTTCACTTCCCCTGCTTTGCTGAATGTATTTTTATTGGCATTAGGACTCCGTGCATTTTACCACTGATACCCAGTGTTAAGTGGTTATGCTATCTCCCTAAAACATGATAACATTGGCTTACACCTGATTGGCACATTTAATTTATTTGTAAGTCCCAAGTATATAGTACTACATGTACCCAGGGCTGTAAATTAAATGCTACTAGTGGGCCTGCAGCACTGATTGTGCCACCCACTAAAGTAGCTCTTTAGAACATGTCTGAGACCTGCCACTGCAGCCTGTAATGAAGTTTTTTATTGCCATTTCAACCTGGCAAAGCAAACATTTTGCCAGGCATAATACTTTTTTTAATACATAAAGTCCTCCTTCAGGTAGGCCCTAAAGGCTCATTGGACAGGTTGTATTGTACTTAAAATGTAGGACATGGGTGTTTAAGTTTTACATGTCCTAGCAGTGAAACACTTCTAAAGTCGTTTTTAGTACTGCAAGGCCTATCTCTCCCATTGATTAACACTGGGTTACCTTATTGTATTTAATAGGTGATAACCTTGGATTGGGAGCCAATAGAGCTATGCCTTTTAGGCTCAAATGAATTGTAATTTAGAATCCCCTTTAATGGAAAAGTACGAATTTTTATTCACAATTCTGAAAATACCACTTTAGAAAATTTGCATTTTCGTTTCCTAACCATATGGTGTCGTCTGAGAGTACCCTGGGTCATATGACAGTGAATAGCTCTGCTGTTGGGGTTTGTGTATTCCTGTCAGTCAGTGAGCCAAAAAGGACTTAGGTGTCTACAGGATGGGCCATCCCGCAAGGATGGCGGGGGGCGGAACTGTGCCCAGCTCCACTTGCACTTCAAATGGCTTGCCTCCTTGAGGACCATCTGCAGCACTCTTTCTGGTCCTCGCAGCCACCACCAACGCGAACAGAACTCTTTGCACCAGACTTCGAGATGATAACTTTTTCAGCAGGATAAACCTGGTCCCTGTACCAGAACCACACCCCATTGTGGTTGAAGAAGCATTTGAAAAATATCAAGAAAAACGTTGATTGAGGTGCAAAGCTAATAAGATTGAAAACACAAATTTTATGCAAAAATGTCTCTAGGTAAACATACTCAAGTGTGCTAGGCCTAATAGGCTGAGACACTGCCATAATAAAGTTAACAAGAGCTAAGAAACTGTAAAATCAAGCATTTAAACTTGACCTTGACCTTTTTTACAGACTTGCTTTTTTTCAAGTAAATGTTTTTATTTGCTTACATCGATGTTTCAACTTCTACATAGATCATTGTTAACAAAAGAATTTATACTAATATTGCAAATAAGAAATTGTAAATTATGAATAATAACAATAACGAACTTGCAAAGTATACAGTAGAAGTGGTATGCAGTTTACACACTGACTTCTGCTAAATGCTTTGGTATTTTGTGAACCAACCTATGTATTAATAGGTTTGTTCACAAAATACTGAAATGTACTGGGTTGCAATTCAACCTACCTCATTAACATGCATTCGGAAGGTTGCAACTTGCGACCCACTACGATTAGCCAGAGTCACAGGCAAGGTAACCTGCTGGGGTCAGCAGACCACCATGTCTGTCTTTGCTTTTGAATAAAGCAATCTTTTTTTTTTTAATGCTGCCCATTTTCATAAAAAGAAACCAGAAGGTGTTTTGAAATTATTCAACTATTTTGTAGGAGTACGGACCACTGGCTGCTCCTAAAAATGTTTTTGTCCACATTCACAAAGGTAAAGGGGGGTCCATAGGGGACCCCATCCTGTTTGTGTATAGTTACCACATCTTTGACTTGGGGTAAAATATTAATGTTTTGCGACCGTATTTCAGTCACAAACCATTAATAAATAACTTAAGGAATCAGTATTTGGAAGTGAAGTCCTTTACACGTCCCTTCCAAATATGGATTCAGTATTTACTCACAAACCCAAATTGTGATTTAGTACCTGTTACTGAACTGCAATTTGAAGATTTAAAATGCTATTTTGCGGTCACAAAGACTCCAACTTGGCCTTTGGGACCATAAAATAGTTTTGTACAAGGCCCCTTGTCTGTAAATGTGCATTTGCTACAGTTAAAGTTTGTATGGCTCAACTGATGATCTTCTTTATCATTTGTCTGAAGAGTAACGTCTTTCAAGGTCCTTAATCCAATTTTACAAAAAGAAATTGCTTTAGATATTTTTTAAGTCCATCAAATGTGGAAACAGTCGTAAAACATGCAAAATTGTTTCTGTAGAACTTTTGAACAAACAACACTCCTCCCAATCGGAGTAAGTAACAATTTGTGACTTTGATAATTTGCGTGTTTTATTAACCTTTTATAACAAATGCATTTAGACTGAAAAAACATGTGTATTTACCCTCAACAACCTTTTACTTTTATTTAAAACAGATCACATTAAAACCAATATATTGAATTAAAAAACAAAATAGAAAGAACAATTTGCTTCAACTCCCTACATTCAATGTTGATATTGTAAAAGAAGAAATTGACTATCGGTCATAAGGCAGATTAACTACACTGTAAAGGAGGGGATGAAGGTATGGACTATTTAGATATTGAAACATTTAATTTATCTAAGAATATGTGGAAAACTGTAAGTCAGCCTGTTTCATGTTTTTAAGGGGATGTGACTAGAGATCTTGAAGAGGTAAATGGAACGTTTCTAATGCCAGAAGGAAAAATGGGGGGGGGGGGACGGACAACAAGAATGCTAGGCCATTTGAAATGTATCCTTTTTGCAATAAAGGAAATTCATGAAATTTCGAATCTTCTCCTCGATTTTGCCCAATTTTGCATGACTCTTGAATATGAAGTATGCCCTTGCAGTCATGGTTCATGTTAAATTTTGTGTAATATTAAGAAAATGTCACTGTTTTGCACAGGTCTAGAGCAAACCCATGCAATAGTTCCACTTACTGAGAACTTACACTGCAGCCTAGGTCCAGGCGGAGTGGAAACTGTTTTTCCGTAAACCACAAAAGATTAAAAGCCAAGGGGCATATTAGCAAGACCCACGTTAAAATTATCGCCGTTTTAGCGGCAGGAAACTGCCGCTAAAACGGCGATAATGGGCTTGCTAATATGCGTTATGGAATTCAATAGAAGCCCAGGTTAAATGTGCAGGACATCTAACCTGGGCTTCTATTGGAATTCTATAACGCATATTAGCAAGCCCATTATCGCCGTTTTAGCGGCAGTTTCCTGCCGCTAAAACGGCGATAATTTTAACGTGGGTCTTGCTAATATGCCCCCAAATTTATTATCTGGGGGATGGCACGTTTTTCTGCCCAATGGAGATACTGTCTGCCAGATTTAGAAAAGAGCACCAAACAGACAGTAATTTCTTAAAGCGATGGCAGGAACTACAGTTCAGGCGGTTCCTGTCAATGCTTTTTGCAGTTTGTTGCTGGGCTCCATCAACATGACAGAGCCCAGACCAAGCTGTTTTCTTTTTTATTTCCAAAAAGAAAATGCAGAAGTGGGATTTTCTTTTTGAAAATACAAAATAAAATGCTCACCTCGCCATGGGAGTCTTTCCCCATTGGCGAGGGGAGCATTTAGTAGTCTTCACTGCCATAGCTGCCAGGATTTACCGGGTGGTAATGGGCAGTGAAAACTGACCTCTAATTCCACCCATCTAAATTAGGTAAGCTGAATTAAAGGTCTGCCTCTGACTGCCCTTACTCTTCAGGGTTGTCGGAGGGGTTTAATTACGGCACAGCCCATACCTAACTTCGGAGGGGCAACCATTATGTTGTTGGCGTGTATATACATACAGTTAACATATAAATTAGGCCCTAAATGATTATTTAAATATGTGGCTAATCCATGCTCAGCTGACTGGTGTATTTTTTAGGCACGAGCAGTATACCATCGCTCTTTTTATTAATGTCTTATTAAATAAGGGATAAGGTACCCCCTAGCGTATACATTATAAGGATATTGCAAGTTACTGGGGAGGTCCATGACGATACAGAGGAACAAGGCAGAAGGGTGAGTTCCTTTATAAGGTTATGGAACTCCAAGGTGACTTGCAAAATCCTTATTTTGCACACCAAGGGGGTACTTTAGCCCATATAATACATGCTCACACTATCACCTTTCCCCCAAACCACTAAAACCTTGGTGAGAAGCTCTTTCATATAAAAGAGTGAGCATGTTTGCAAGCATGAAGAATATAAATAAAACGTCTACTGCAAAATTAAACACATCAAAAACCTGTTACATATTTTTTGTAAGCAGATATTAGAAACAGTTGAATACAAGTCTGTTTAAAATAAAAACTGCAGTAGCTAAGAACATGTTGAAACATGCATAAAAACTCTAGTTTTCCTCTATCTGAGGAGTGCAAAAATAAACACATTCTCTCTGCTAGTCATTGTAAGCTATTAAAATAGAGCAGCAGAAATAAAACCAACTTATTTATAAGTGCTTTAAAGAGCTGATTCAATTATGCTCCGTGACATGACCTTCCTCTCACCTTGGCTGCTGGCTCTGGCAGCAGGCATTGTGTGACCTCAGTCTTACTGTAATAACCTTGTCCAAGTCGCCATTAGTGACTGCTGTTTATACAGGGATTACAGAATCCCATGTATTATACACGTATTAATTAGTATGCATGTTGAAACTCTTCAAATGCACAATAGCTGTATTTCTTACAATGATTTGAACATTCTGCACATTTTAGCATTATTAAAACTGTCAAAACTCTAAAACTTATCGCAGTGTTGTACTAAATTACATGATTATGTGCAGTATTAATGAAAGGCAGCCATTTATTCGGGAACTATTATTAGAGGAAAACATTACCAATTCCATTTTATCACCCTAAACATGTTACTATGTAACCCCTAAGTGTTCTCAATAAATTATGACTTTTACATAAAAAGGGAAGGCTTTCAAAATAAATTAAAGACCTTAATGTTTTCAGCCTGTTGCTCTGCATCAGATAAACAATGAGCCGGGATTTTGAAACATGGAACACTCTCTGCATATTGAATTCTCCCTCCTCCAATATTTCGACCAATCTATAATAGTGATGCTGGCTGTGCAACCTTTTAGTATAGAGGCTAGAAACCGAGAAAGAACATATATATTGTAATGCAAGTTAAATATATAAAATGACTAATCATACAAATCATTTGAAATAGTTTTGTTCAAAAAAGAAAACGTAATTAACTTAATTCGGAAGCAATTGTTCAATGGAAAAGAAATCAACTTCATATATAGTAGAATTCTCTCAAACACATGAAACAATTATTAGCTATAGAAATAGAGGGGCATATTAGCAAGGGCACTATCGCCGCTTTAGCGGCACTTTTTGCCGCTAAAGCGGCGATATTTATATCGCCCTATCAGCAAACTGTCTCTAACAGCAGTTAGCGACAGTTTGCGGGCATTAGCGCCCGTTTTTTTACCGCTTTGCATGTCAGCGATATTTATCGCTAATGACATGCAAAGTGGGCGTTCCCGACGAACAAACCTGGGAAACACTCGCTAACAGGCCTATCGCCTATTAGCAAGGTGGCCATGGCCCCAGTTAGCGACGTGAAAAGTCGCGCTAACCGAGGTCATCGCCATTTATTTAACACCTGCAATTAGCAGGTGTTAGCCATACCTAACATGGGGGGGTGGATTATGCTGATACGACCACAGGGTCGTATCAGCAAGGTGTTCTCCCTTCTCCATGCAACATCGCTGGTTTTTCAGCGATGTTGGCCCATTTCCCCGCTATCGCTGGAATATTCATTGCCATAGCGCTAATCGTTGCTAATACAGCGTTAGCGTGGCGATATATTCCAGCGATAGCCGGCGATAAAACAAATCACGCTAAGCAGGGTTAGCGATGATTATCGCCTCTTCTTGCTAATATGCCCCTGTGTTTCTGCAAACCTGTAAACAATGAACACTTGCTTTTTAATCTTTAAGGTACAGCCACCAGTGACCTGATTATGAGCGGCCCAAGGCGGATAAGATAATTATAACGTCATTTAAACATCGCTAACACCCGATGTGTTCAGAATTTATAATTATTGCATATTCTGAGTTTTTGGGTAATAACGTGTGACTTTTTGTAATTAATAAGCCAAAAACTATGGGCCATATTATCAAGAACTGCACAAACATTATAGCCGCTTTAGCGGCAGGAAACTGCAGCTAAAGCGGCGATAATGTTTGCGCCGTTCTTGATAATATGGCCCAATATTTCATGATAAATACTGTACACTTTTCTCCTTTTAAATTCCAGCAGTTTATCACCTGGTGCAGTTAATACCACACAACCTGGACTTCCACCCCTACACAAATAGGGGTTTGCTCAGTTGTCAAAACAAATCTGTCCGACTCATAATCTGACTCAATACAAGAGACTTGTAAAAACAGAAAAAAAAAGAAAAAACACCAACACACCTTCGTAAACAAAATCCTATTCCATAGCTAATTGTGGGCAAATATGCCATGGCCCTTCCAACTGTGATACAGAAATAGAATAAACTAAAATGTGGTGATAGCTGTCCTGTTTTTTTTGTGTTGGATAAAAGCCGTCACTATACCTCATCCTATATTGTAGAGAAGACCCGACTACAATGCCAATCAATCAACATTTGCTTTACCCTTTTGGATAACAGATTTTTAGTACTCGCTACTGCCCATTTATATGAATCACTTCTGTTTTATTAGTTTAGTCAAGCAAAGAACAAAACTTACAACTGTGTCGCCTACAACCCGGAGGCTGGCTGTCATTACTAAAACAAATCATCCCCCCTGAACATAACCCTTACCACCCCCAATCCCCTCCACTCATACATGCGATAGAAACATTTATGGTGGTGACTGATAGTTTACAAAGTATGGGCGTGGGCCCCTCTCAACGTCCCCTCGCTCGTGACTCACCTTCATCCAGTTCATCTACAGCAACCCCTTTGGGTCACTTGCACCATGGTGCAAGGATGTCTGCATTGTTAGCAGCATTGTTTTTGTGCAGGAAGGAACACCTTCCTGCACAAAAATAATCCTTGGAGGATTTTTCCTCTTTCTATGTGTGTTGCAGAATGCAGCACACATAGAAAGAGGAAACAATGAGGAGAAATAAAGATATTTTTCCTTGTCACGCCTCCCCAGGGGAGACGTACAGTTTTGATGCATTCCCAGGTTTACAGGTCCTTGTAAATCTGGGAATGTGTCAACACCCATGGGTGTTCTGTGGAAAAACCCACCGCAACGTCCATGGAACTCCCCCCTGATGCAGTGTGAGGCAACTCAGCGACTTGCGCTGCATTGCCTTACACCATATCTATGAGGACATGAAAAGCCACGCAAAGTAGCTTTGCGTTGCCTCATAGATATGGGTTTATACTTTGCACCACCAGAGCATCATAAAAAGTGAAGCACCGGTGGTGCAAGGGGCTTGTAAATAAGCCCCAGAGTCTATATCATTGAGAATCTTCTGCAACTATTGTGTTAATTTGGGGCAGTTCCATAGTTGGTTCACCAGAGTGCCTGTATGTATCCGGTATTTGTAAAGTGCAAACTAACCACCCCAAGGGGTCCCAAGGCACTGGGGGCCGTTGGGGAGATTAAGTGAGCTATTGCCCAGAGTCACAGTGTGCTGAGCTGAGCTGCCACCGGGGGTCGAATTGTGAGCCCTGCACTCCGGAGTCACCCGCTCTGGCAGCTGCAACACACCTCTCCCCTCAGACCCCCTCCAGCACTCTTTACTGGGCTCTGGGCACCATTTCTGTATTCTGGCGGGGGTCCAGTACCAATATGAAACAATCTTAACTGCTGTTTCAATACTTGACATGTTGTGTGCTGTGTGCTGTGATCTATAGAATATGCCGTACCACTCTTTGTGTGTTGGGATCTTCCTATCTCGCCTCCCGCCGCACCTGGCCAGCACTCATGAGCTAAAGACGGGTTTGGCCCAGGTGACAGTACAATTGTGAAATCAGGCAATCGTCATTATCTTTTAACAAAAGTAATTTCTCGAATGGTGTTAGTTGGGGGTGGGCATGTGGTTTGACAGAGAGATGGAACACTCAGGGCCTCATTACGAACCGATCACCATCGCAGCAGGATGGAGACAAGCAGAAAACATGCCATTTACTATTGCGGTTTGTGCTGCGGTCCAGAAAAGGGCAGCAGCACAACCCACAGTAGTAAAAGGCATGTTTACAAACATCCATGCACCGTGTGCCAGACATCATCTAGTGCCTGGATGTTTGGGGGCACCACATGTGCCCCCCTGACCAAATAGTGGAGGTCCACGGGGGATAGGGGCCATGCTAGGAGCTCCCAACGTCCCTTTCCAACAGCCTTTCCATGGCGGTGGGACCGCCGTGAAAGGGCTGTGGCAAATGGACATCGTAATCCCTACGGTGGTGCCTGCACAGGCACCGCCTTCATTGTAGGAATTACTGTCTGAACGCTGCCCCAACGGGCTCCTTAAGCCTGTCGGAGGCGGTGGTCTTTCCCAACGCTCAGACCACTGGTATTTTAATCCGGCGGTTGCACCGTTTCCCTAGAAGCCGGGCGGATCGCCACCGACGGCCTGTCGGTGGCTGTCCGACCGGCATCATAATGAGGGCCTCAGTGTCGAACTTGCAGATATTGCATGCAGCCCAACTACATTCTTTTCTTAGTGTGTCAAAGGGGATAATCCCAGCGGTGTCGAAGTGGTCGGCAATCCATTTGCACCCTGCGGTTCATGGTTTGCCATCGCCGAAAGCACCCTCTGGGAGGCCCAGGGAGAATTTTGGATTAGCAAAGAGAGGAGTAGTTGGTGAGGGTTGTGTTGTTAGTTCGTTCTGCTCCACCATTTTGTCCCATATCGGTAAGGTGGGTCGATGATGGATGTGGACTACAGTCCCCATGCCCTTGTTTATTGAGGCAGCCATAGCATTATGCATATGTGTGTGCCACTATGGTCTAGTCCATAAAGCACCAGTGCTTCTCAGATTCAGATTGCTCCCATTCTACTATAAATCTGAGCTGTGAGGCTTGATAGTATTGCCTGATATTGGGCACTCCCTTCCGATGTAGATTTGTAGATTAGGTGGTACGCCATGCGTGGTTGTTTCCTATCTCACACAAAGTTATTGATCTCCCTTTGCAAGGTTATCAGTGAGTTCCCCAGAGGTATTACTGGTAAGACTTGGAAAGTGCATAGAATTTTAGATAGAATGGTCATTTTAATTTCGGCTATTGGCCCCATCCAAGAAAGCTGGAGGCGTGCCATGTCCATAGTTCCATTTCCATGTGTCTAATGAGCCAGTAATTATTTGCCTCTGCTGTTTTGGCTGCTGTGTGAGTGAGTTGTATCCCCAAGTAGTAGGGGGAGGCTGTTGACCAAATAATCAGGTATTGAGCCTTCAACAGATCCTGGTGTGTTTTAGATACAATAAGATTCATTATTTTGGATATGGAGAGGTTAGCCTTAAACTCAGAGACATCCCCAAAAAGCTGCAGTTCCAGAATTAATGCCGGAGGTGATGTCATTGAATGTTATGCTATGTTATGCTATGTTATGTTATGTTATGTTATAGAGAACTTCTAGAGCGCACGTTCACCATAAGGTCTCTTGGCGCTGAGGTAGCTCAAGACAGCAGCTGGCATCCAGGTTAAGCATAAGCTTGGCGAAACAGCCAGGTTTTTAAATTTTTTCTAAAGCCCATATAATTAGATGATGATCTGATGTCAGGAGGTAGGATGTTCCAGCTGAGGGGGGCCAGAACAGAGAAACTGACTTCTCCTAGCCTTTTCCTTTTACTTCTAGACACCATAAGGAGATTGTGGTGCGCTGATATAAGATGGCGATTGGGGATATAGCGCTGAATTCAAGAGGACACGACGGCAGGGCTTTTCCCATGAAGAGACTTGAAAACAATGCAGGCTGTTTTGAAAATGGTCCTCTGAGCTCCTGGAAGCCAGTGAAGCTTTTTCATTAAAGGCTTAATGTGACAGTGTCGTGGCTGCCAAACAACCAGCCGGGCTGCCTGGTTTTGAACTAATTTCAGCCTGTTGTTTAATCCGGTAGGGAGTCCCAGGGAAAGCACATTGGTGTAATCAATACAAGATATCATTGGGGCAATACGAATGTGAATAGCAGCTTCCACTGTTAAGTATCTCCTTATTTTCCTTATTATCCGAAGTTAGAGAAAGCTAGCTGAAGAGACAGCTCCTATCTGATGCTTCAGAGATAAATCCTCATTAATAAGAATTCCAAAGTTTTTCACAGCTTTCTTTGGCGTGGGTGGAATACCCAGTTCAGGGGGCCAGAAGGAAGGATTCCAGAGGGACAATTTGTTCTTAGTGACCACGACTTCTGTTTTGTCAGAGTTTAGCTTTAACTGGTGAGTGTTCATTCAGTCCCAAATGTAGAGCAAAAAAGCATTGGATTCGATGGTGTTGTCAATGGTGAAAATCAGCTGCATATCATCAGCATAGTTGTATATCTCCACCTTTTGCTCCTGGAAGTGAATTAGAGGACGAATGTACAAACTACTTTAGTGAAGCGGTAAGGAGGGAGAGAGACAGACTGGACCTGGTCTTTGAGGACGGATGCCAGCCACTCGAGAGCGCTGTCACACAGCCCTGCAGTACTGACACGGTCGATCAATAAAGCATGGTCGATCATGTCAAAAGCTGCTGACAGGTGAAGTAGGACTAGTGCCTGAGTGATCACATTGCCCACTTCCTTCTTCATATTGTCCATTGCAGCAAGGATGACAGGATCGGTTGAGTGGTCTGGACAAAATCCAGCTTGATGGGAGTCAAGAAAACCTGATTACTCTAGAAAAGAACAAAGATGTTGGAACACATGAGTCTCCAGTAGTTTTCCAAAAAAGGGGAACAATGAGATTGGTTTATAGTTCTTTATAGTTCTTGGCACTTTCCGCTCCCAAACATCGGAGCTGACTAAAGGTGTGCTTCAGGGATCGTGCCTCAGTCCCACTTTATTTAACATTTATGTGGCTCCCCTGGCGAATCTACTAAGGGATCTGGGCTTTATCCCTATTTCATACGCTGACGACACCCAGCTTCTAATGGCGTTCGACAAAAACTCTCCCAACACCCAATCAACCTTCAGTGAATGCATGATAGCCATATCAGCCTGGATGCGGAACAATTTTCTCCAACTAAATACCAGCAAAACAGAGATTATGCTGTTTGGAGAAGCACCCCTACTCTGGTCCCCTGATTGGTGGCTAGCTGACCTGGGTGATGCCCCCGACCTGAAAACAGTGGTAAAAAACCTAGGAGTATAAATAGACCAGAAATTAACGATGAAGGATTAAGTCACAACCATCGCGGGCTCTTGCTTCCATGCCTTGAGCCTCCTGAGAAGGGTTTTTCCTCTCCTCCCCATGACAGTCCGAAAAACTCTCCTTCAGGCACTGGTAATCAGTCATTTAGACTATTGCAATGCCCTCCTGATTTCAGCCAATGAGTCTTCTCTTAACAGACTTCAGGTGGTCCAAAATACTGCAGCCTGCTTAGTCTCCAACTCTCCTGCTAGGACCGCATCTCTGCCACTTCTCCAAGGTCTGCATTGGCTACCCATCCACAAGCGAATTCAATACAAGATCTGCTGCATAGTGCACAAGACAATCCATGGTAATGGCCCTAGCTATCTAGCAGATAGATGTACGCGCTATCTACCCTCCAGAACTCTACGCTCTAGCTCTAAATCACTCCTCTTGGTGCCTCGTGTTAAGAAATCCCGCATTGGGGGGAAATCTTTCTACCATCTGGCCCCCTCCCTGTGGAATTCTCTTCCCAGCCACCTCAGGAATTGTACCGACTATCTTCGATTCCGTAAGCTCTTGAAAACCACACTCTTCTAATTTCCTTCCCAGCCACTCTTAGCACTCCCGCAGCGCATAGATACCCTTTAGGGGGTGATTCGGGTGCTATACAAGACTCTAAATAAAATAAATAAAATTTAATATAGTGTTTTGTTAAAAAAAGGAAGCATAACAGCCACCTTAAAGGACAGAGGAACCTTGAAATGGGTGAGAGAAGAGTTGAGATGAGAGATGGCTCTGTCCAGGAAGCAAGAAAAGATTATTTTTTTAACATAGGGGGGGGGTCAAATGTCGTTCTGTGAGCCTGTTTTAACATGGCCATCAGCTCAGTGAGACGTTCTTTACTGATGACCGGAAAGGCAGAAAGCGACATGGAATTTTTGTATTGTGGAAGAGATTTGTTAGGGCCAGTATCACATCATCCGCGTAGAGGTTAATGGTATGGATGTCTTCTCCGAATCACACCTGAGTGATGAATGGGTCTGTTTGAATGCTCTGAGTCATGGGTTCCATGTATAACGTTAATAGGAGTGGAGACATAGGGCAGCCCTGATGTGTACCCTGGTGTATGGAGAAGGGACGCAATGATACTCGGTTCATCTACACCAAGGCCCATGGGGCACTGTACCCACTCAAGACCCACCGGCAGATCTGTTTTCTGAATCTAAAGTGTCTAAAAGTATCAAGGAGATATGGCCATTTAGTGCAATCAAATGCCTGTTTGGCATCAATCGAAGCAGCAGGGCCTTGCGCTGGGATCTCTGGGCCTTATCTACAATATGTAAGATGCCTTCGGTGTTGTCCCCACACGTCCCCATACGTCCTGCTAGGGGTAAAACTGGCCTGATCAGGGTTGATCAGATACAGGATGTAAGGGTTGAGTCTGGCTGCTAGGACACTAGTGAATAATTTTGCATCTATATTAATTAGTGAGTTTGGTCCCCTAGACTGTGGTGCTGACCGTGCAGTTGCGGCATTGCCGAGGAGGTTGTGGCGGCTCTTACACATGCTCTCTGGAGCCGCCTGAGAGGGAGGGATGGCACAGGGTGGCACACACTGACCGGGGCCCTCAGGGGCTGCACCGTCTGGAGGAGATGGACTTTGTTGCCCCCCTTGCATCTGCTTTTACACTCCCTCCCTGAAGTCTGGGAGGGCACTAGAGATTATGCCTATTGGACTGGTAACCCAGCCCAATTTCTGATGAAGTAGCCAAAGGGGGCAGGAACATGAGAGCCTACTGATGGGGGCCTGAGGTACCAGGGGGCAGTGAAACAGCACTTCATCATGTTGGGCATGCAGGCATGGCTTTTGCTGAAGGTCACAGCCTTGGCTGTTCATGCTGCCCTCAAGGGTAAGCTAGCAGTGTAACATTTGCCTTCCACCTCTCCACATCTGCTACCATGGGGGAGACAAACCCCTTTCACTGCACAGGCACAGACAAAGAAGGACCAATACACGGCGGCGGCCTCTGGCTGGATGGGTGCTACCAGTAACCATTTGGCATCACAGTGGGCCCTGGAACTATCTGACCTCGCAACAGTTCTTTGAGCCATTCAGGACTCAAGGGAAGTGGTGGAGGCTAAGGTGGGCGAAGTCAAGGTGGAGGTTGCACTCCTGCGTCTAGACCTCAAAATGTCACCAACCGGGTCACAGAGGCAGAGAGCCGGGTATCCTCTGTAGAAGATGATGTAGCCACCCTTTAAAAACAGGTCTCTAAATTTCTATCTATGATGGTGGTACTTGAATAACGTGCAAAAGATGCTGAAAACAGGTCATGCAGGAACAACCTTTGGTTTGTTGGATTCCCAGAGGGGTTCAAGACATCTGACACAGAGCAGTTCTTGTAATACTGGTTGTGGTACTGGATCCCTGAAGACAAACTGTTGTTGTGGTTCATGGTGGAACAGGCCGACAGGTCTCTGGCCCAGGGACCCTATCCCGGGACCCCAGTGTGTACACTAATCGTCCGGATCCTTAAACACTGCGACAAGGATACCACTCTTCAGAAGGCAAGTGGGCGGCCTGACCTCCAATTCCAGGTTTATCGTATCATGATTTACCCTGACTATACCAGGGCCGTCCAACAGTGCAGACACTCCTTTGAGGGGAGATCAAACAAAAACTGTGTGCTCAAAACCTTCAATATATGCTCATCTTCCCTATGAAATTGAATGTGATTTTCAATTCTAAAACCTACTTCTTTGAGATGCCCAACCAGGACTGGGAGTGGGTGACCAAGAGAAGAGCGTTTGGCTGGGCTGACAAGATTGACAACGATGTTCTGGGGCCCCCAGAGAGCTCCTTACACATGCAACCAAAGCTGTCAAAGAGGAAACAAACAAGATCTCGAAGGTGTCGCATGCGCCACCGCGGTCACGTGGACTCCTCTGGCTGAGCGTGCGGCCACTGGCAAGGACAACTACACCAAGCCTCCTAGGTACACACTCAGACTTTCCAGCCGTCAGACTGGGACCACTAATACTTCATCATAATGGACCACTCAATCGGCCATTTCAGTGGGGCAGTCAATGTCCCCGCTGTGGGGAGAGGAACTTCTCTAACAGTACATTGTTAGGTCTTACCATGTTATCCTGCAGCTGAGGAAGTCTCTATTATTTGAACAGTTCATTGCTTTTTTGTGGGCTGTTATGCCTTGGTTTAGGGTGACAGATTCTTTATGGGTAGAAGTTTGGGGGTTGTAGTTTGTCTTTGTTTGGTTTTACAGTTTTTAAGTCACAGAGGCCACACGCTTAGCTCTTGGCCCGGGTCACCACTACACTATCAGCTCCCTGATGTGAGCTCATGATATTTAGCTCCCTGCACAAGGATGACCACCCCATGTCAGAAGTTAAGGTTCTGTCCTGAAATGTGAATGGCTTCATGGACCACATTAAATGTACACCCTTACTTTGATACCCTAAACGTCTCCAGCCCACTGTTCTCATGCTGCAGGACACCCACCTAATGGGTGAACACTGCCTGTTCCTCCAGTGCTATGTCTGCGACAGAGTGTACTACTCTGGGTTTACTAGGGGGTCCTGTGGAGTAGCCATTATACTCCATAGAGGGTTTTCCCCTGGCAGTGACCAATATGTGCATAGACCCACACAAGAGATGTATTCGAGTTGAAGGCCTCTTTGAAGGTAAACAGTACAGCTTTCACTCAGTTTATGTGCCAAACCAGATGCTCTCCCCTACGCTGAGCTCCCTGATAGCGATCCTTCTGGGGTTCCCACTGGGTACCACCATCAGTGGAGGAGACTTTAATGCAGACCCCGACACAGAGATCAATTCCACTGGCCACCCAGGAGCAGACGTCCCTCCCGATCCTGCCAACTTATAATCTGGAATGATTCCTTTGGATTTTGTGATGCGTGGAGGACATGGCACCCCCAAGATCCTGCATACACACACATCTCAGTGGCCCATAAGATATCCTCACGCTTTGACCTCCTGCTCCTCCCTGCCACTGATGTCCTGCAGCTGTCCAGAGTCGACATCCTTCCGAGGGGGATCTCAGACCACACGCTGCTTATAATGCATCTGGGGTTCCTGGACCCAACCAAGAGGTCCATGCGACGCCTCAACGCTTGGTACCTAACCAATCAATGCTGCTCTGAGTACATTGAGTCTGAGATTCAGTTTTATTTTAAGAATACTCTTGGGGCTGTGACTTTGACGGGCACCCTCTGGGCATCTAGTAAACCGGCAATTAGATGCACAGTGAAGGGATACATTAGAGGCAGAGAGAAAGAGAAACATGCACACATCAAGACTTTAGAGACCCGTATCCTTGCCATGGAGCGTCAGGCCCAAATAAAGGCATCAGAGGAGCTCAACCGCCAACTGGTGGTGGCGAGAGCCGTAGTTGGACAAATCTCTCTGGAAGAGGCACTGCAATGTTGGAGGGTGACAACCTGACGGTTGTATGAGTATGGTGACAAGTCCTGGAAGCTCCTTTACTGACTGGCCACCATGGAGATTGCCTCCAGGCTGGTGCCCTGAATTACAGATGTCGAGGGTCAGCTCAGAGTTTGCACTCCGATATAATGCAGGTGTTTGCCAACTAGTACCGGGATCTATATACCCATAGGCCAAGACCCTGAGGGAGCTGCGCAACCACTGCTGTCAGACATACCACAGCCCAACTCCCGATCACTGGCCCATAACATAAAGCAGCCAATTACTGTTGACAGAATCGATGTGGCATTATTGGCCATGCCCTCGGATAATACTCTTGGGCCTGACGGATTCCATGTCAAGTATTACCGGAAATTACATGCCACACTGGTCCCACATTTACTGGCCCTGTTCACTGAGGCAGCTGAAGTGGGTGCCTTCACCCCAGAGCTTGACACGACTTCAATTGTGGTTATTTCGAAAGCAAGCCAAACATTTGACAAATGTGCCTCATATACGCCCATATCGCTCTGATATCAAAGTGAGATCAAAGTTTTCGCTAAAATTATGGCTAACTGGTTGCAACTGACCCTGCCCACCTTGTTTCATCCTGATCAATGCGGCTTCTTGCCAGCTCGTAGCATCTGACATTGCATCCATAGAGTTCAACTGGCCCTTTCCCAAGCACAACTGCCTTCATCACCCCGCAGTCCTACTCTTAATAGACTTTGAAAAGGCTTTTGGCATGGTTGACTGGTCCTATCTGTGCAGGGTCCATGAGCGTGCGGGACTTGGGGTATATTTCTGTGGACTCATCCGGCTTCTGTACCCCCAACCAATGGCACAAGTTCAGATCAACGGGTCCCCCTTTCCTATTTGCAGAGGCACCCGACAGGACTGCCATCTTTCCCCTCTCCATTTTGCCCTGGCCACTGAACCTCTGGGATGGCTCCTTCAATGAGATGCCCAAGTGCAGGGATGGTCATGGGACGATGAACCCAATGAAAGGATCCCCTTCTATGCAGATGACCTCTTGCTCTTTCTAACTAATCTGCAGTCCTCGGGTCCTTGCTGTCTGGAGCTATTAGACATATACAAGGAGGACTCGGGCCTCCGAGTGAACAAAGCAAAGTCACTACTTGCCGATAAGGGGAGACTCGAGCGCCTGCTCCTGGCAGTCCACAATCCTGGTGCGTTGCCTAGCCTTCAAGTATTTGAGAATCCATATCTCTTTACCTCCAGAACTGATATAGAGCTTTAATTTGACACCCTTAGTGGCCCGGGTGAGTTGCCCTCTTCAAGATAATGGTGCTACCTCGCTTTCTCTATGTCTTTCAAAATTTCCCACTTCCGATTCTTGCTTTGTGGTTTATGACCCTTAACTCCATCATCCGTCCTTTCCTCTGGGCTGGTGTCCACCCCGGGATTGCTTTTGTTAACGGTCAGCAACCCCACTATGATGGCAGAATGGGCATGGCAGACTTACATTGCTATTACATTACCTCACCGGTGACCATGATCAATGACTGGCTCAGTGTAGATGGGACAACCCAACCTACAAAGCGGAGCTGACACTGCTGGGACTCGATAGAATCATGGGTATCCTCTATGGCACTTTGATCCCTCAATTCTTCCCCAAATCTGCCTGGGCGGTTTTCCTGTGCTGGAGGGTGTCGCTCCATCTTATGGGATGGGACCACAGACTGTCGCACATAACTCCTCTCTGGCAAAAGTCATGCAAAAGATCGGGGCGGGGGTTTGCGAAGTGGGACAAGAAAGGAATTTCCCAATTAGGGGACATTTGGTTGGGAACTCACATTAAGACATTTTTTCAATTGCAGGAACAGTATCAGCTGTCCTGTACACAATTCCACAAGTACCTCCAGTTACGTAACCCCCACACAGCCAATATCCCAGTGGACATTGACATCCCAGAGTTCAGTCCTCTTGAGGCTAAACTACTTATTAGGAAGATCAGCAAAGGTGCAATTTCCCAAGTATACCGCTCCCTGGTTATCAACACCCCAGACCGGTTCCAGAGACTGAAACAGAGGTGGGAGGCGTGGGTGGTGAAGCTTGATGACATAGACTGGGAGGCGAGGATGGCCCCATGCGTGTTAGCCATCTCTACAAGCCTCAGACTGGTCTAACTTAACTGCCTCTATCTCACCTATATGGCCTCACAACGTCTTGAACGGGTGTGCAGCAATCCCCAGGATTACTGGTTCCGGTGTGCCTCGCTAGACGCAGATTATTTCTACATGGTCTTGTCCTGTCCTGTGGTGGCACTGTATTTGCAAACAATTGAAAGAGAGCTCTCTTTGGTCCTAGGCTAGCCCCTAGAGCTCTCCCCAAACTTTACCTACCAGGGCCTACTAGAGGACTTGGGAGGATAAAGGCTGGGTTGTACGTTCATTAGGGTCACCACTGTGATTGCCAAGTAAGTCATTTCCTGAGGCAGGAATTCCAAGAAACCCCGTCTGTGGCTGTGTGAAGGGCGGGAGTGGACTGGTATGATAAACAAGAATAACCTACTTTTGCAGCCAGGGGCTGCCTGCAAAAGCATGGGAAAATCTGGGGCAAATTGTGGGAGTATTACAGCCTGGGTCTGGTCGGCTGATCAATCTGTATTCGTGTAGGGTAGAGATGTCTGTGACATGGTTGGTTTGACTGTATTGTCATTTGTGTCTTGCAAAAAAACAATAACATTGTTTATAAAAGAAATGATGAGGAATCTTATTGCACGGTCACACCCATTGTTCAGACCCCTTTTTCTCCTCATTATGTTTTTGCCATATAAATATCTCTACCTACTTATGTACATTCCATCTAAAAACCCAGGGGGATATTCACAAGAACGTGCGATAAACATCGCCAAAATAGGTTAACGCAAGTTTTCATATCGCCGTCTATCGCGGGAAAATAACTCCATGTTAACGTCATATTTTCAACACGGCGGTAACATGCGATAGTCTCCCGATAATGTGTCAAATGTCCGCGATAACATTACCGGGACGGCGATGAAAATCCAAACCCGAACGCGAAAAAAGTTGCGATGGGCCCAACCGCGATAAGACAATCAGCGAAAAGCAGCGCCAGGCCTGCAATTCACACACGTCAGGCGGGAAAAATCACTACATAACCAGAAGAAAAGAAAAAAAAAACTACAGCGAAGCACAATGGAGGCAGCCGGAGAAGGTACAGAGGATGGCCAGAACCCCACAAGCCCCCCGGAGGAGCAGCCTGGGACCTCGGGGACAGGGAAGGGCAAGGACAAGAAGAAGAGGAAGACGCGGTTCAGTCCGCAGGAAAACAGGATCCTGATCACGGAGGTGATAGAACACCATCAACAACTGTTCATCACCTCCACTGTGTCATTGGCAACAAAAAATGGAACATGGCGGTCCATCGTGGACAAGGTGAATGCAGTCGGAGTGCTGAGGAGGACAATGGACGAGGTCAAGAGGCACTGGAATGATGTGAAGCGCAAGACCAAGCAGAAACTCGCTAACAACCAGAAGGCAGCAATGCAGACTGGAGGTGGGAGTCCAGCGCCACAGGAGGAGCTGGATGAGATGGAGGAAATGGTGTCCACAGTCATCAGTGGGGAGACGGTGGCAGGAGTTGGGGGACTGGACACTGCTCAACATGACCCGACACAACAGCAACAGGGTGAGTAACGACCAGGGACTGGGGGGACGGGGGAGATGGGCACAATGGCACACATGCACAATCAAGCGGAGCACAGTGCACACCCACAATGACTCTGGATCATGTCCCTGATCCCCTTGGCACAATGCAGCACACATAGCAACAGCACGTAGGCCCCCGTCGACTATGTGCCCAGAGGAGGCCCGCCCACACATCACTTATCTCACAACCAACCCATGCACATGTGCTGAACCCAGCAAAGCTGCGGGTCCGTGAGCCACACTGACAATGCAAGTGACACTGCATGACGATTAGCATGGCTGCAGTCCGATCATCATGACATGGCGCACGCCACCACACTGAGGTGGCTGAGTGTGGACCACATCCGTAAAGGAGCAGGTCACACTCTGACACATCCACCTACACAAACAACCCCTGACGTCAACAACACATCTGCGGACAAATCATGCCCCAGAGTCCGAACTCCCACCAAGACCCAAATTCACCCAAGTCTGCAACATCTCAGCACTGTATGGGCACAGAAGTCAAAGGCACACCGCCTGAAAGGGACAAGGGGCAGCAAAATCAGAGCTGCAGGGGCGACTCTCCCAAAATGCAGCACACACACATGACATTCAGAGCACATCAGCATTGACAACAATGAGGTACAAACTGCAACACGTTTACAACAGGACAGAAGACCCAACAGGTGCCGCTTGTGTGTAGAAACTGGCCAATTACATTTGGCATAGCAGGGAAATGTGAGATGTCAATGTACAAGTACAAACACATATTCGGGACCGGCGAGGAGGGTAGGTGAACTAGCCATGATCCCCGCAGGACTGGACACCATGCTACCAGGTGTCCCATTGAATCGCCGTACCGATTGAAGTAACTTTCTTGACAGTGGGAGGTTACTGAACCACACTATTGAAGAATTGCGACATGGTGTTTACCTGTGGTAGTTAGCCAATAGCCGCACCACTGAGTGTAGATAGTTTTACTGTTCACAGATTAGGTCCTGAAGAATTGCCACGGATTATTCTTACCACTAGGCAAGAAACATGTTGACCCCAAGAGATGAGCATAGTTTCAACTGAACTTTCACGTCAGGTAGACTGCCACTCTTTATGTTTTTACTGAGGTGGATAACCAGCTTGAATAAAAGTGTTATCTGGATTATCCAACCTTTTTTAACTCACTTAATTCACTTTATCTACACCTACACGGGCCACACACCCCCACTTCATCAAACGGCAAGGAACAAAAGATCTCCGACAAAGAGCCCCTACGTGGGTGCCCGTTGGGTATTGCACCGCCGACCCAACGAGGAGCAGGTCCAGATGATGAAGCATGACACCTAGCTTGCTGGGTGTGTGAGGACCCTAGTTCCGAAAAAGTGGGATCCCCTCCGAATCCCTCTCCTGGATTAGGTTCCATTTCCACCATCAATTTGCATGATAGTGGTTGGTTTCCTGATTTACATTGACTAGGCACCACATATGAGGAACAGTAGTCCACTAGTTTTTAGGAACTTGTACAATGCGTCAACATACATGTGAACACAATGTAATGCTGCATCTCCCCTTCACATTGTAGAGGGAGCATCAACACCTCCTGCAGAGCAGCCCCAACAACTCTTCACTGATGACGATGAGGACATCCCCAACATCGACACCGAAGCCCTCCAAGTCCTCATTGACAGCTTCGGCACCCCACCTCCAGGAGCAGGGCAGCCCAGCTGCATCGGGGAGACCCCACCCCCTGAACAGACCACACAGCAGGAAGCACCTACCACCCGGCTGTCTCCCAGGAACCCCACGAACAACACATGGCCTTCCAACGCCGTGTGTTAGAGGTCCAGGAGAAGATGGCTGATCAGGTGCGGGTGGGGTTCGACCTCATGGCAGCCAAACTCGATGCCATACATGGGTGTCTGATTCCCATCAGGGACCACTTACAGTCCCTAACGGACACCCACAGTCCGCTCCATGCTCTCCAACGCTCCATGGCTGACATCGCTGGAGTCATGATACTGAGGCAAGAACAACTGTTCAGTCAGAGTGGCTCCAGCGATGTCAGCCGGGAGTTGGGACAGATGCGGGGGCTCATGGAGAACATGGAGTGGATGCAGGCGGAAAGAATGGCTGCCACGGCTGCACACCAGCGAGATGTGGCTGGGACCTTCCATGCCCTGCAGCACATCGTCATGGCATTGCTGCCTCAAGGCCTGGCGCAGATGAATGCTGCTGCTGCTTCTACATCCACATCTCCGCCCCCTGATGTGTCAGTGCCTCACAGTGCGGCAGGCAATCCACCTCCAGCCCCTAATGTGTCAGTGGCACACAGTGCGGCAGGCAATCCACCTCCGGCCCCTGATGTGTCAGGGGCACACAGTGCGGCAGGCAATCCACCTCCGGCCCCTGATGTGTCAGTGGCACACAGTGCGGCTGACATTCCACCACCACCCACGTGTGAGGCACATGTGACATCAGAGGACGAAGATGCGGGTGAATCAACCTTACTGGTAAGGAGGAGGCAGTAGCATTCCTCTCCGCCATATGGCCTGTTTCTGCTTGGTTCTGCCCTTTGCATCATCACCTTCCACTGTCCCCAGATACACTCTGCGACACTCACCTTGGACCTCGACATGGACTGCCATATTCTGTTTGGTTACCAATGACACAGAGATCAGACTGCAGACTGAACTCTTCCTCTTCCGATGTACTTGTCATTCCCTGAAGGACTCTGGCTGGCCCTCCACGGGCCAATAATGTGAAGTGGGGTTTGCATGGCCCTGTACTGCTCCAGCTGCAACACTCCACTGGATGTGCATTAAACATTCAGAATCGCACAGATGTGTCATGTCTTTGATCATTCAAGTATGAAAGTATGGATGAATGTAGGGTCAGTGATTCCCCCTTACATCCATGTTGCTCATGTCGTGGGACTTGAGTCACAGGGTGCAACATTGCCGATTGCGGTCCGTGTGGCGTAGACGCTACAACAGAGACACAAGCATCAGTTACTTCCTTGTCCAGCCCAGAACTGAAGCACTCCCAGAGCCCCGGGGTCATTGTTCCCACCCCTACGCTGGTCTGGCATACGCCAGGCCAGACCACTCCGCTTACGCTCAGAGGGGTGGAGACAAAGCTACATGTCCCAGATCTTCCCTGTAGTGATCTGCTGATCACTGGTCTAGTTGTCAGCATGCCACAGCCACTCCCTGAGGGCTGGTTAACACCCACACCACACCCATCCAGCACAGGCGTCACAGGACATGTGACCCTGCCAATAAAAGGGGCCTAGCACATCACATTCTGCACTGCCAGAGATGACATGATGGCGTCCGCACCACGTGGCTCAATCATGAAGGGTCCATGACTTGTGTCGCACGGAGTTAGTGGCTCCAGATGCCCTGCGGCCTTGCACGGGCCTACCGGCACGGGGCCATGACTTGCGTTGCACAGGGTTAGTGGCACCCACTGCACTACGGCTGGCAGGGGCCTACCGGCACATGACGATGACTTGCGTTGCACAGGGTTAGTGGCACATGAAGAGCTGTGCGGGTGTGCAGCCTGCGATGATGCGTAGGCCTCGATGAGCCGCCCTGCTAATCGTGCCTCGATTTGATTTGTGAGCCCAGCTGGACCGTAGTGCACGCCGAAGGCAGCAGTCAGCACAAACATGACTCCGCGGTGCGGTGCCGCAGGGTGCGCTGGGGGCCTGTGGTGCGGAATCCAGCGATCGGCTGAGGAGGTTGCATCGGCACGTGGTGGGCCCTCTTGGAGACACGCCGGTGGCGGCAGGTGAGCATTGAGGCCTGGGTGCGCAGGGGCGGCCAGTCATTGCTGGGCGGCAGACAGGTCTGGGGACCAGGGCTGGGGTGCAGCAGGCGCACAGGATCGCGCAGGCACCACCGGTCATGGCGGCGGCCTCGTGGCTGGGTGGGGGGCGCATCCCTGGCAGACACGACCCTGCATGGGATGACGTGATGTGTGCTGGTTGGTTTGGGATGTAGCCACCTCGTCTCCAGTGTGAATCTGCCCGTTGAAGGTGGTCGGCCACGTGTGTGTAGGCCTATGGACAGGTTATGGCGGAGACTGAGACACACGCAGTAGTCACTTTGGTGGTGGATTTGTGACATGTGCATTCCCACAGTTGTGAGTTGTAGGATTGTGGAGTTGAGGTGTGTGGTGTATTCAGTTGGTACTTGCCGATGGGCAGTGCATTACCATTGGTGCCATCCTCGAAGCGCTGGTTGGTGGCGTACTTGCGGACATGTGGGAATCATGCACACTGCCTGGGGAGTTTGCGACGACATTGGTGGACAGGCCACGGTGGTCCACTTTTGTCTGCACATTGATGGCATGCGTGTGGTTGCTGTTGCGGTGATTGTGTGCAGTGTCGGCAGGGGGCACAAGTCGTACACGTGTGCTGTGAATTGCCCCCAACACGTGCGTGACGCCAGCTATGGCGTAGTTCCCTTGCGTGGTCTCAAGATGTTCCTGCGCAGTGTGGGGGGAGTGAGGGGCAGGGGTATCGAGCTGACACACACCGTGATGCTTTCAGGTATGATGAGTCCTGCATGATGTGACCGTAACAGCAGTTCGTGTGGTCGTTACCTTCCTTTTCTTTCCTACGACGGTTACGACCACATGAACTTCTGTTACGGTCTTCTCATGCATGATTTATCATGCCTGTGTGCATTCCGGTTTGTCCAAGTGCAGTACAGTGTACCAGATTAGGCATGTGACTATACGGAAGTTTGACCATTGTCACCATTTCTCCCACAGGTTTCTGAAGACACGTTGCCCTGTTGAAGATCCCCATTGGGAATGGAACGCGTTGGCTGAGCTTTTCGTTTTGTTTGTTTGTGTATTTGTAATAAAGTTCTGTTTTTACACTACTGTTGACTACTGGACTTCATGACCTGGTGCACCCACATTTCGGTTACTACAATCTTGGGTCTGGGGCACAGAGGCGTCTAGCACGGCTGGCGTTCGGGTTGGTTGCGCAGGTACACTACGAATTGGAACTATTGTGTGGTGCGGATACAGGGGCACGCCGTTGCTTTTGTGGACATGCATCCATGACATGTGTGAGGGAGTTTGATGGGGCTGGCTGTGAGACTCTGACTCTGGCAGTTGTTGGTTGGGAGGTACCAGGGGCCAACAGGTGCAGCACAGCCAGCAGCTTTGTCTGCGGGGGGATGTTGGTTGTCCGCTGTGTTGGTACCGTCAGCCTGTGGGCAATGTGGGTCAGGATGCGGGGGATGGTTGTCCTTTTGAGCCTGTGTTGGCCAATGGCTTCCTCTGGCGTTGAGTCTCTGGGGCTGATGCGTTTTAGGGTCGTCCGCTGTCCTGCGCTGCCTAGGTGGTAATCCGGTGGGGGTGGTCCGGGGGGCACCTGGGAGTGGTGGCGGTGGGTGTTGTGGCCCTCTTGGTTCTCCGAGCTGCATGATCAGTAGCTCCATGGCATCTGTTGGGCTTCAGATGTGGCTCTGGGCTGGGCTCCCTTTCATACTGCAGGTAGTCGTCCTGCTTAACACCAGCAAAAGGCAGGTGTTAAATCCCTGCTGCTAACGCGCCTTATCGCCTGTTCTTGGGTCGCATTGCAGATCTGACTGGTCGTTGAGAATCTCGCGAAGTGGTGTTTTTGTGTGTTTTGCACAGGAACGCCTACTCTGCATATCATTAGCGTTAGTTGTCGCACTCATCCGTGGCGATGTTTTTTGCGGTAGCTATCGCAGGAAAACTGGCGATGTCGGCAGTTTGCACCAGCTTGTGAATGGGGCGATAAATCTATCGCCACTTTTGCGGCGCTAAAGTGCTGATAAATCGGCGATAAGTCCTTGTGAATATGCCCCTCAATGTCTAAACACCGGTGCACAGCAATGCTTGATTAAACTGGCAACCTATCTCACACTATAAACCTTTTAAATATAAATGACTCTTAAGGTGATTGATTGAAATTTTTAATGAATTTGAACTTTATGCTTAGGAGTAACATATGGGTTTGAAAACTGATTGCTGTTATATTACCATACCTCTAGCAAGTGAATTTTTGGTAATGTCTCCTAGCATTACACAGAAGGCAGATCTAAGGACGTCATAACGAGTAGTACATTTTTTGGTACAGGCATAATGGGGAAAGGAATCTGCAAATGTTGTCAGTATTTCCCCACAAAATAACGGACCTTCCAAGATATTCCACCTGGAATGGTGAATAACATGCATGCCTACACAATAGTCCCCCATGCTAGGCTTAATAACATGCCCTTTTCTGTTGCCATTTACCTTTGAAGTGTTTGTGTGAAGAGAGAACCTGTTTGGATTTTTTTAAAATCACACAGGATCACTGGAATAGGGTTGTCGAGGAGAGTTGTGATTGTGAAGGCAGTGGCACTGGTGGTTCAGCTCTATGTGCTAAGTTGCACTTTTGTCCCTAACACAGATTAATTTGTTTTAATGTGAACGCTTGTTTTAAACAAGTTTGGATCTTGAT
Source organism: Calotriton arnoldi (assembly GCA_963921515.1). NCBI lineage: Eukaryota > Metazoa > Chordata > Amphibia > Caudata > Salamandridae > Calotriton > Calotriton arnoldi. The sequence continues at coordinate 1,343,357 of CAWUFW010003852.1, read as the reverse complement.
ACAATTCTATTTTCATTACGATGGTCCGTCCCACCTGAGTGCATCTCGCTGTGTTTTTCCAGACATGTCTGCCTGGACATCATGATCAGAATCCACCTTGTGTTCAACATACTCTCCCCTAAGCTTGATGAATACTAAATGGGTGCCAGCAAGCAGTACAGAAAGCTTTGCCACTGAACAGAATTCAGGGAATGGACAATGTGGCTTGCAGACCTAACCTTCTGTGCATCTAGGAATGAGCAGAAAGTTCTGGAGGGCATGAAAAGATAGCTCATGCTGGGCTCATCAACGATGAGTGCCTAGAATCACATGTAAAATGGTCTACCCCCACTACTGTTCCATTTGCATGGTATTTCACAGTAATTAATGTGTTGCTGGGCTTGTCTGACCATACTGGAACCAAGGAAGCTTTAAGAAAGATCGGCCTTAGGGTAGGCCAGCAAATCTTTTGTCTTTGGTAATGTAGAAATTCCCCTGTGAGGAGGGTAAAAGTGGAAGGGTGACTAAAGGCTTTCATATATATTGAAGTTAACTTCTACAAACCTCAGACAAGAACTTTTAAGAGCATATGCCAAGTGCAAGACTTACTCAGGCAATGGTGCTTTATAGTTATAGTAATTTAATAATTCAAAATACAATAAAGCTACAAGAACCATCATCATTAGGAACAAACAAGGTTCATAAAATCAAAAAATGGAATAAACCACCACAACGTTTCCAAAGAAATATTGGTAAATGGAACCTGGAGAGAAATAGCTTCAGGCATCCCATCACAAAACCGCTGGGCGGAGCTGCTCCTCACCCTCAGAGAGCAGTTCAGCCCTCAGAGAAACACAAATCTAAAAACTCAGACTGAAGGCCGAATGACTGTAAAATTGGCAAGTGACCCCTCTCTGTGTGTGAGGCAATCAAATCACATGCAACTGTGTGCACTCTTTCAGACACGAAATGTGCTGTCCCCTCGAAATTGTGCCTGCCTGGAGGACAGCGTAGCATTGGAGTAGTGATTTCAAACCACCAGAAATAGTTTTTTTTTAATACAGAAGGTTTAGCAGGACTTTGAGAAGCAGACAAGGACCCATCGCCGGTGAGTGCAGTGTGTGACTGCACCCATTTCTGGGAAGGATGCTTTGAAGGTCCCTGAGACCAAAGAACGTCCTCCCAGGTCGCACTCTCAGAAATGCAGTAACTGTTCATCCCTTTCTAAGTGGTGCACAGTCAGTGTATCTCTTAGGAGCACATTTACGGATGTCACTAATACAGAGTACACAGCGTGATGCAGCTGCAAAGGTGTTCCTTATTTGTATGGGTCTATGCCCCAATATAAAGGGGGCAATGCCCCTCCAGGCCAAATGGGCCACAAAAGTGTGCTCATGTGATGAGTTTCCCATATCAGGCCTCCCAGGGCACCTGCTTAATTTAGCCTCAAATCTCCCAAATCTCAAACATATGAGTTTTCTATAGTGCAGGAAGGGAATGCTGTCCTCAACTTAGACGTTAGTGCTATGAAGTCTGTATCTGCTGCAAGTCAACGCTTTGCCAAACAAATAAATAAGGACCTAAATATTTTCACCTGTTGGAAATCGTGAAAAGGTCAGAAAAATAGTCTAAGTTTGGCTGTGGGGTTTTTAATAGATCTGGGGCAAAGGTCAGACTGACTCTTGAGTACAGGTTGTAAGAAAAGGATGGGAGTGTGCCATAGTAATTTCATACTTTTTTTATGCAGCTCACACCTCTCCAGTGGCACATACATTCAACAGTACTGGAGAAGGACTGCCTACAGGTTCAGATATGCCACCTATGAATTCGTGGTGAAGATTTGTGGAAATGGAAAAAACCCTTACCGAGTTGAAGCAGAGATCCTGGATCTTTATGGCTTACATTGTTGGGAGAAGATCGACGGACCTCTGCTCCCAAATGATCGCACATATTCCTATTTTTCGGGCACCCAGAAAGTATTCTCAAGACTGGACTATATCCTAGCCTCATCAGGTGAGATAGGAGATATAGAGAGAGTGGACTACCTGGCAAGGGGACTATCGACCACTCACCCCTCTGGATCACAGCTGGGATGGGACGCCGTAAGCTCACTGGGGGTTGGAGACTCAATGCATGGAACTTGAAAGATGAGACAATTGCACGCAAACTTAGATTTAATACCGAGCTCTATTTTGCTGAAAATAAAGACTCTGTGGCCTCCGCTGTTGTATTATGGGAGGCATATAAAACAGTGCTCAGGGATAGGGCCCAGAATGTCATTACCCACTAAAAGAAGAGAGAGGTCACAGAGATAGAGGCCTTGGAGAAGAATCTGATGGAGCTAGAAGGATGCCTGGGGCCAGACTCAGATCCTTTTCTTATACGGCAGATTCTGATTCTTCGGCAAGAATATCAGGCATTAGCACAGCAAGAGACAAAGTCCCAGATCTTAGCTGCCCAACACCCCCTACATGATACGGGTGACAAACGGGGAGACTTTTAGCGTGGCTGGGCAGGAAAGAGGTGGAGGCACGAGGCGTGCAGTGGATACAAACTGTTAATGGGATTACATATACCTCACCACAGGAGATCGCAACCATGTTTGCACAATACTATACAGACTTCTATAAGGCCTGTTCATTAGCTGATGAGCCCCAGATTGGTGACTTCTTAGGGAACATAAGGACCCCTACCCTGAAACTTGACGACCGTGTAGCATTAGAAGAAGACCTTACACTGGCAGAAGTAGTTGGCACCATAGACAAACTAAAACCAGGAAAGACCCCAGGGCCTAATGGAATACCGACAGAGCTTTTTAAGCGTATGCTGAACTGTTTAGTCCTTACCTACTTAACATGTTTTTGGAGGTGAAAACGGAGGGAGTTCTCCCCCCAGATCTCCGTAGTGCCACCATAGAGGTGATACTCAAGCTGAGGGAGCCTGCCATGGACTGTGGTTTTTACCGCCCCATCTCATTGTTGAATGTTGAAATGAAAATTCTAGCCACAGTCCTGACACATGACTGCTGACTGTGATAACATCTCTTATACACAATGATCAAACAGGGTTTATGCCTAAAAGATCGACTTGGTTTAACTTGCGTAGGCTTTATAATTGGTTAGCCACAGTAAGAGACAGAGAAGACCCCCACGTATTCCTATCCCTAGATGCTGAAAAGGCATTTGATGCCATCCACTGGCCTTTCCTGCTTCACGTTTTACTAAAATTAGGATTTGGTCCCAAGTTCATGTCATGCATAGAACTATTATATGCAGGTCCGGTGGAAAGGGTACCGGTGAATGAAGTGTTGTCAATGGAACTCTCCGTCAAGAGAGGCACGAGGCAAGGGTGCCCTCTATCCCCCTTATTATTTGTGCTTATTCTAGAGCCCCTGGCCTGTATGGTCAGAGCACACCCATACCTTGTTGGCTTTAGAGACAGACCAAAGGCATCAGCACACGAACGAATTTCATTATACGCAGATGACATCCTTCTATATATCACCCGTCCACTCACAAATATCCAGAGGGTGTTCTGAATATTCGAAAAATATGGTGCACACGCAGGTTATGAGATCAATTTGGACAAATCAAGCCTATACCCAGTGGGCGGACATCTAGATATAAAGCACCTCCCGGGTAATCTGTGTATTGAGAATGAGGGAATTAAATATTTAGGCCTCTAAGTAACTACAAATGTAAAGGTTAGCCTCGAACGCAATATCCAAAGGATATTAGTAGAATTTCATAACAATGTAGAAAGATGGAGAGCACTGCCCCTAACACTCCTAGGCAGAGCCATGATTTATAAGATGGTAGTATTGCCCAATTGCCTTTAGATCCTTCAAAACACATACCACGAAATTCTGGACGCTATCTTTCCCACAACTGAGGGAGAAGTCCATACTCTCCTATGGGATGAGGGCCATTGGAGAGTGGCACTACAGACACTTCAGAGAAACCAATAAAATGGGGGCATTGAACTCCAAGACATACGTTCTTACTATCGAGCAGTACATTTAATAGCGAAAAATGACTTGGAGCACTTACCTGGAGACCATCCGACTTATGCCCTAGAAAGGTTCAATCCCACTCATACTTGCACTTCCTCTACGGAGGCAAGGGGGTAAATCAACTCCTGTTAGCAACGCAGAGGTCTATCGAGGCATGCAAAATTGGGGAGAGACAGATGGGATGGCATAAATGAATTACCCGACAAACTCCGCTATGGGACGGAACGCGTCTGACTGAGATTGGAAAGCCGAGGGGATTCCGAACTTTGGATATGATAGGGATTTCTAGAATAGGTGATCTCCTCAAAGAAGGAGACAATCCCCTTCAGTTCCCTCCAGCAAGACTAGCAACTAAATGCCACCCAACACTTAAAATGCCTACAACTCAAACAAGCATGGAGGGCAGAAAATGTAGACCCAGACAATATCCCTGTATACGCATGATTAGAGGGGCAACTGCTCAAAGGGGAAATCGGGGAGAAAGCAATCTCATGGGCCTACAGGATGTTAATAATTAATATGCCTGACTCACTGACAAAGCTGAGGTCACAATGGGAAACTACAGTAGGCAGCCTGGACGACACCGACTGGAAAGTGGCTTGAATGCACCTGAGAGAAGTAGCCATCAAATCTAGATTAAGATTGATCCAGATCAAGATCCTGCATAGGATATATTATGATAGGGCGTACCTGCACAAATGTGGTAAGGCAGACTCTCCCACCTGCTTGCATTGCAGAATGGACAGGGACTCAAACATGCATACACTGTGGGAGTGCCCTACAATATACTCATAGTGGTCCACCATAATAGGAGAACTCCATAAGATATTAGGGGAAGACATACCCATACACCTCAAGCTTGTTCTGCTGGGAATACCCACAGAGGTGGGCATCCCCAAACCATACTCATCTTTTGGAGCTTGGGCCTTGTGGTCACCAAGAGGAATATGGCCAAACACTGGGGTGCCCCTGCACATCCTACCCTCAAAGAATGGAAAACTGGGATGGACCTATATATGGGGGCTGAAAAAGTTACGTATAAAGCAAGAGGTTGCCCCAAAAACTTCCACATGGTTTGGGGCCCCTGGAGTAAATACTATGGCATGGAATTGGGGAGAACGCCTGGCTGGTCCCCAGTGCAATGACCTTTTCATATACAAGGGAAATTGATTGATTTTCATCTCTTAGTGCTGTGCCTGATGGTAATGATGATTTGCTGCGACGTTGACTGCTTGATGGATTTAGTTTCACTCCTATGTATTTATGTTCTTGATGCTTTGTTCGGCATCGTGCATTGCCTGCTTAAAGATTCAATACAAATAATTTTAAAAAACATTGTTGGGAGACTTCTGAATACCACTCATAGGAATCCCATATACAATAGTTTATGGGCTTTCGCTGTTGTAAGTCAGCAAGCGGTCTTCTAGTGGGTGGCTTTATGACCAGGCCCATGTACACCAATTTTAATACAGCGAGAATTTTGCTCAGACTCTTTGTGCCCGATTCACAGAACTAACTTAAGACAAAATCCTAAACTTACTACCATTTTGGTATTCACAGAAGGCACTTACTCATTTTGGTATTCACAGAAGGCACTTACTCATTTTGGTTTTCACAGAAGGCACTTACTCATCAATGAGTAAGTGCCTTCTGAGGCACTTACTCATTTTGGTATTCACAGAAGGCACTTACTCATCAATGAGTAAGTGCCTTCTTTGAATACCAAAATGAGTAAGTGCCTTCTGTGAATACCAAAATGAGTAAGTGCCTTCTGTGAATACCAAAATAGTAGTAAGTTTAGGATTTTGTCTTAAGTTAGTTCTGTGAATCAGGCCCATCCTGTATGGTGTGCTGCACAGTACTTACAGCAGGAAGGCTCCAATGTACAGAGGGAAGACATGTAACAAGAATATAGAATGTCTTATAGCCAGTCACAAAAGAGGACAGTCTCTATTCATTTAGGTTTAAAAAAATGGAGGAAATTAAATATGAATCAGCCAATAAAAGGAAAGACCATAAAAGAATAGTGGAATAGTGTATAGAAAGTTTCTTTCTAACTAATAATATTTTGATACTTATTTATGTGACTTTTCGTGAATTATATTCTACAAAAAAGGTTCTAAATCCTACTATGAATTGTAGCCATTTAATTTTGTAGCTTCATCATGCCGAAATATTTCCACTCTCTTGAGCAGTTCCCGGCGATTGACAGCCTGGACTTTCTGGACCTTTTGTCCAAAGTAAAATCAGGGTCCCCGACGGACAGCTGTCCACCCCATATCTTAAAAGAGGTTTTTTCTCTACTTCCTAGGCCCGCCCTCTCCCTCTTAAATGAGTCATTGGCTCAGGGTATTGTCCCGAGAGCTTTTAAAGAAGCTATCATTGTCCCCCTTCTAAAGAAACTAGGGGCTGACCCTGAGACATTGACTAATTATCGCCCAATCTCGCTGCTCCCTTACCTGGCCAAGGTACTTGAATCACATGTGGCAAAATGCCTGTGTGCCTTCATTAACCAGTCGGAATTTCTCAATCCCCTCCAAGCAGGATTTCGTCCAGCTCACTCAACAGAGGCAGTCATACTGACCGTCCTGGATACACTTCGGAATGAAACAGATAAAGGATCCCCCCAGGCCTTGGTGCTGTTGGACCTGCGGCGGCATTTGACACAGTCGATCACGGTATTCTGATCGATCGTGTCCGAGCCGCTGGTCTTCAGGGATAAGCTCTCAGATGGATAGGGTCATTCTTGGAAGACCGCTCCCAGTCAGTCCACCTATCCCAGTTCACAGCATCCAAAAGGAGCGTAATTTGCGGAGTACCCCATGTTATCTCCGGGGCTACTCGTTATCTCCTCATCTATTCAACCTTTATCTCCTACCACTGATCCAGTCTTTAAAAGAAAGAAGGTGTGTACATTCAATTATGCGGATGATTTACAGCTAATATTCACCATCAATAACTCTCCTGAATCGGCACTAGAATTCCAAACCACCATGCTGCACATCCGGGACTGGATGAACAGCAACCAGTTGAAACTCAACCCGGATAAGACTGAACTTATCCTGATAGGAGGTACTCAGAATCCTTGGAACCTGCAGTTTTGGCCAAACGAGTTGGGTGCTTCCCCCACCCCATCTTCCTCAGCTAAAAGCCTTGGGGTGATAATCAACAACGACCTCTCGAAGAAAACCCAAATTGCATCAGTTACCTGGACCTGCCTTCATCAATTAAGAAAAATAAGGAAGAGCAGCAGACTCCTTACTAGAGAAGCACTAATCCAGGCTGTTTTAGCTATGGTGACTTCTCATTTAGATTATGACCACTCCCTATACTTTGGCATCCCATTGTATCTCATCAGGAGACTGCATCTAGAGCAGAACCAGGCCGCTAGATTGATCTTTCAGCAACCCAGATGGCAACACGTTTCCCCCCTTATGAGGAAGTTACATTGGCTACCCATTCCACAACGATCAGCCTTTAAAGTGGGCTGCTTGATTTTTAAGTCCTAGTATAGTCCAAGCCCAAAATTCCTCTCCAACCTTATTAAAAGGCATATACCTGTTCGCAACCTGTGTTCATCTTATATGAACCTCCTAATTACGCCTTCTTACAAACTGAAGCGACAAGGTGGCTGCAGATTTGCAGTGTTGGCAGCTGGATTTTGGAATTCCCTTCCATCAAACCTTAGAGCATGTACGGACCTCATGAAATTCAGAAGACTTCTCAAGACCTGGCTATTTGCCCAAGCCTATGACTAATTCCAAGCTTATGACAGATCAACAAGGCTCCAGCACATCCTAGCTCAAGCGCCAAGAAACCAATCAGTATACGTGCGCTCTACAAGTTACTTTAACATAACATAACATAACATAGCTTGCATGTCCAGATATGAAATCCCTGGTCGCTTGCCTGTCTTCCTGCAAAGTTTCAGTACTATTCCCTGATTATGTGATTGACTACACAACATTGAAATGTCATCCAACAGAATCGCTTCAGAGTTTAGGAATTGGAAAAAATATTGTTTTTTGTTTCTATCTGGGATTCGAACATTTAGATAGGGAGAGTTATAGAATGCCATGGGGTATACAAAAGGGTCAAGTTTTACCAGATGGACTCAAGAGGTTTGAATTTTATAACACAATCCTTTTAAAGACTAATATCCTGATAAGGAACAGAGAATCTGCAGGAAGTAAACCACCTGCAGATAAGAACTCTGATATTTGCAAGCTCATACGTATTTGTTAGAAATGTTAGAACTTCAGGGGTCTGCTGCTTAAAACTATGATGCTTGCAGCCAAACAACTGGATTGCAGCTCTCCGTCACAGTGGTTTTGAGGATGCAAGTCAGAAGTACAAAGGTACAACGATTTGCTCCCAATATTTGTTTAGCTAACTCTGCAAAAGGTGTTAACCTCTTAGCTGTGGATGCTCCACCCCAGTGCTGAGTCCTTTTTTGTTGTTTAGGCAACATAGTGCATGTTAGGTCCTAAAAATGGCATCAACAAAATATTTGCTTTGCTAAGATTTCCAAGAATTAGCATTAAAGAGCAAGCAGAGCAGTACAGGAAAAACAATTTTGTTTACCACAGTTTTAGATTTTTTCTAACCGGTAGTCCATTTTTCCTATTTTTGTAGTCCCAACCTGCTTTCAGTTTGTGGTGAAAACTGGTGTGAAACCCATTGGTGAACGCGGAATGCCATGCATTTCTCAAATTTAGATGAAATTCCAAATATAGCAAGGGGTCATTTTTGTACACTTCTAATAATTTTTACAAAGAAACTAAGGGCCATATTTACGAAAGTGTCTGTTTGCGATTTCCAAATAGTGATTTAATGGAAATCGCATAATGATCTATATGAATGTAAGTATTCTACTATTAGCAATTCTGTCGAATTTGCAGTTCCAATTGGGAAATGTCTTACTTGGAAATCGCACTGATGCGATTTCCAAATAGGAAATCGCAATTTGGAAAAGTCACATTTTGGATGCAGATCTCAGCAAGAACCAGAAAATTTAGAAATACAGGGTGTGACCACAACACAGAAGCCTAGCAAGGTGCTGGAAGAAAGGTGTGCTCCTGTGTGATTACTGGCAGTGACATTTATATTTGCCTACAACGCAATGTCTAAGGATGATGGGGATAAGGACCTTGCCAGCAGGAAGAGGAAATTGAAATTTTCTGATAAAGAGCTGGAGCTGTTACAAGCATTCATCAATTCCTACTCTTCTCTCTATCAGACACCAACACTCAACTTCCACAACGCATCATCCGAGTTCCTAAAGGACATTCCCCTCCCATCCATAGCCAACTCCACCAGGCTCGCCCTTGACACGACCATAATGACATCCAAGATCACTCAGGCTATCAAAGAACTAGCGCACAATAAAAAGACGGGTTACCCCTCGAATACTATGCACAGTTCTTCACCCTTCTTGCCCCCAGTCTCCACAAAATGTTTGAGGCAGCCCTATAATTTCCTCACACTCTCCGGAAGTCCCCCTTGGTCTTGATCCTTACACCTGACAAAGACCCCACTCACATAGGGTCCTGCCACCCAATTGTCATTCTCGGAGCAGAGTATAAAATCCTAGCCAACGTCCTCTCAGTCAGATATACTCAGATCCTCTCGCAGCTGATCCACACAGACCAGAATGGGCTTGTTCCGGGTAGGAGTGCTTCCCAAAATATGCGGTGCCTTTTCCACATTGAGGTCATGTTCAAGGCTGCTGTCCACGAGCGGCCTGTCTCATACTGGATTTGGAGAAGGCATTCGATATGCTGTCCTAGGAGTTTCTTTTCCAGGTGCTAGCCCGCATGGGCATAGGACAAAGAATGCTAGCATACACTAAACTACTTTACACTAACTCATCCTCCCAGATTCGCCTAGGAAGCCTTATTGCAGCTCCCTTTTAGGTCAAGCGCGTCACCCAGCAGGGATGCCCTCTCTCCCCGCTATTATTTGCAATGGCAATGGAACCACTAGCTATACAGCTAGCAGGGAGGGTTGGGATTGGGTCATACCCCTGGCAGACAGAACGCACGCTGTATCCTTATATGCGGACGATATCCTACTTTACCTCCAAGATGTAACAGCTGACCTCTCCCCCATTCAAGAAAACCACACCGCTTTTGCCACTACAGAAGGACTCGGCGTCAACTGGATAAAATATGCCATCTTTCTCCTTATCATCCCCCACGTGCAATATGCTTTGGGGAAGCCCAACTTGTTATGAGGCAGTCTGTTATTTAGCGGTCCGCCTCTATCACTGCCCATCTGACCTCTATGAGGGAAATCATGGCCTTGACTGGAATCAATTTGTTGGTGCGCTACTGGCAACCTTTGCAATTGGCCCGACCGGAAAAATTGCACTGGCAAAAATGGTCTTTCTACCCCGCCTCTTATACTTCTTTGCAAACTTACCTGTGATACCTCCGGGGGCGTTCTTTACAGAACTTGACTCTCTCTTGAACATGCTCATATGGAGCAGTGGGTGATGTTGCATCGCCCTCAAAAAGCTCCAACTTCCAGTGGGTCATGGAGTGCTCGGTGCTCCCTCCTTTGAAGCTTATTTCCTAGCTGCCCAGCTACAATGGCTCTCATGCTGGACAGGGCAGGGACACATGGGGGAGATCACCAATGAACATGGACCTAAGCCTGTACTGCTGGCTGTTACAGGTGGTGGTAGCACGCTCCTGTATGCTTCGCATACATCATCTAATGACTGAAACTCTTGCATATACACTGTCAATGCCCCTTGTCTGTCTCCCTCATTTCCCCGGTTATTACACGACCGGAGCCTTGCGGCACTGGATTGACCACTCAGAAACTACGGTGGGTGCCCTGTATCCGGGTGGCAATTTACTCGCCTTTGAGCAGCTGACCACAGACTATGGTCTCCCCCGGGACACTCTCTAACCCACTGCCATCTCCATGCCACCTTTCGAGTTCTCTGGGGCTCACCTGACACTGAACCTCCCACCCACTCAGTATTACATGCAATACTCCTAATAAGCGATGGCTGTTACCAAATAACGTGGCGCTATAAAGCCATCCGTGTACTCGCGAACACCCCACTCATTACACTACGACACAAATGAGAGGATGACTTCAGGAGGGCTCTTCATGATAAAGAGTGGACGAGAGTGCTAGAACACCCCTAACAGGTTTCACGTAACTCCTGATTCACAAACATTCAATTCTTTATACTGCACCGAGCATATCGTTCTCCTGCCCATCTAAATCGCTATTACCTGAATGCACAGGTAGACTGCCCCTGATGTAACACACCTGATGCAAATCTTATGCGTATGCTGTGGTCATGTCCAGCCCTGCAACACTACTGGCGAGCAGTACATGACACTTTGCAGTACTACCGGATCTCTGTACCTGCAGGCACCACCCTGGGTATCAAAAGCAATATAAAATGCGTGTCCGATTCGCTGCGTTTGCACTCCTCCTAACCAAGCATACCCTTACACTTCACTGGTGATCGTCGACGGCCCCGTCGGTGATGGCCTGGGGCACTGAGCAAATGGGGGCAAGCGAAGGAAGATGCACTTCGCTATGAGGAGGTGCGACATCTCCGCAAATGTTTCATCTCTACACAATGGGCCACAATATGCACTCAACTCCTCCAACTAGTGAAACAATATGAAACCCCACACACCACACAATGATCGCTTCCATACCCAGGACACAACAGATACTTCAGACACTGCATAACTAACTCAATGAACTGTCCGCCGTCTGCCTTCTATTTCCACTTCTCACCTAGTGTAGGATCAGACACCAGGAGAGGACATTCCCCATCCAGCCCACCCTCCTACCTTATCACCTGGCCTACTTGATTATGGCTAAACCATGCTCTAAACAACAACTCCCATGCCACTTCCTCGCAACCACATACTTGCTGCTGCCAACCCATGCATACACTTCCTTCCATCCCCAGTTCATGTTACCCCCCATTGCTAATTATGTGACGGAATACACGCAGCACCAAGCTGTCTCCTTCAATAACTTCCACTCAGTTCCTCCTGCTAATAGATTAACTGATGACTACATGAGACTTTATTTGTAATCTAGATTAAAATATTGTATTCCTTTCTGATATATCGTTTCACTCCCATTTAGTACTGCAATGATCTGTTCTGTTATTTGTACTGTTTCCAATCAAAAAACATAACAGAAATATAAATAAAAAACAGCTGGATCTGTTGACTGAGGAATGTCCGGCACACACATACTAGGTGTTTGGAAAATCATCTTTTTCTGTACCTGAGGCCCAGAAAACTCAAATATGGAACAGCATCCTCGAAAAAGTGAATTCTCTTGGTGTCACCCAGAGGACCATACCAGAACTAAGGAAACACGGGTATGACCCAAGATCCTGTACAAAGGTGAAGGTGGCCAGCAGGATGGCTCCTCCCACTCAAATGGAATCACTTACCTGGGTACACTTGAACTTAAAAGTGTGGCGGGAGTGTCAGACATTGACACCTCAAATCCTGTGGGCCCCAGCCAAGGTAATTTTTTTTCTTGTATTAAAATTTCCAAAAAATATTGTTTGTTAGCCTTCAAGTACAACATCTTAACTACAAAAACTCTATTAAAGTGTTTGCTGTAATTTGACAATGCATTATGGGATTTGTAGTACAACCAAGTTATATGGCGTAGTGTGTGTGTCAATGCATAAACTACATATAGCCATATATAATCTTCATGTTTAGCACACATAAATCACAATATTAACTATGTTACACAAACTTAGTATCTTTTTATATACAATAACTATATATATGCATTTCCACAGATCACACCCAGGGCGTGTCTGAAAACATTGAGCCAAATGAAGCAATTGACACACAAGTGGAAATTGATGACAGCACAATTGCTACTCCTACACCCATAATTCAAAATCCCACTATTAGGAGAGCAAATGTGGCACCATTACCAGACTTTGAGAAAGGTGATGAAGAGCAAGCACAAGCTTCATCTGTGTGCAGGACACACAGACAATGTAGAATCCAGCAATGTACAGTTCATAATGATGATGTCTCCTATGACATGTCAGACAATTGTTTTGTGGGCTTGAGAAATCAATTGTCAAAGTACAGCGCCTGCACTCTGCCACCCTATTGGCCAGCTGTAAGTCTGGATCCCCACTATATACATCCCACCCAGAGATCCTCAAAATGGCTGCTCCAATAATCAACACCATCTTTCATAAGCTGATGAATACTTCGCTGGAGGCAGCGATAGTGCCACGGGGCTGAAAGCAGGCTTTACTGAAGAAAGCTAATGCGGGCCCCAAGGTGCATTGCACTTTTAGGCCTATTTCCCTGCTTCCAGATGTTGTCAAAATGTTAAAGAAGTGGGTCAACCAACAAATCTCCAATTTTTGGGAAATAATAACTTGCTCCATGACACTCAGTTGGGATTCCGTGCAGGCTATAGCATGAAATCCGCTCTTTTGGAGGTCGCTATATTCATTAAGGTCAATTTTGAACAGGGCTGTGTAGCCATGGTTGTCCTTCTTGACTTGTCATCTGCCTTTGACAATGTCTTCCACTCTATTCTCCTGGACAGATTATGCGATGTCGGTATCCAAGGTCCAGCTTGGGCTTGGTTCATTTCATTTTTCAGTATATACTTTATTCAGCTAATATAGCCATAAAAGGTGCCACAATACAACATACAATTAAAAATATAGATAATACAAAAGGTGCAGCCATAAAAACAATATGCAGTGCAATAAAAGCCTGCTAAAACATACAGTGGAAGCAGTGCCACTCTGTAACAAATAGCTCTTAATTCAAAACCAAGTGAAGGAAGACTCACATATACATAAAATGTACATTTCTGCAGGCATTCAGGCTTCTAGAGCTCCAAAACGTCCTCAAAGAGTGGATAGAGTCACATTTCTGCCACATATCCCATTTTGGATTATAATACCAATTCTTTCAAGGACTCCTGTATTGCAGTTAAAGATCTTCCTATTGCACATACAACATTTAAGAATCTCATATTTATCAACAGACTAAGAGCTTGGTCCCTATTATTAATTTTATAAGTAATAAAAAGAGGCTTTAAATTTGTTTTGCTTTCTTCTAGAAACCACAAACAGTCCAGCAAGATATGTGGGCCACTGCATTTTACCTGTAATCCACATGTACACAGACCCTGTTCTTTTCTCATAATGGTCATTATCTTCCTGTCTGCATTACATGGGTTCAGGCCAACTCTAAATTTCAATACTGCATTTCTAAGCTTCGGACTTGGCATGGTCTCAATGTAGGGGAACATATGATCATTACTCCCTTTCTTGGCCCCTTTGGCTAAGCTAGTGGAGGCATAGGGTATAAGGATAATTCCTTATGCAGATGATACGCAGTTGATGCTCTCATTCCAGGAGAAGAAGATGGGTGCACTGACTACGTTCAAGGGTTGCCTGAGGGCTGTAGGTGAATGGATGGATGCGAGCTGCCTCAAGTTAAACTCTGATAAAATGGAGATGGCAGTGACTGCCATCCAGACACCTATAACTGGTGACCCTCAGAGCTCGGCTCCCCCACCTCCCCTGCAGTGGTGGTGAGAAACCTTTTTTTCCAAATTTGACTCCAATCTATCCTTTGAACCTCAGGTTAGATCTTTGACTACAATTGTCTTACGCTGAAATCGGTTAGGAAGATGATTCACTTGATCCCGGAGAAGAGCCGTAAATCTGTCATTCACGCTCTGGTAACATCAAAACTAGAGTTTGCGAATATCCTGTACTTAGGTTTACCATCCTATCTGCTCCACCACCTACAGATCATTCAGAATGCAGCAACCCGGCTGATCTTGAAGTTACTGGCTTGCGCCTCTGTCACTGCTCCCTTGAGCAGTCTTCATTGGCTGCCCTTTGTTAGCTGCATCAACTTTAAAGCCCTAACACTCACCTACAGAGCATGTGAGCATAAAGGCCCCAGCTATCTGAGAAAAAGATTGCTTCCCTACCATTGGGAGAGAGCACTTTGCTCCAATGGACAAAAACCTTTATATGTCCCTAGGGCCAGTAAGGTAAGAAGAGGTGGTCGTCCCTTTTCCTACTTAACTGCCAAACTTTTGTTCTCTTTGCCTTCAACCCTCCGCTTTGCGCCCTCTGAATCAGTTTTCCATAAACTCTTGAAAATATACCTGTTTGATATTTAGGCACCCCACATCGGTTGTGATTCAATCGTTTAGTGCGTTGAAAACCGCTTTCGCTGGGATGCCTCTTCAGAGGCAACCGAGCGATTTATAAATCCTATTGTATTGTATTATGAAGATCCTTCCTCATGGCAATATTGTAAAGACTAGCACATGTGACAATGATTTTGCAAAGGGTCTCTGGTCTGTAGAGTAGTGCTCCATCAGTCTTGTGTAGGAATCTAAAACGTGATTTCAGTATTCCAAAAGTCAGTTCAATTATTTATCGTATTGTTTTAGGTGCCCTGTTGTACTGCCTTTCACTTCTGGCGTGTTGGATTCAAGAATGGAGTTAGTATCAAGGGTGCAAGGCATATGCACTGTCTCCTTAAATAGCATGAAAAGAAGAAACAATTAGAATATTTCACTAACATGCTATTGAACACTGTATGAGTTTGCAATCCTCTTACCATGTAGAACATGACATCAAAATCACCCTGAGACAGACAGTTATTATTCCACTGTGGTGGAACACAGAGGAGTCATTTGTGCTGCCTGGAAATCTGGCTACAAAGTCAGCTATGATGCATGAGGCATCACACATTACCTGAACCCTGAGTGAATGGGTGCTTTTCCTGTTTCTTGAAATGAATTCATTTTCAGAGGGGGGACATATGGCAATATGTGTACCACAAACACAACCAATAAAATTTGGAAACTGTGTTACCCGATACAACATTAGATTTGTGTGTTGTATATCTTGGGCAGGGTTTCGAAGAAAAAATAAATTGGTTCAATTTGCCAATCATGATGTCCAAAAAGCTATAAAAAACCTAGAAAATGCACTTTGTCACACTCCCCCTCCACTGCTACAACTCCCTGGTAACTGCCAGAAACTTAAAGTGTAGACAACACAACACCTGCACATGTTTTGGAATTGCATTGCTTCTGACTGTTGGGGTTTGTAGCTAAGGATGTAACTCAGCAATTAAATCTAATATTACCTCACTGCGCAGCCTATACTTCTCATAAATCTCCTCTTCAGTCTGTTCAAACAGGGTGACCCTCACCCTAAATATCCTCTCCTGTCTCCTACTCTGCCTACCAGCCAAAATCGTCATCCTCCTCACCAAGACATACAGAGCCACCATTCTGAAAGAGCCAGATGCATTTTAGGTGACTTTTTATAGCTTGCATCTGATTACACCTGAAACACATTGATATTGATGTTGAATAGTTTTATATATAGCGTGACTGCACAAGGACATCTTGCCACTGGTATCTGCTAAAACATAAACACTGAGGCAAGAACATATAACAGAGCATATCACCAGGGGTGAGAAAACAACCAAGTCTTAAGGTGTTTCCCTAAACTGAACAGGTTAGCTTGACCTCTAAGATTTGCTGGTAGATTGTTCCAAAGTTGGCACGTGGTGTGGTCAAAACCTCTGCCACCTCATGTCATTCTCTTAAATATTAGGAACATTGACTGTTCTGGAGGTGGCCTAACTCAAGGTTCTTCTGGGGCTATAGCAGGAAAAATTCCTCTTTAGGTAATCAGGACCTCTGCCATGCAGAGCCTTGTGTGCCAAACAAAGCGTCTCAAAAGCAATTTTATTCCTTACAGGGAGCCAGTGGAGCTCCACCAGAACCTCTGACACCGACTTGGGGACCCTCCTAAGGAGTTGGGCTGCTGCATTATGCGAGTCTGAAGTTTCTTCAGTGTTTGTTGACGAATGCCTATATATAAGGCATTACAATAATCCATAATGAATGTTTTTTGCATTTTCTAAATGGACATGTTGTGACAAATCACAATTAGGAAACCCTTTGTACATAGTGTTAGCGAATCGCTATTTGGCAAAAACTATTTGTGAATTCCAATTTCGAAATGCAAAGACTTGGATTTTGCCATAATGGAAATTGCACCATTAAAAATGCCTTTCATACATATGAACACACCATTTTGCATTTTCAAATGGCCTGTAATAGCGATTCACACCATTAGTAAATGCAAAATGGCTTTGTACATATGGTCCTATTTGTTGAAATCAAACAATAATGAAACTAAATAAGAAGAAATAGCAATTGCAGCCAATTTTTCACTTGCAAATTTTTGCCCTGATTACCAATTTACAATAGTAACATACTGTTAAATCCATCAGACCCTTCTGATAACAGGGATATATAGAGCCTGATTCACAAAGGTAAGCTAACATTTTTGTGTAAGCTTACTACTATTTGGTATTCACAAAATACGTGTGGAGTTATGTGACTCCACACTCCGTATACTAATGTGTGCGGAGTATTCTGCAGCCGGACACTCCACTGTCGTGGCGGAGAACTCCGCACACATAAGTATAGGGAGTGTGGAGTCGCAAGACTGCACATAGTTTGTAAATGACAAAAAGAAGTAAACTTACACAAAGGTGTAAGTTTACCTTTGTGAATCAGGCCCATTGTGTTTGCTGGTTGTCCAAAGATACATGCTACCCACTGCCAACAACTGAGCTGCAGCATATAATGATTTTTCCAGTGTACTGACCATGCAGCAATTCATATGGTAACCTCAACGAATCAATGAAAAATGGTTTTAAAGGAAACCAATGTATTTTTTAAATGTGCACAAGATAGTGAGTTTAGGAACACCTATGCACCTATGAACATGAGGTTCCCTACACTGTCATGTGATTCAGAGGGCGTTTTGCAAAATGTGTTCCTTCTTGCTCACTGGCTTACATTTCAAAGCCAAATATTGAGAAAAATCCAATCGGTAATAACACTTCCTCCTATTGTGTGCTTCTACACTTTTCCCAATAAATATGGTTTCCCTACATCAATCAATCAATCAAAAATAGTGTTTATTCAGCCAAATGTCATAAAGATACAATAAAACATAATTCATACAGTATAAAAGTAAATAGGTAAACATTAATAAAAAAATGCAAAATATATAAAAAGGATTAGGAAAGTAGGATACCTTTCCTGATACTAAACATTCTTTAAAAAAGCTGGACATCACTGCACTATTCACCATTTGTAAGAAAACAAGTGCAGATCTAACCTGGGTGAAATTCATTACTTGAGATAGGTTAACAAGTAGCAACACAGAGGAACACAATAAAAAGAACAAAATACAATGTTGTGCAGAGAACATTGTTTAGACAATCAAGGGCACACCACTTGTGTGGGTGGGCCTATTGCCTACGACATGAAAGGCCCCAAAATGCAAGGTGGAGATATCAAATTTTTGGCATGAAAAACAATCATTTTTGGCAATGTGGGTACCTGCGAAATTAGGGCCTGGGCTCGACTGCTACCCAAGGAAACCTATCAAACTCAGACATTTCTGAAAACTAGACACCCAGGGGTGTCCAGTGTGGTGTGACGTACGACAATACCACTACATGACACATATCACACTAAAATACAGCTCCAAAGGACAATGTTACATTTCACATATTTGTACATCATTTCACCAACCTTTTGCATAATTACACGAAAACAAATTATACGAAATTTGCATACCCCTTCCTTTTTGTTTAACCATGTTTTCCCTGGTGTCTAGTGAGTTTTTTGCCCCCCTAGGAGGGCAGATTGGTGGTAAATCCCTCCAATCTGCCCCAGCAGGGCTGAAAGACCGTTGCACCTGTTCCGGGGTGGGAACATAGTCTGATGCCTGGGTGAGCCACCACAACACTTCTTTAACTTGCCCTAATTTTCCCCTGGTGTCTAGTAGACTTTCTGCTTCGGGGTAAGCAGATCAGGGTAAAAAAAACAATTCCCCCTATGGGGGCATAAATGCTCTTGTGCTCATTCTGGGATTGGGGCATGGCCTCATGTCTGGTGGGCCACCAGTTGCCCCTTCTTTTTTTGGGCTGTAGTTGTCTTTCTGCCCCCCGCAAGGGCAGATTTGGGTTAATCCTCTCAATCTACCCCTGGGAGGGCAGAAAGATCACTCTGCCAGTTCTGGGGGTAGGCTTGGGCCAATGCCTGGGTGGGCACCCAAACCTTCTTTTTTGTACACTATTTTTCTCTGGTGCCTAGTGAGAAAAAACGCACTATCAATCCAAGGGACAGTAGACAGGTTATTGTGCCCACTTAGCTCTGGGAGCACAGCATGATGCCTGAATGAAATGCCCCACCCCTTCTTTTTTCAGCCTAAAATTCTCTGTGTCTATGGGGCCTTCTGCTCCCCCAGAAGAGAAAATTGTAGGTAAATAAACCCAATCACCCCATGGGGGCAAATAGACTGCTGCACCTCTTCTTGGGCAGAACATGTCAGTAGGCCACTTTGACCCCTTCTTTTTTCTTGCCTTTTTTCCCTGATTTTTAGTGAGCTTTCATCCCCTTGGGGGACAGCTTGTGAGTAAAATCCCCTATCTTCCGATCGGGAGCCCATTCTGGAGTGGGTACGCTGCCTGATGCCTAGCCAGGCTTTCCCCACCCCTTTCTTTTTGTTTGTGCATTGTGTGTAGTAGGCTTTCTGGCCCCCAGGGGCAGAATGGGGGTAAATACCATCTATCCACCACAGTTGGTGTGCAGATTGGAGATAAACCTTGTAATGTGCCCATTCAGGGGGGTAGAAAGACTGCTGCACCTATTTTGGAGTTGGGGCACAGCTCGATGCTTGGATGGGCTGCTCTCACCCCTTCTTGATCTTGTCTATTTTTCCCTGGTGTCTTGTGGGGTTTCTGCCTCTGGGGGAGCGGATTGGGATAACCATACTAATCCACTCTCAGAGGGAGCAAAAATACTGTTATGCTTATTCTGGGGTGGAAGCTCGGACCGATGCCTGAGGTGGCCACCCCTGCATTCTTTTTTTGGTTTAATATTCCCTGGTATCTACTGGACTGTCTGACACCTGGGACTGCAGATAAATACTGCCCCCAGTGGGCAGAAAGACTGTAGTGTTTATTCAGGGGTGGGACCCTTGCCCAGTGCCAGGGTGGGCCACCCTGACCCCCTTTTTTTTACACTCTTATGTCTGGCTGTCTTTCTGCTCCCTCAGAAGGACTGACTAGAGGTAACCTCCACTTACCCACACCCAGGTGGCAGAACAACTATGTTGCCTGTTCTGGGGTAGGGACATAGCCGAATGCCAGCTTGGGCTGCCCACAACTATTAATTTTTTTACACTTTTTTTCTGTGGCATCTAGTGGGTTTCCCCCCGTGAAGACCCCATATCCACCCCTTTGGGGCAGAAAACTGTGTGACTGCTCTGAAACGTGGTCATGGCCTGATGCCTGCAAGAGCACCCTCTGAGCCTTCTTTATTTTTTTGTCTTATACTTCCCTGATTTCTAGTAAGCTTGCTGCCCCCAAGAGGGCAGATTGGGGGTAAACCTCTCCCTATCTTCACTCAAAGGGGCAAAAATACTGTTGCACCCAGGGCTCGATGCCCGGATAAACTGCCCCCTTTACTTTTTTTTTTTGGTCCATGTTCCTCTGGTTTCAAGTGGACCTGCAGCCCCCCTAGAAGGGCAGATTGGGGGTAAGCACCTCCCAATAGCCCCCCACTGGGGCATAATGACAGTTTACTCATTCTAGGGTGAGTGCACAGCCCAATGTCTGCATGGGCCCCTACCACAACTTCTTTTTTTTACAATATTTTTTCTAGGGGGTTAGTGTGCTTTCTACCCCCCCCAGGACAGCAGAGTCAGGGAAAACACCTGCCAGAGTTGTCAGAAAGACTATTGGACCCATTCTGGGGTGGATGCATGGCTCGATGCCTAGGATGTCTACATAACCACCAATTTTTTAGCACTTTTACCCCTGGTGTGTAGGGGACTTTGTGTCCCCCCACCCCCAGGAGGACATATAGTGGATAAACACCCCTTATCAACCTGCAGGAAGCAGGATGACTGCTTCCCTGCCATGTGTTGAGGGCACAACCTGCTTTCTGGGTGAGTGACCACCAGACTTTCTTTTGGTCTATATTTCCCTTCTGTCTAGTGATCTGTCTGCACCTCCAGGATGGCAGGTTTGGGGTACACCCCTCCCAATCTGCCCCAGGGGGCAGAAAAACTGTTGTGCCTGTTCTGGAGTTGGTACATGGCCTGATGGCTGTGTAGACTGCCCCACTTCTTTTTTAGGTTTCTAGTTCCGTGGTGTCTAGTGGACTTCGTGCATCGCTCAGAAGGGCAGATTGGGGTAAACATCACCAATATGGCCCATGAGGGC
Source organism: Calotriton arnoldi (assembly GCA_963921515.1). Classification (NCBI taxonomy): domain Eukaryota; kingdom Metazoa; phylum Chordata; class Amphibia; order Caudata; family Salamandridae; genus Calotriton; species Calotriton arnoldi. Next base: position 1,322,015 of record CAWUFW010003852.1, on the reverse strand, counting down.
ATAAAGACTGTTGCACTCATTCTAGAGTGGGGGCCCAGCCCAAAGCATTGGTGCACTGCCCCTCCCCTACTTTTTCTTGCCCTCTTTTTCCCTGGTATCAAGTGGACTTTTTGTCCCTCATGCAGCAGATGGGGTTTAACACCCCTTATCTACCCCCTCGGAGGGCAAAAAAGAGATTTGTGCTGACTCTGAGGTGGGGCACAGCCCAATGTTTTTTTCGCATATTGTTCCCTTGTGTTTAGCAGCATTTCTGCCCTATGGAGGGCGGATATGTCCCTGGGGAGCAGAAATATCACTGCAGCCATTCTGGGGTGGGGGAACAGTGCAATGCCTAGGTGGGCTGCCCCCAACCATTCTTTTTTTTGGTCTGTTTTTTCCCTCATATCTAGTGGGCTTTCTCCACCCTTCGGGGGAAGATTGGAGGTAAACACTCCCTCTCCATGACACATGCCATGGAAAGACCATTGTGTCCAAGACCAGAGGGTACAGAGGCATATGCCTTGGGGGTCTATTCCCTCTTCATGACTATCTCCCTGGTCTAATGGAGAGGATCCCTGCTTGGCGACCGCATACCTGGTGCGATCGCCAACACGGGAACCATTAGGGAGAGTCAGCGCAGGAAATGAAACAACGCCCCCTCTCCAATATTTGCTCTGGCATGTTAATCAGTGCTCTGGGGGCAGAATTATGCCCCCGGGACCGATCAAAATTGAAATACGGGGTATGCTTTCGCTTTTGTTTTCATTTGACATCAGCGTGCTCTGCGCACTTGCATTACAGAAAAAAAATCATATTCAATACATGAGAGAAGCAATTCTCTTGCATTCTGACTTTTATTTAAAAAAAATAATGATTCTCGTGTCTTAAGCAGAAACATTTTCTTTTTGAGTACAGAGAACAACCCCTTGACATCCTCTGCACTAGAGGTATTGAGAAACCAGTATTTTGAAAGGTAATGCACAATTTCGAAATCAAATGCCACATATTTTGAAATATGTTCAACTAAGGGGCTATGAACAAAGTAAAAGATATTGAAAAAGATGAGCATATGAAGTGCTTGTAAGAAGCTGAGCAGCAGTATCAACATTAAATAAACATCCAAAATAAATAAATACATGAATGTCAACTGATCAAGAAAAAACTGTTAATAATTACTCTCAACACTGTGATGCCAATGTGCAAAGTTGTATTTGGTACAAACATATGCTATGACCAAATTTACCTTACTTACGCCTGGAGGAATTTACAAAAGGAATCTTAGTAGGTGTTTATTAATACAATAATTAATTTATTTATCTGTAGTTTTGTATAGCTTGAATTTAAGAAATCAAGTTATTGATTGAGGGGGGTGAAAACCCTACTCAAGCAACAACCACAATCCTTGTCAGGGTGAACCAAAATAGACACTAAATTAACTGGTGCTTAACCCTCTGGCAGCTTGGCACAAAAGCAGGAATCATCATTATAACTGAATTTGATTTTGTTTAAAATCATAAAAGCATTCAAAAAATGCAATAACAATACATTGAAAATGCAACATAGCAATTTTGCACAAGATTAAAAAAGACAAAAATAATGCATCAATAATACAGCGTAACGATCTAGCACAAGGAAGATTAAAATACACTACTGTGAACCATGTCTTGAGTAATACCCAAGGTCCACATTTTTTCTAGTATAAATTAAGGACCACCAATAGCTAGATACATTACAATAAATTAGTAAAGATATCAGTTGTAAAAGTAATAAATTTGGGTGACATTGATTACATTTGTATTCTCTTAGAATGGGAAAGGTAAGCACTTCCTTGATATCTTGTAAAATGTGTAAAAAAGCATTACATGCAAAGTGCTTTGATCGGATAGGCAATCACTCGGACACTTAGGTAAGGTATCAAAGCAATCATTGACTTAAGGAAAAGTTATACGTTGATGGACGATATTGAGTCGGAATCTTGTCAGGACAAACGTCGTTGGTGCTTGTAAACATGTTTAAGATAGGGCTGCATACCCTCGGTAGCATCATTTGATTTTTAATGACATCAGGTTTAACTAATTCTGCAGATAGCCTTTCTTCTTCATACAAGAATATGCAGCACCTTTTCAAACTCCCTCCTACTGATATGATGTAAAGAGTCATGGTTATTAAAATATTGCAGTCGGCCAAATTCCAGGCAAGTATGTCTTATTTATTTCAACCATGGAGTTTGTAGAGACAGCGCCGACTTAAGGCAGTCATTGGTAATCTTTCTATTTAGGGCGGTATCCTCAAAAGTCCAGATTTTATGCAGAAAAGCAGTCAGGCTTAACTTAGAAGTAAGGTGCAAAGTATTTATGCAGCACACAAACTTCAATAAAGTGAAAACACAACACAAGAAAAATCCAAAACAAATTTAGAAAAATAGAGTAAATTTGATAAATAAAATGATACCAGAATGACAAAAATCCAATCACTTGAACTGAAGTTATTGAATTGAAAAATGTTAGGTAAATGTAGCTCCTAAAAGCACAAAACACAACTCACAGTCATCTGTTCATGCTAGAACTGGGGAAAGTCACAAGTTCAGGCCGACTGTGATGGAGCGTGGGTCAGATACAGGGATCGGGTTAGTCCCAGTGAAAAAGTTACCTTCTCAAAGTCCTGCGTGAAGAGTCCAGAACTTCAGGATTTCTCCTTCTCTTGTAGAGTTCACTATGATGCCAGCCAAGAGTCCAGGATCTGAGGATGCACCTCTTGGGAATCAGGGACTCACTCTATGAGAGGCTAGTAGGGCTCAGGCAGGTCCAGTTGTAGGTCCATGCAAGACCAGTTGCTGCCGGACAGCTGGGCAGTTTGGGAGGCCTCTGAAGCTTCTTGTGTCCCTGTCGCTCAGAACAGGAAGTCAGTCAACTGAACTTTGGAGTCACTCAGGTAGCCTGGGATGAAAGGAGCAGGACCAATCTTACTTCACAGAGAACAAAGCAGGCTTCAAGCAGCAGGGCTGTCCTCTGGGCAACAAGCCTGTCCTTCTTCTGTAATGCTCGCAGGTCCAGGAGTATAATGAAGAGTGGTACATGAGGTCCAATATTTATACCTTGTGTCATCCTTTGAATGAATGAATGAATGGGGCACTTCTTAAGTGCACTGTCACTCGTAGATGAGCATCCTGGTGCTGTACTGTGTAGCACTGCAAACTGCCAGGGGAATTTTGTAGGCGCCCCCACATCTGGTTCTGGAAAGTTCTTCCCTTCCCCTGCCAAGGCTCCAAGAAGTCTGGGGTGACAAAAGTCTAGTGTCAGAATCTGTTGTGTGTTGGAGGCAAACCCTTAGAAATGTAAGTGGGGCAGGGAACTGCTTTGCCCCCAACCATCCTGGCAGAATGGCCCATCCTGCCCACATCTAGTCCCCTATTGTTCACTGTCTGGGCCAATACGCATTCTTAATGGGGGAGCCATTAACAGGCTCAGGCAGCTGGAAACTCCTAGAAGGTCTTAGATGATTTTGGCCAGGAAAATAACAACTATCTAAAAGTGTCATTTTCATAATTGTAATCTAAAATCCAACTTTCTGATTAAAGAGAATTTTTAATTACAATTAATTTAAGTCCAAGCATGATATTTCTACCAGCTCCCAATCTAATGTTAGAAGTTATTAAATGCAATAATATAACCTAATGTTATTCGTAGGGAGGGATAAGCCTTACAATAGTGAAAAACAAATTTAGGAATTTTTCAATACCAGGACATGTAAAACTTAAAAACACAAGTCCTATTTTTTAATACAATGCACTCTGCCCTATAGGTATTTAGGACCTAACTTAGGGGTGACTTATATGTATTAAAAAGGAAAGTGTAGGCCTGGCAAAAGGTTTATTTTGCCAGGTTGAAAAGGCAGTTTTAAAACTTCACTACAGGCTGCAATGTTGCTTGGAGTCAAGTTTTAAACTGCCACTTGAGTTGGTGGCACAATGAGCTCTGTAGACTCACTAGTAGTATTTCATTTACAGGACCTGGGTACATGCAGTTCCACTTTAATAGGAACTTACAAGTAAATTATATGTGCCAATCAGGTGTAAGCCAATGTTACCATGTTTTAAGGAGAAAGCACATGCACCTTAGCACTAGTTAGCAGTGATAAAGCGCACAGAGCCCTAATGCCAACAAAAGCAAATTCAGAAAACAGGAGGAGTGAAGACAAAATGTTTGGGGGTGACCCTGCAGAGAGGGCCATGCCCAACAGTTAAATAGACCCAACTGGGTATCAGAACATTTTACATTTACTAGTTACTAGTATCGATTCAGAACAATAGGTTGAGAATGGATCCATGAAGAGTGCTAAAAGGTACAGAGATCAAGTCAGGAAAAAACTTGCTTATATACCAGGCATGAATCTGTGCAAAATAAGAATTCAGTGTCACTTCAAGACAATGAGGCGGAGGCCTCTAGAAATTCATAGTTACAGGTGTGTTGTATTCCTCTTAGGGTGTCCATAACGGGCTTTCCAGTATCATGTCCTTATATAGGCACAATTCGCCCTGCCCTTATATAGGCATAAAATCCCAGCCCTTATTTAGGCATTAAACCATGCACTCCAAATACAGGCATGGTCTCCGACATCCGTCCACCCTAACGTCACAACGAGTACATGAAGAACAGACCCTTAGGCTGCGGGAGTTTCCCTAGTCCAGGACTATTGATTTCTTCAAGGACTCATATATTATGCATGAACCGTTATTCCTTAGGGGTTCATTCATGACGTCTTTTCGCTGTCCGACTCACGTCAATACTAAACATTCCTAGGTACTCTCAGGTATAAATATACCTTCCCTAGCCCTTGTAAACTAGAGGAGACCTCGACTTCAGAGGAGCCCGTTTCCCGGCCTGACGCACTGAGAAGACGCTGTCATCCCTGCACGCAGAGAATCCAGCTTCCAGTGATCTGACTTCCTTGCGGGGTGCTGGAGTTCGAGTCTGGCAAAGAGATTCCTACCTCTCTCATTCTTCAGGTATGGAGCTGATAAGAACCTAGAGGGACTCTTGGCATACTAGGCATACTAGGCTTAACATACTCTTAGTATACCATAGTAAGGAATACTTCACCTACTTCATACCTCTCCCTACACCTAGGATTAGGTTAGGTACATTGGGGTAGAACTAGATTAGAAACGCATCGTATGAGTACTCGCATTTTTAGTCTGTGTTATTTATGTAACAGCATATGTACTAAAAGATAATGCTATCGCAGTATTATTTATTTCTACTGCTCACACTGTACATTATTTATCTCGCATACTGTCTTGTGATCATAACAGCACATTTAACATACACCAGAAACAAGACTGTTCAATAAATCTTTTATTGAAAACGCCCGTCTATTTCTTTCTGTGTAAATTGGAGAAAACTAAGCATTTTTTTTTTTTTTGGGGGAGTTTTATATAGCGCCTACATGACCCGAAGGGTATCAGAGCGCTTTACAGCAGCATACATGAATAGAAACATAAACATTAGAGTACAGTGAACTAGTATCTAGAGTACTGGAGGTCAACATAGATCGAGTTCATTGGCCAGATGCAGAGAGATGACGGTTGAGGAGAAATTCTTTTAGTTGTCTCTTGAAGATGAAGCATGCACGATTGAGCTGAGTGAAATAGTTATCTATTATTTCCACGACTCTGGGACACGTTCTGATTGTAAAGGGAAACACAGTGGTCATGTTTTACGGCTGCCAGAAACTACTCCCTTCTTGTTGTCAAGGAGTTTCTAGTGGCCTCTGAGCTAGCTGGCACAAGTAATTAAGTTTAATATACTCGATAGGGACATACTGACCTTAGTCCTATGTCAAACCTATAGGATATATTATTCCAATGCGCAGAGCCTATTAGGGAAATAGGAGCTACACTACATGGCGCCCAACGGTTTGGTAAGGCGGTAATTCAACGTTAGATACTGAGTAACTCAGCCGTGCTTTTTTCTCTCAAAGACCCCTACCCATATACTTCAAAAGACGTCTGGAGTGGGCAGGGTTCAGTATCCACCATGGCTACATAGGGAAACACCCTATATATTAGCTGTTTGGTTTGCTCAACGTTGAAGGATACAGTGTTCCAAAATATTGTGCACCTTATCTTTGTTTCCTTGAAACTTGTTCTACATTTTTCAAAAAACAAAATGCCTGAAAACGACAATAACACTGGAAACGGTGGAGCTGCGGCTGATACAGCCCAAGCAGCAGTTTTTAACTTTACAGGTTTAAATGAAACTGAGGAGGGTGTTATAGACATCCCTCAAAACTTAAGAAGAGCCATCACTCTAAAACTTATAAAACATGGCCTACCACCAAGAGGAGGTAGAGCAGTTTTCGTGATAGAGGCACATGAATCCTTTCAGACAGAGGTATTCTATTCATGGGTAATACTTCCTGAATGCAATCCAATATCACACACATTTCACTTCTACAAAGAAGATGATCCACCAGAGGAATACATTCCTTTCGAGGATATTGAAATTCCATTAACATACCAGGAGCATCAGCTCTGGTTTAAAGGCGCCCTAAAACATCACAAAAACATTACTAGGCTCGGTCCACTAGGTAGACCAGGAGCAACATGGCCGATTTTAGCCGGCTATACACCTCATCCTGAACTGGATATAATGTCAGATGAGGAACTACTTACTCAAATACAAGAGTTAATAAAAATCTACAGACAATTGGTCCAATATGTCATGCAGACTTTTACAGTCCAGCAACCATTAACACTTCCAAATCCAACTCCCCAACAGGGGAATACACTACAAATTACACCACAGACTCTATACGCAGTCATGGGTAAAATGCCCACAAAACGTGAGCAAATTCCGTTCTGGATAGCTCAAAAAATTACTCAAATCGAAGCAGTATTTCCAAATACTAGCCCGTATGAGAAACATAGAATCCTAACAATCAGTTTACCAATGGGGATCACACCACAACTGGAAGACTGTACCACTTGGGGCTCAGTCTTTGTTGCCATCTATACTAAAACACATGGCATTCCGTTAATTGCGGTAATACCTGATGTCCTCAAACAAATTCAAAATGAATACGGGGCAGAGCCTGCTCTAAATTTAGGTATGAAGTTACTGAAAAATTTTGACCAGGTCTCAACAATAATATTATCTAATATTAAAGGAGAGGCAGCAGCAGTTGCGATCCGCCAAAAATTAAGGGAATTCGATGTTACAGAACATCAAACTGAGCTACCCAGAATAATAGAACAATCTTATGCAGAATTAGGCAGAGATAGTTTGGGTGGAAGACCAGTGAAGCCGAAACTATCTGAAAGTCCTGAGAAGGACTCAATTAAACAAACTCCTACATCTTCTAAAAAGAAGTGGGAGTCTACTAAACAAAATCAAACGAGAAACGTTCTCAATCCCGAGGTAGGTCTCCTCAAAAGGAGCCCTCTGAAAGGAGGTATAACCTCAGGAATAGGGATAATTTGAGAAAACCTGATAGGTATCAAGATACTGATACACGTTCCTCTCGTCCCTTTCAGATCTCATCACAGACTTCGGAAAGAAGAGGACGAACAGAACACAGAGAAGAACGCGTGAAATCGAAAGACGACAAACACGCTCCAAAAACTAAAGTAAAACCTCAATTCTCCAAAAGAAAGTAGCAGGTCTAAAAATCAGACATGCCGAGAATACTGAGAACACAACTCAAGAACGGAGAATGGGCTCAGACCATGCTGGACAGTGCAGCAGAAGTCACAATAGTTCGCCAGAACCTGAGGGAACTTCTGGAGATAGTGGACTTGAATGAGTACATCACAGTTGAGACTGTAGACACCAGGGTTAGTACTCCACAAAAGTTATTTGAAATAACACTCCGGATGGAGGGAGACAAACCTAGACAGGTGAAAGCACTTTTTTGGGAAAGACTATCAAAGGGCTATGACATACTTCTAGCAGAAAAGGACTGGCCACCACAATTTGTCAGGGAGTGCCTACATGGCGAGGACATTATTATGCCTGCCTTCTCCAACCATATTCCAATACACCTAAAATATACATATGCCAGGAAATGGGCAGTGGCCCAGGCCCCAGCATTATATAAAAATCATGTAGGATGGGATGAGGACTCACCTCACCATAAAATACATCTGAAACATGAACCAACTGCACAACGGCAGTACCCAATAAAGCAAGAAGCTAAAAAACAGGTCAGGGAGATCTTAGATCAACTTGAATATCAAGGGGTGATTGAAACATGCACCTCCTCGATGAACAATCCTTTGTTTCCTGTCTCCAAACCAGACAATACATATCGTCTAGTTTTGGACTACAGACACCTAAACACTTGTTCTAAAACTTTTGCAGTGCAAAATGCACACAGCACAGCATTAATGAATAACATTGTGCGTAAAAATATAAAACAACATTAGACATCTCAAATGGTTTCTTTTGTCAAAACATAGCACCTGAAAGCAGGTACTTAACAGCATTCTCCATAATGGGGACCCAGCGTCACTTTTGTCGACTCCCACAAGGGTTCAAGAATAGTCCCAGTTTATTCTCAGCGAGGGTAATGGAGTTGCTACAAATTTATGACAATGAGGCATTGTCCTATGTCGATGACATATATCTGACAGACGATGACCTGGAAAAACACTTGAACAGGGTGAGCACCATTATACTGGGATTCGCCTCTGAGGGCTACAAGTTCAACTTTAAAAAGTCCAGAATTGCCCATCTCAATGTCCTATTTCTAGGATATGAACTTTCAAGTGAAGGCAAGAGGTTGGCAGCTAACTTTTTAGAAAAATGTGCGCTGCTCCAACCTCCAAATATGCTAAAAAACTTACAATCCATCCTGGGTTTCCTAAATTTTGGAAGAACATACATTTTAAATTACGTAGAAAGGGTTAAACCTCTCTACGCATTAATCAAACTTGATTTTTCGATCAGAAACTGGACACAGGAACACACAGAAATCTTGCGTTCACTACAAGCTAACATGTTAGCAACAAATCACTTACAAACACGCGTAAGTCAACGCAATTTGGTGATCCGAATAATTTCGGGTCAATGCGGATTCACCTACTTAACTTTTAATGAGGGTGAGAAAATACCAATCGCATACAAATCCCATTTGTACACACAAGCGGAAATGCGCTTCAGTTCAACTGAAAAAATTCTAACAGCAGTTCAAACCGCTGTAGCAAAAGAAAGAGCCTTAGCCCAAGGGAAACGCATTATTGTCGTAACCCCAGTACCAGCTTTAGAAGCGGTCACAAAAGCTAGCATTCCAAATGCTAAAGCATTACATCCAAGATGGATACAATGGGTTAATTCTCTTGCTGCAACAGATGTTGAATATATTTTTGATCCAGATTTAAAAACACAAGCATTCCTACAATATGAACATGAATGTCCCCTGCCTACTGAAATTCTGCCTCTCGATCAGTACGAATTCATAATTTACACTGACGGATCCGCACAACCCGCAATAGGAAGTAAGCAAGCTTACAGTGCAGCGTGTGCAATCGTTAAAGGTCGCATGCGGAATGGCATCTTCAGACCTATGGTCACAAAAACGCAGTCTCTAGGAGATTGTACAGCTCAGCGAGCTGAACTACAAGCATTCAAACTGGCACTTGAAAGTACAGATCGAGAATTCCTCACACTAATAGTGTGCGATTCCTTTTACTGTGTTCAGTCGTATAATGACTATATACAAAACTGGCTTGAAAATGGTTTTAAAGATGCGAAAGGTGGCACAATAAAGCACAAAATGCTTTGGGAACAAGTAGTTCAGTTGAAAAACGAACTACCAAAGGCTCACGTGATCCACACACTGAGTCATCAACGTGATGGCGTTCACGTTGCAGGGAATTCATTGGCTGATGAAGCCGCAAAGGGGGCTGTGCAGACGGCTTCCGTAGCTGCGATCACTCGTTCCAAAACAAAAATAGACGGTGAGATAATGTTGGCTGTCAATGCTTCAAGCAAAGGCAGCAGTGCAGCGTTACCAAAAAGTTTCCACTCAAGTACTCTTATGTAATTGATGCGAACAACGTTCCTTTTGCTCGAATCCCTGGAGTGGGGGATAGGGTAATTCCAAACATGGAACGTAGAGCAGCCTTCATTTATGAAACACATTTGGGGAAGGGTCTGTCACATCAAGGGATCTCTAAAACAATTTTGACATTAAAAGAGATGTACTGGTGGCCTGGAATGAATACAGAAATTCACATATTCATCAACAACTGCTTAGACTGTAAATTACAGCGAGAGAGCCACCAGACACCATGCAGCGAATGCGGCAACACAGTGCAGACACCATTGTTAGACAGCATTAGACTATCTACGCACCTGCGTCCTACTGGACAAAGGCATTCCCACAAATACTGAATTTAGGTTCCTATGGTTATGGCCTCAGCGCTCAGCTGACGCTCTAACTGTTATAAAAGATTTGCGAGTCTTTATCGGCATATACGCAATAGGCACGCTACATTCTGACCAGGGTCCTGCGTTTAGCTCTAGGGCTTACAAAGAAGCCATGGCCAGTCTGGGCGTTGCATTGCGGTACTCCTCTCCATTCCATCCTGAGGGAAATTCTGTTGTGGAAAGGAAAAACCGGGAAATAAAGCAGTCTATAACAGCTAGAGTATTAGGTTCGGGTGACGGGTGGGTCAAACACCTTAGTGGGGTACAGCGCTCTTTGAACAACCTGCCAAGAAGTTCTCTAGGGGGGGTCACTCCATATGAGGTCCTATTTGGGACAAGAATGTGGGTACCGGACCTTGAACACGTAGGCACAGTGGTGGAAAATAAACCTTTTGATATCAAAGATCGGTTGGCTGTTTTACAGGACTTAAACAAATTAAGAACGAAACAAAGCAACGTATTCCTACAGCCAACCACCACTGGGGATCAACCGGCTGTCCCAGCAAGGCCTGTCTGGATTCCAAAAGTTGGGGATCTAGTCAGAGAAAAATTGCGGACAAGAAGGAATTTGGACCTTCTTACAGACAACCAGTACCTGTCCTAGCAGTTCAAGGAACAAGAACAGTACTTCTGCCGCCCCTTGCTGGAAGAAAGGAGAAAAGATTTGTGTCCATCGACCTGATCAAACCACAGTATGTGGCCAATACTAAATAGTAGGCCTTGTGGACTCCGACCTAGTAGCAGACGCACTCCTCTCGCTACTATCCAAGAGGTTCAGACTGAAAGACTGATAACCATCGAGAATTCAGCTGCAACTGATGAAGGACTAAGCAACAACGCTATGGAACTCATCCCTCTTGACAACCAAGTAACAGTTCGTCCAAATACACCTGTCTACACCAACGTAGCACGTGATCGACTGGTTACAGTGATTTCTACAAATCCTGATGCAATTCCAACAATTGATAGGACTGCTTCTGGCTATTTCATTGACTTTGATACGTTCTCAGAAGATCCGAGTGAACCTGAAACGACGCCAGCATCATTCGAATTCAAGCAGCAAGTACAAGACTTTCTTCACTTTCTAAAAAAGACTTATTTGGTTTCTCCATGGATTGAACTCTGGATTATATCTGGACTTTTTGTTTTCCTGCTCTGGCTAGCTTTGGTAACAACTGTGAGCGTGCTTATAAGTGGCAGATACGTCCATGTGAACACTGAAGGAAAAGACGTAAACGTACTTTTGAAACCTCATAAATCTTCCCATCGTGAAGCAAGAGACTTGTCATCAGTGAACATCACAGCTGTTCCTATACATGATGGTATAGTGTGGGACAAAACAGATTTTGAAATATTCGGTCCGACGGAACAATTGAACATTCCACATTTGTTTAAAATTTCACTAAGTGATCTAATTACGTCCAGTACCTATTCAGATGACTGGGACTTTGAGACTGTAAATGATATAATGTTTGACCTAGAAAAATCTGCTGCATTTTCTAAAAATGAATATTTAGAGGGTTCATCAGACTATGAACAACTGTATTGTTATAACCACTATGGTCATCATTATTTGCATAAAACTGCATATCCAAGAAATGTGTTTATGTTTAACCAATGGGAACATTGTCCTACACCACCTAAAGGTAGTTCAAAAACATTTGCTAGTAAATTTCCATATTTTTCAGGTTACAATACATCTGATCCAGAAATGTTTTACTATAAAAATGTAAACAAGACAGGACTGAAAATTATGTTGACAAATACAAAACAGATTTACTCTGAATTATTTAATACCCAACTGTCTAGACAGGGTTTCGACTTTTGGAAAGACACAATAGACACAAAAACTGTGTGGGGTACTTAAGATTGGCAAGTGCAGGGGATAGAAGCTTTATTTTGAGCCTGTATCATCCCTGAACAAATAATGTTTATGAATGAAACAATCCAACAAACATCTTGTCTTGGATTAGCCAAGATCAAAGATATGAACACACCTTCTGTACCAGCACCTGCAAAAAATAACGAAACACAGGAAGTGGTGACAGTTGACAATATACTACAACTCAACAGATCTAATCCTGATTGGAAAAAATGGTTGATCTGGCCCACAGACATGAATAACTGTCAGGAAAGATTCCTGAATAAAACTCAGGGCTTTACTATTAATAGGCCAGACCCAAGATATGTCCAAAGACAACATCCGGGGGTAGTAACAACATACAGTGTAGGAAAATTATGCCTCGATTGGCTGCATAAGTCTACACTACAGGATGTGAAACAACACTTAACCTTACTTGCAAAAGACGCAGACCTTAGGGATTTCTTGCTTGGACCAAGAAAACCGCGTCAAAAACGTTTCATATATGCCAGCATTTATGCTGCCTACAATGAAGCATGGAAGGTATCACAGATGGAGGCTGCAGAACGAATACGTGAACTTGATCGTATTAATTTAGAGAAAACACTCTCTGTGGTCGACCATGGGTTAACAACTTTGTCCTCCAGAATATATTCACTGGACGGCATTGTATCCTCTGCTATCGACATACTAGAACAAGATTTGGCGATGTTACAACAAGGCCAATCTCAATTACGTTCTATTATGTTATTAAGCTGGACGCTGCAATCTTTGCGAGCTGGCTATGTGCCTTGGCGTTTTATCAACACAACGGCTCTGTTTGCAGAATACAATCTCACTGATAAACAGATCGAATTGGCACAAAGAGGAGCAAGGTATACAGTGCTGAGCATTGAAAAACTGGATAAATTACCATTCACAGTGGCAGAAAAACCAGCTACAGAATGGGTTATTCATGGCAAAATAACATTACCTGTGAGTACTTTTCAGTTTCAGTATTGCCTCAGACAAATGCAAGCAGGCAAATATGAAAGGTTGGGTAAGGAATACATTAAAACATCTTGGGATTTACTGTATACATTTAGATGTTGGAGTGGGGATCGTGAAGTGTTTTTGAGCGGTACAAACTGTAAACGTGCACTAAGCGGTTCGCTTATATGTCAGGACATTTCCTTACACGGGGCTTGTAATGGTTCTGTGGCAAATTTGTCTTGCCATCAGCAGGGTACACCAGCTGCTGTGATTAATACAACGTTTGGACAACTTTCTAATGGGAGTTACCTCATGTTGAATGATCAGAGTTGCTGTGGCATGCTGCCAGGCATCCCATAACTAGCAACGGTCAACTCCAGGGTCACTTGCTGTATGCAAGTATTGTTTGCCCCAATAGACACAGTCAGGGAGTCGCCTCTATGGCCTTCACTGAACGTCTCTTTTATAAGATTTGATACTTTAAGCAGAATGAAAGTCATGCTTTTACAGCAAACAGTGCCTTTGACCTCGGCCAAAGAAACCTATGATCTACAAATAGCAAGGACTTCGGCTGAGATACAGACTTTAATACGTACAAACTGCCCTATACATTTCGTAGAAATGATATCACGTATCTTCAACATGTCTGATACAACTGGAATTGTACATGTATTTAAGAGCATCTGCTCCGGTCTGTTAGCACCTTTCCAGGCAATACTCGGAATCATCCCGAACTTTGCACATTCGGTGTTTGGTGGCATACCATTAATTCTAGCACTTGTTGCCGGAATTCTATTTCTCTTCCTGCTATTGAGCTATGGCCAGCCTATTCGCCGACATCACTCCGAGCGAAATGGAGAAAGCTCTCCTTGAAAGAAAGTGCCGTGAGCAAATAGTAGAGCTTTTGGGCATAAATCGTCTATGCGACCTTAATAAAACTTGGTTCCTGTCATTCAGACCAATCTGGCAAGATTGCATCTTACCTGTTCTACGATGCCTGCTATGCGGTGTAGAATGCGTGTTGGACACCTGTCTAACATTTCCATCGGATACGCCAAAGGATGTCGATACTCTGCTGGACCAGATAACGGCCCATGCTATGTGTTGTCCCCAGAGGCTTCCTATCCTGATGTCAGCATTCATTGAGATCTCACAGACGCTTCCGGCTGCTGCTGAGGTACGAGAAAGAACTACAGGCACACAGGTAACAACGGACGCGAACATTGCTGCTGCGACCAATGCTGAAAGCGATGCTTCCCATCTCTGTGCAATTAATCTGCTTCACGGGGTGTTCCAACTCACACCAACTACAGTGGACGATGTTTTGCCTATAGAAATAGATGATCTCATGTTTACACCAGACCCGTAAACTGACTCTGATTCAGCATACAGTGTTCCAGAGATGCAGTAACAATTTGGCCTTCATTCTACAAAAACTTGGAACTCTACCAAAATTGAACTTTTCCCCATTTTTCGAACGAAAATGGCACTTCAATCTGCTTAAAGTAGAACTAGCCTTATAGTACAGGCTTGGCGGTCCTTCCACAGACATTTAGTCAACTTATGTGTCTAAAAACAGTTCATTGATTTTCATGACATGAAATGACTTTGATTTTTGAACAACTTATCGATCATTTTTTTGTCACATGTAAATATTACTGCTTATTTCATTCCAATTGCATTTTATTTTCAAAACTATATGCCTGAAATGAAAAGCTGTTGCTTCAAATGTACAGTACCTTTTGCATTTTTTATTATGTTTTTTAATATTTTTAAGAAATATTTTTTTAATTATGCGGTGCTCCATTTCATGTTTAGCATTTTAAATGTTTAGCATTTTAGTATTATCGTATACACGAAAGTGGAGTGGGTGTTGTATTCCTCTTAGGGTGTCCATAACGGGCTTTCCAGTATCATGTCCTTATATAGGCACAATTCGCCCTGCCCTTATATAGGCATAAAATCCCAGCCCTTATTTAGGCATTAAACCATGCACTCCAAATACAGGCATGGTCTCCGACATCCGTCCACCCTAACGTCACAACGAGTACATGAAGAACAGACCCTTAGGCTGCGGGAGTTTCCCTAGTCCAGGACTATTGATTTCTTCAAGGACTCATATATTATGCATGAACCGTTATTCCTTAGGGGTTCATTCATGACGTCTTTCGCTGTCCGACTCACGTCAATACTAAACATTCCTAGGTACTCTCAGGTATAAATATACCTTCCCTAGCCCTTGTAAACTAGAGGAGACCTCGACTTCCCTTGCGGGGTGTTGGAGTTCGAGTCTGGCAAAGAGATTCCTACCTCTCTCATTCTTCAGGTATGGAGCTGATAAGAACCTAGAGGGACTCTTGGCATACTAGGCATACTAGGCTTAACAAACTCTTAGTATACCATAGTAAGGAATACTTCACGTACTTCATACCTCTCCCTACACCTAGGATTAGGTTAGGTACATTGGGGTAGAACTAGATTAGAAACGCATCGTATGAGTACTCGCATTTTTAGTCAGTGTTATTTATGTAACAGCATATGTACTAAAAGATAATGCTATCGCAGTATTATTTATTTCTACTGCTCACACTGTACATTATTTATCTCGCATACTGTCTTGTGATCGTAACAGCACATTTAACTTACACCAGAAACAAGACTGTTCAATAAATCTTTTATTGAAAACGCCCGTCTATTTCTTTCTGTGTAAATTGGAGAAAACTAAGCATGCACGATTGAGCTGAGTGAAATAGTTATCTATTGTTTCCACGACTCTGGGACACGTTCTGATTGTAAAGGGAAACACAGTGGTCATGTTTTGCGGCTGCCAGAAACTACTCCCTTCTTGTTGTCAAGGAGTTTCTAGTGGCCTCTGAGCTAGTTGGCACAAGTAATTAAGTTTAATATACTCGATAGGGACATACTGACCTTAGTCCTATGTCAAACCTATAGGATATATTATTCCAATGCGCAGAGCCTATTAGGGAAATAGGAGCTACACTACAGGTGGGGACTTGGACACCGCATCAAGTCGATTCATTTGGAAGTGGTGCTAGAAGAGCTAGAGTTTACGTTCAGGGGATATTCCTCAGTTGCAGTGAAAGGGAGTTCCAGATTCTCAGACCACTCTGGAGAATGTCTGATTTAGCGTTTTAATTTTCTTGAACTTTGGTGTTTCACAGAAGAAGACGTTTGTGTTGCACATGGAGGGCGAGGCTTTTGAGATGACTAGTTTCTCTGCTACATAGGTGGGGTGACATCATGGAGGAACGTATAGATAATGCAGACCAGTTTGAAGGTGCTCCTCATTTAATTGTGAAGCCAATATAGAGAGAGATAAGAATAGGGATACTATGATTTGTTCCCCTAGTACCAGATATTAGCCAAGCAGTTACATTAAGACCTGCTCTTTAGGGGGCTAGGTGTGAGCTTGGAATCCACAACAAGAGGGAGATGTCATAGTGCAGTCTTGAAAGGACTATAATTTTGACAACAGATTGGAGCTTCTCAGCACAGATGAGGGATTTAATCTCAGAAAGGTGTCTGCTTTTGAACGGGACAGTTTTTGTTAATATGAGCTTGCAAGGAGACGTTGTTGAAGGTGAGGAGTAGGAATTTGGTGCTGCTAACAGTAGCAGGTTTACAGTCCAGCAGCTTGGAAGCATTGATCCAGGTTGAACTGGAGTGGAGCATTTAGGGGGGTAGATTAGGAGGAACTCTGTTTTCAAAGGGTTCATCTTCAAGCAATGATGAGACATTCAGGACATGAGGGTATTGAGAGTGGTTGACAGGGCTCTGATGTCTTCCAGAGAGGGGACTTTGAGATACAGCTGTGTATCGCCTGCGCAGAGGTGGAAGGTTAGATGTTGGGTTGCCTCTTGATGGTCCTATGAGGCCCCATTCATATATCAACAAGCTTAGAGGAAAGAATAGATCACTCTGGGACTCCTTGAATTAAAGGAGAGGAAATCAAAACAGAGTTACCAAGTTTTATCTGCTGGAAGCTATTGCATAGGTAGGATTCAAACCATCTCAGGATAGTATTTCAGGTTCCCATCCATAGTTCAAGGGTTTTCAGGAGTGTCGCACATGTTTTTTGTTAGGCTCTTTTAATTTTTGTAAGTTGCACAGCATGATGAAATTACATCAATTTTGTAGGGCAACAAGCATGCATTGCTGATTCTTGGTACAACAGTTCAAAATTATCTCCTGAGGTAAACATAAGACCACACTATCTGCATTTTCTGTTGCATCAAACAGCCGAACAAGGACAGTGAGATAGGAATTTAAGTAAGGATTTACATTTTGCATAGCAAGGTGAACCCACAATGGAGGCTTTTTGTCCTTAGAGCCAGACCCTTTTGGTAGGAGATTTGTCAATATATACACTATATCATTGCGATAATTTAAAGCATTAATCGAGTTTTTCAGGATTTGTGGGGTAAAGGGCACTGCCCCAATGTATCACAACTCTTCTTTTATCCATAGGTAATACCATGGCAGTTTACCTCCTTATTTTTGTTGGGATCTGAATATGTCTTACACAATAATGCCTTCAAGGGTGAGCGGTCCAGCTGCTGACTATTCATCTGCTCCAAAATCCCAAATATCTCTACCTAGCAGAATTTCCATTGCATATCAAATAATATTAAAGCAAGGTCTGCTTCCCATACCTGCCCTGTTGTACTTGATGTAAGGGTGCAGTTGCTTTTTTCTGCTTATATAGTGTGGAGGCTATATTGTGCAGGCTAGGGGATTGCAGTGTCATCATTAAAGTAGGAAAATCCTCCAGCTCATCTGGGAAAGTGCAGAGGATATCTTTTAGGGTGCTATGTAATCTATAATATAAAAATGTATTTAGTAATTTTACTGGGGTGTCCTCTCCTCATAATATTGCCAAGTCTTTGAGTTCCCCATTAAGGAGCAGGTCACTCAGAACCAGGTTTTCCAAACCATGTGACTGGGAGGAATGAGATGCAGCCAGGGGTCCTTTTCAACTGGGGTTAGAGGTGACTAAATCTACTCCCTACTCATATTTTGTGCCAGTTTGTGCCATGCATATGAAGAGCACTTAGCTATGCCCAGCCCCCTCCCATGGTCTTTCCTGTCTCTTACACCGTACAGTACAGTGGGTAGTGAGAAAGAATGAGCTGTTTCTCTTTCTTTTGCCCTGAGATGTGGAGGGTCCCACAGACTTTCTGTTTATAAAAGGGCAAACTGCACTTGGGCGGCATGGCAATATGAATTTGGGGCTTCCAGTCCTTCTCTCACATATGTATAAATATGTAATATCATCCAACTCATTTTATTGGTTTATTGATCTGCCTACGTATGTGTAATAATGACAAATTTTAAGGCGGCAAAAAAGGCCCTCATCGGGCTATTGGAATATTAAGAAATAAACACAAGAATCTAGAAAGTCCTATCATTGTCATTGACACAATGAGACCTGCTAGGGAGACTAGAAGTCTATTCCATCTAGCAATGCTTCGGCCAAACAGATCCCCAGAGACCCCATAATTATAGTTGAACACCACCGCATGATCACGATGAACCATGATTCCCAGATACCTCACTGGATTGTCAATCAATTTTAGGGGAAATGCTGAGATAATCTATGGCATTTTTTTCATTATGGGCCCAATTTATCTTTAGGCCAGAGAAGGTGTCTCCGTGGCGCACAGCAGCTGATTTCAGCGCAGGCACTAGGGAGAGGGGTGAAGAGTGCCTTAGTTTAGTAAATTTTACACTCGCCTCCTCTCTCCTTTTCACGCAGCGCTGTATTTATGGCTGCTGCACTGTGCCTTGTGAAAAAGTAGTAAATCTCCCCCTATGTCTACAGACTGTAAA
Source organism: Calotriton arnoldi (assembly GCA_963921515.1). Taxonomy (NCBI): domain Eukaryota; kingdom Metazoa; phylum Chordata; class Amphibia; order Caudata; family Salamandridae; genus Calotriton; species Calotriton arnoldi. The sequence goes on along the minus strand of CAWUFW010003852.1, from coordinate 1,302,923 downwards.
CTACTATATAGTTAAAACCATAACTGAAGATGTGAAAGACTGATGCTCTTCTGGAAGTAGCTAGTATCCCAACTTTAGTGCAAGAACATAAACATTTAGCATCAACAGAAATAACTAAGTAAGAAGTTGAGCTCATAATAAATCTACTTAAATATGGTAAAACACCCAGATTGTATAGCTTTCCAACTAAATTTTATAGAACATTTAATATGGAAGTGTGACAGCTTCTTGCAAAAGTTCATAACAAAATGCAACTAAAAGGTTGTAAGCTGACCACCATGGAATCTTCTGTCCTAAATGAAATTCTTAAACCTGCTAAAGACCTAACCTTGTATTCCAGTTATTTTTCTACATAATGTATATTTTTAGATTCTTTACTGCATTCGAACATTAAGAAAGGAAAACAGCACATCAAAGTCAGACTGGTTTTATTAAATATGTTTGGGCATACAAGCCTATATACACATCTTGATGTACTGCATATGTGTAATAAATCAGAAGTCTCAAAATTTGTATCAGAAGTGTTAAAGCATTCAGCTAGGAATGATGGTCCTCTATATTCAATACTCTTAGACATGTCAGATTTCTGAAAAAACTCATATCTATTTTTACAATACTGAATACTGAAACTAAGGTGCAGATACTGACCAAAAGAATTATTAGAACCAAAGCTTTTATTTAGAGACAGCAACTCATCATGGATGTGTCAGAAAGCAAGTAGCACTGTTGTCTGAACTCAACGGGAATTAAGAAGAATTACACACTTTTCCAAACTCACAGTGAAACATACACATTAACAATATGTTGGTTAACCGCAGAACTAAAGGAAAGAGATAGGAATAAGAGGAAAAGAGAGACTGGACATTGCCACTCTAACTCGTTTATCTGCTGGCACAGAATGTACATCTGTTGTAGGTGACATCTAAAGAAAAGTGAGATATCTTTAGTAATGAAATTGTGATTGTTAATCATATATTTCTTAATATGGAAAAAATATGCCTTCAGAATACCTCTACATCCCAGTCTCTTTGAGTTTAAATGGAATATTGGTGTTCCTGAATAAATAATACGTATATAATTAAAGTTAAACAAATCTTTGTGTGATGGGCGTGGCTTAGCTGAGCTGCAACATGGCTGCTCCCTATAGCGGCTCCGCCGGCCGAATGCCAAATCCAGCAAAAATCCACTACAAGACGGGCTACCCATGACATAAACAAGCCCACACAGAGACACAGATCCCTTGGGGGCCCGTCGCCGCAGTTTGTTTTCGCCTATCGACTGCTGGGTCTCGCGACGGTAAGCTGAGAGCTGCCTCCTGCTGGCACTGGGACGAACACTGTCATAGCACTCTCCCTCTCTCCCCCCGCAGCCGAGTTCACCTGGTGGGGAGCGCTGCATCACTGAGCTTCGTATATACTCCCTGACTGGTGGGGCCACTCGCTGCGTCTTGTACTGGACAACCCTGGGGTGCTTGGCTTTCTGCATTGTGCCTCACTGAGGGAGAATCGTTAACTGTTGTTGGTCCCCAATACCACTCATCATCATCAAAACATCAGACTCAGAGGCACTTAATGAATTGTCTTCTCTCGGAGCCTGTTCATGCCACCTGGCATGGAGGTCGACCAGGGTGAGGCGGGGCTCTGTGGATTCGGTATTTCGGACCCCCGCACTACGTCTCATACATCCCTGAGGTTGATGCGTTGTGGTGGCGCTGATTTCACCTGCTTTACTTCAGCTATCTTCCCTAGCTGCCCACCAGGAGAACTGCACCCAGGGCGAAGCCATTAGCCACCCTGATCATAGGCAAGCATGATGCAAAACAGTATAGGCTCTTGTTTGAGGGCAGGCGTCTCACCAGGCAGGTGGATCCGGACCTCCAATTCTGAGACCTCATCAACTTCGCCCGATGATGACACCCAACAAAAATCTAATCTCAGGGAGCTCCTCATTGATGTCAAGACAAGCCTAAAGGCTATTGACGCCAAATTAGATCTATTTACCAGCGGATTGCACAGTGTCAACCAACGAGCCGATAAATATGATGACAGGCTGGATCACCTTGAAAGCCGTGTCACTGATATCGCCGATGTGCAAATGGAGCCCAAAGAACACTTACTATGCATGAGCAAGGCCCTAGAATTGAACAACATTCGGATTACAGGAATCCCTGAATCAACGGCAATCTCTAAAATGCAGAACTTTGTTGAGGATTTGCTTAAAGAACTCTTTGGTGAGGGATTATCCAAGGTCTTCATTGTGGAGCCTGCTCACTGCTCTCTGGCCTTGTGGCGACCCCGGGGTGAGCCGGCTAGGCCCATAATCGCTCGATTACTCAGCTACTGTGATCGAGATGCAATCCCGAGACTGGCTCGGAAGCGAGGCTCCATACAACATCAAGGGAACTATATCTGCTTTTATCCAGATTTCACGCTATCCTTGAATTCCTGCCCGCTAAATGAATCCTCCAGAAAGCTGACATACCCTCCTCTACCCAGCGAAATTGCTAATCTCCGTCAAAGGGAAATCACACTTCTTCACAGATGCCTCCTCAGCCTTAAAATTTACAAAGCATGCCTCCAGGGGAGGAGGGCCTTGAGGAGCGCCCCCACATGCCACAGAGAATACCCGACTTAGCGACAATAATTCACATATACCGCCGCTAAATGTCTGGAACTCATGCACCACTCTCCGGTTGTACACCTCATTGCGGCTGGTCGAACTGTACATTAACTCTGTTGGGTGTTCAACATATACATGCTGCATTGTTCATATTCCTTTTTTCCCTAGTTTGTGCTATACACTCACCTCAATTGCAATGGGTTGTCCTTGATATCGTCATTCAGCCGCCCCACTGATCTGGCAGGGTAGTATGCTTAGCTTTCCCTCACCTCCTACGATGATTCCCAATCTTTTCACTACATTTTTGTTGGGGTATTTGGGGAGTGGGGTGGGTCGGATCATCTCAGCCAAGTTCAGGGGTTGGAGTGAGTATAGGGTGATTTGGGTTATGTGTTTCATCTTTTTGTTCTATACTTTGTTTCTTCTTGCCTCATCAGGTACAGCCACAACACACCATGTTCTTCGCTCTCCCATGCACCTTACATAACATACCACACAGACTCCCCCAACGCATCCTCCCCAGCCCTTGGCCAATATGAATGACACAGCATGCCTTACCTACATATTCAGCGCCTTAATGACCACAGAAAGGCATGCTTAGTTCACGCCTATCTCAATCGACACAAAATAGACATATGCTTCCTTCATGAGACTTACCTCCTGAGTGCATCTGCCCTGGATTGCTCGCTACATGGTGTGGGGAAACCCACTCTTCTGTCTACTCCAATTATGCCCAAGAATTAACGATACTGTTGCACAGAGGGCTTCCTTGCCAGCTATCCCATTCGCTCACTGACCCGGAAGGGCATTATTTAATCCTCGTGGGATCCTTACACAGACAGCTGGTGGTACTGGCTGCCATTTATGGTTCAAACACTTATGAACTAGACATTTTCTCAGGGGTATCGAGGCTGATCTCCGGCCTTGGACAGCGAACCATCATATGGGGTGGTGATTTTAACGTTGTACTGAAGGATCGATTATCAATTGAAGGCCACCTGCCGGGCAGCACACAATACTTTTCCATCCCCCCATCTACCCCTCCAGCATTGGACCACATACTTACCTCTCCATCACCACGCAAACTTATTGCTCGCCTATATAATCAGATGGAATTATCCTCGGCCATCATATCCCCTAAAGCGCTTGAACTGTAGAACTACCTATAACCAACAAACAATGGACTTTCTGTTGAAGTCAGCTGACACTCCTTCCCCCTAATTACAGACTGTGTCTTATCCACTTTAAATACATACACTGACTTATCACACACCATTGCAACTCTTCAGAATGTGGCTCATCACTGATCCATACTGCCTGCACTGTGGCTCACGGCAGCCTACATTTCCACATCTTGCATGGCAGTGCCCAAGCGTGTCTTCATTTTGGGAGGAGGTGTATGAAATCATACACGCGATCACTGATCACTCACCACCTTTCACTGTTCTGGTGGGATTGTTGGGCTATGCTGAGAACGTACCCACAGCCTACCATCAACTTACGGCTATGCTACTTCTCTCAGCCATAGAGTGTCCATACACTGGGGAAGAAAACCAGCCCTCACTATGAAAGCATGGTTCGAAGATGCAGCATACTGTCAGGACCAATTGACCCATGTTTGGGAACTCATGCCAGTTCGAATTCTTACTAAAGACATTTGGGAACGTTTAGCCTCTTAATTGCACCACAGAGACTCAACTCTGTTGGAGGTTGACACTATTAGTGGTGGTGAGACCCCGGGCCATGCTATCTAGTTGCTACCAGATGCAGTGCTCTTAGCACCATTGTTACCTCACTGCTGCAATCCCTATCTGAGTCATGTACTATCACTCTTAATTATTTATCATTTATCCCACACTTCATGTATATGGTGGCATAAGACAAATTGATTGTGTTTCACTTTAGATAACTGGAGAACTGTGCTTTTTCGCCTACTCGACTATGATAAATGTGCTATTATGGAAATTATACTGAGTCTGATATATATTGACAGTATGTGTGTGCTATGCAGCTAATGTTTCATTCATCATGGCTGTTATTTTTACCTGGTTGGTTATGACAAAATCAAATAAAAATAATAATTAAAAATAAACTACCTTCTATTTTGATAAATATTTTAAACCTGATAAGGAATGCATTCAAGTGAGTGATCTCTTGTGAAATTGAAATGTATTAAACATTAATTCGTTAAATTACTCACACTAATACTAAATATAAAGTCATCAGTTCTCTTTGTACCCATCACTACCTTAAGTACAGAACAACTGCTTTGTGAATAATAATACATTCTTTGAAGTGAAGCAGATCCTTTCCATTCTATCAAGGCAAAATTATAGAAATAAGTGATAGAAATATATTTCTATAATGCATCAAGGTAATTCAGATCCATTACTTCCAACTATCAAAGGTTACTTTCAAACATGCTTGAAACCCTTCTATTAATTTTCTTTATTCTTTGTATAGCTTCCAAACTCACTTTCAAAGAAAAATAAACGACCTCCAAGGTTTTCATAACTTTGGTAGCATGTCCTGGCTGGTAGCGTGTATATAGCTTGTCTAGCAGAGATGTTGAGGACCACTTGAAATTTCAAAATTGTTCTTACCATTTCCAAACAACTTGAGAGTTCATCAAACTCATGGGAAATGTATTTGAGTTTGTGCATCAATCCATAGTGCATCCTTCATAGACATGAAGCCCTTCACCAAGTGATGCTGATGTTCTGCAAGGAGGGGAGAGGAATGATTCCCCAAACAACTTCCCTATTTAGACCAGTATCACACACAGAAATTGATGAATATTAGCCAAGCTGCCAACACTTCCTAAAGCAATTCCTTATTATTTAGCAATGCCCTCAGTCACTTTTGTGGAATGCTTTATCATAGGGCATGCTACCAAACACAAGATTGTACAGTTGCACATACAATGTTGGAACTTTTTGGGAGAAAGTAAGCTATAGAAAAATACTAGGGGATCGATCAAAACAAAAGGCTAAAACTACCTGAAGAGATGTCTAATCTATTTGACTTTATTTCTGAGCTCTCTTTGGCAGTGTTGAAATATACACAGATGGTCAGTGGGCACTTATCACCCTACCATCTCTGGGATCAGCATGTTTCGACTGGAATTTAATGCCCAAACGGTTCAACAGACTTCATCAGGACTCACAGATCCCTATTGTCTCCAACCCTTGGATACTGTCTGTCTCTAGATAAGTTGGTAATGTAAAGAAAACATTTGTTTTGTTTTACTTGCAATTTCAGATGATGGATTAATTTTCTGTAAGGAGAACAATATAGACACATTACCAGACAAATGTGTGATTTTAAAGTCAAGTGAAATGCTGTGAATATTATAATGTCCACTGTTTTGGTTATAATATCGTTTGTTTTCGTACTATTTATTATTTTGTGCATATGTGAGAACACTGCAAACATGTGACACACAGAGTGAGTGAAGAATACACAAGGTGATTGTTGGCTCCTAAACTACTATCTGTTTCATGATCTTACACGCCCGTCTTATTAGATGATCTTCTAATCTGGGAGTGGGCATGTGTTGCCTCGCCGCCTTGTAGTTACACACGATTATGGGACAGAATGGAGAATGAAGAAAGAAATCCATTACCAGTTACTTGGTGGATTCATAATATAGAGTCGGTCATGATACTCAGCAGTTCATAATTGCTTGCATTTTCCCTGCAATGACAATCTTTTATCACCTGGCTTGGTTAATTATTATAAAACACACAGGCAGGCTGTTTTAACATTAGAATTCCTACTATAAGGTTTCATAAACATTATGCTAAGTGTAGCATCCTCTTGGTACAGAGACGCTCTCATGTCCTCGATGTGCCCCGACCCCCAGGAACACACAGAGTTAGGCAGGTGTTTCTCGTTGTTTATTATTTGCTTCTGGCTCTTGCTCGCAGGCATGTCTTCCTTGTTCCCTGGTGTACCACGAGTGCCCCGTCCCCTTCCCTGACTGGAAGTGGTGTCCGGTGGCTGGCCCCTCCCTTGGTTCGTGTGCAAGGTCCTAGTTCCCTCTGCACCACGTCACGATATCTCCCCCTTTGTGGAAAGAAAGAAAAGAGAGAGAGAGAGATAAGAAAACACACTGACATTGTCCTTGTTTGCTTTGCTGCTGGTGTGTTTGAAGCCCCCACCACTATTTTTCCTCGATAAGTCTCTTTGGCCTTCGGCTCACTCTCTTTGGGCACGACCCGTCTGTTCCTTCATTTGGTATCCCATCCACTAGGTCTCGTCTCTCGCCGCTGTGTGAAATCCTTTCCATGCTGTCCATGACTTCCTCTTTGACATGTGTTGCGTTGCTCTTGGGAGCTGCATCTCCTTCGTCCTCATCTAATGTCCTTAGTCCCTTGAAATGTGAGCTGTTTCTGGTGATCCGGTAGGGGCCAGATGCAGCTGTTATCATTGGCCCTTTGACATTTATTATTGTTAGCGGTTCACTTGAGAAAATGCTGTCCGATTTCCTTGCTTGTCATTGACGCACCAGAACTGAGTCCCCTTGCTTCAGCTTGTTTAGCGTGGCATGTCTCCGGGCGTCTGCATATTGTTTCATTTTTTTCTTCGCCTCTTGATCTCTTGCGGCAATGCTGTTGTGTTCTGGTGGCGCTTTTGCCTCTTGCTGGGGCAGTCTTGTCCTGCTTGTTCTTCCCAGCACCAGTTCTGCTGGGCATCGTCCTGTGGAACTGTGAGGGGTGTTTCGGTGGTCTCTTAATATTTGACAGAGAGCCTGGACTACAGAGATCTGTGCCAGTTTGGCACGTTGGATTGCTTTCTTGATGTTTCCCATGAATCTTCCCGCCATGCCATTTGCTTGTGGCCACAGAGGCATTACCTTCCGGTGGTGGATGCCCAGGTATGCCATGAATCTGTGAAACTCCTCTCCCGAGAAGGGTGGCCCATTGTCTGTCTTCATCGTTTGTGGGGAGCCCCATGCTGCGAATGTGTCATCAAATATTGGCATCGTTGCTGTGGCTGACATTGATGACACTTGTCGTACTATAGGAAACCTGGAGTATTCATCAATGACTACTAGCAGGTAGTTGTCAGTGTCCAGTGGCCCATAGAAATCGGCTGCCAATGTTGTCCGCACTGCCCCGGGAAGGTCGGACATCTGTAGCTGTTCTGGCTTTGCTGGCCTTCCTGTTATTTGGCATAGGTGATAGTTCATTATTGTGTCTTCCACCAGTCGATCCAACCCTGGGAACCATACTCTTTCCTGTAGCATCTTCTTTGTTGCCACTATGCCTCTGTGGGACTCATGCGCTAAGTTCACAGTCTGCCGCAGTAGCGTTTTTGGTATGACAATCCTCGTTCCTCTTAGTACAATTACTTTTTCTGTTTCCGATAGCTCTTCTTGTATGTTTTTGAACACCAGCATTTCTTCCCTTCTTACTCCTTCTCCCATGGGGCTGCTGTTGTTCACATGTCTCCATCTTTGCTGTCGTGTTGTTAGTTTGACTGCTTGCATTGTGGCATCCCTTGTTGTCTCTCGCTCCAGCTCTTCAATTGTTATTAGAGCGGGAAGGTTCTGTCTTAACACAAAGTTTAGGTACTCTTCTGCCATGGATGTGTTGTCTGGTGCCTGCGGTAGAGGATGCAGTGACATGTAGTCAGCTGGGTTGTGTTCCTTTCCAGGTTTGTGTACTATCTTGAAGTCATAGTCCATGAGTCTTATTCCCCACCTTTCAATGCACGGTGGTATTTTTGCGGTTGGGTTTCCATATATTGTTACTAATGCTTGGTGGTCAGTTACACTATTGAAAGGTTTCCCGTAAATTAACATGTGGTAGTGTTCACACGCCCATACTACTGCTAAGCTTTCCTTCTCTGGTTGCAAGTATGCCCTTTCTATGTCCGATAAGCTCTTGCTTGCATATGCAACAATTTGCCTTGGTGAGTTTCTTCCAGGCGTGTGTTGCGCTAGAATTGCTCCTAGCCTCACCGGTCTGGCGTCAACAGTGAGCTCGGTGCATAGCGATGGGTTGAAGTATGTGAGATGATCCATTGCCGTGACTGCATGTCTGATGGCCTCAAACGCCCTGTTGCATTCATTGGTCCAGAGAAATTTCTGGCCTTGCTTCGTTAGGTCCCCATGTGGGGTGCTCACTGTGGCAAAGTCCTTTATGTATCGAGCACAGTAGCTCGCTAGTCCAAGAAATGACCTCACTTTCTCCAGTGTTTCCACTTTGCTGGGATCTGGCCTCATTCCTTTTTTTGAAAATATGTGTCCAAAAAATAATAGTTCTGCCTTCCCTAGCTTACACTTGTCCTCATTTAAGGTCAGGCCGGCTTGTTCCAATTGGCTGCAGACCTCTCGTAGGGCCTTGTCATGCTCCTCATCTGAGCGTCCGAATACCAAGATGTCATTGCTGTAGTTCAAGCTGTTTTTTACAGGCATCACCTGTCTTACTGTTTCTTGAAATATTTCTGCTGCTGATGATATTCCGAAGCTGAGTCGCTTGTAGCAAAAGAGACCCATGTGAGTGGAGAATGTTGTGATGTATTGTGATTGTGGATCAAGTTCCAGTTGATGGTATCCTTTGCATAGGTCTAACTTTGAAAATCTGCATGCGCCAGTAAGACAGCTGATCATGTCATTTAAGTGAGGCCCTGGGTGTATTTCCCTCTCAATTGCCGTGTTTGGTATTCTCATGTCAAAGCAGATGCGAATGTTTGATGTGTTCTTTGGTACTGCAACTATTGGAGATACCCATGGAGTTGGTCCATCAGCCGGCTCTATAATGTCTTGCACCAGTAGGCTTTGCATCTCCCTTCCACTTGTGGTTGCAGATGTATAGGCACTCTTCTGTGATGCTGAGCCACTGGCTTGGCTGCTTCATTGATGTGCAGTGTTATTTGTTTGTCTCTCAGTTTACCCAGTCCTTGTAGTATGGCCGGGTGTTCTCTCAGAATGTTCTGTCATTCTGACATGTGATACGTCATTGCTAGGAGACCCATCACCTGCGCGATGACATTGCTTAGTAGACACGATGCTGGGATATCTCCTCATAGCACATGTACTTCCTCTTTTATCGACCTTTCTTTGTATGTCAGTGTCTCTATGAACTTCCCCATGTTCACCACTGATTTTCTTGAGCCCCATGTGAAGACATCAACAGTGGATGGTGATAGCGGCGGTTTTTGTCTCATCTTTTCATATTCTGACATGCACATGATGTTGCATGTAGCTCCACTATCCAGTACAAAGCTTGTGCTGTGATTTCCTACCTCAATGTTCACCGTCGCTGTTTTCTTTATCTGTTGTTTGTCTACTAGGTGGATGTGCTCTGGTGTGCGACCTTCTGTTGGTACAACTGACATCAGATACAGCCGTTCTGCTGCCTCTTGCAGATTTGCTCCATCCGACTCAGCTGAGGGACTGCGGTTTTGCATGTCCATGTGCCGTGCGTATCTGTTTGTCGCTCTTTGTTGTCTTGCTGGTCTCCCTTGCTCACTTTTGAATTGTCCACTCATGCAGGCACTCGCAAAATGGTTTTCCCTGTTGCATTTCCAGCATTTGTGACCCATTGCTGGGCAGGCGCCAGCATGTGGGAATTCAATCCCACAGCGATAGCATGTTCTTTCTTGTTTCTGCTTCCGGGGCAGCAGTGTTTTGTCTCATTTTCTGACATTCCCAGCTATGCGGCTGGCCTGTTTCACTGTCTTTGCTTTCCCATTTTCCATTTGCCTGACATGTGCTGCGGCTCTGGCCTCTGCCCGGGGCATTGTTAGTATCTTCTCCAATGTATAGGGATCTTTTAGCATTCAGGCATGGAACTCCACTGACTGACAGCCTTCGATAATGTGCAGTCGTATGGCCTGCTCATCGTCAAATTTGTCGAATTTGCAGTATGTAACCAGTTTGCGTAGTCTGGTTGCGAAGTCCTCGAGGGACTCCTCTGCCAGTTGGCATGTGGTGTTGAATGTGTATTTCTCAAAATCCACATTTCTTTGAGGGTCAAATTTGTCCGTGAGGCACTTCATCAGTCCTTTGTATGTTGAAGTCTGTTCTGGGGGAAAGGTTATCAACAGGTCTTCAACCTCATCACCCACGAAGTTTAAAAACAAGTCTGTGCTTTGCTGGTCTGTGTAGTCCTTGCATGTGGCATGCATGTAGCGTTCGAATTGCTTACCCATCTATCCCAGCGAATGCCTTTCGTCTGTGGGTCTGACAAACTAAAAGGTGGTGGTCTGCGGAAAATTGCATTTGCGGTGTTGTTGTCATTGCCTTCCTCTGTCATTATTGTTGTAGCGCAGGCCTGCTTCTCCCTACTCTGTTTGCCTTTCTTTTTATTTGTGCAGTTTCCTCTTTATTCGCACTTTATTTCCTTTTGTTTGCCTTTGTTTCCTCTTTTTTTCACTTTTTCCGTCTTTTCTATTGACTTGCCTGACTTCAAAATGGCCGCCGGGCCTTCTTCAATGCTGATTGGCTCCTTTGCCTGACATAAAGATGGCCGCCGAGGTTTCGCGGGAACAAGATTTCCTGTTTCTTGTTTATTGCCTGACTTTAAGATGGCCGCCGGGCCTTCTTCAACTCTGATTGGCTTGTTTTGCCTGACTTAACCCCTTGACCGTGATCGGAATTCCGCTCGTGTGCTGGACATTCCGATCGCGGGTGGGGTCGTGACGAGCTCAGCTCGTCATGCGCACAGCGCTACCGCGCAGCATGACGAGCTGAACTCGTCATGAGCACGGAAGGGGTTAAAGATGGCCACCGAGTTCTTGCAAGATTTTGACTCGAAATCCACGCGGGAGGCTCGGGCTATCTCTTTAATCAGCGAGCGGCTGCGGGCACGGTCGGGTGCACCGCTTGTTGGTAAATGGTCGCGGGGGAGCTTTTTTTTTTTAAGCAGATGGATCGCTTCCTGTATTCGGTGGGCTCCCAACATCGCTGGAGTCCTTTTGGCATGCGCACCAGGGTGAGCTCCTGGCTCCGTTCTTTCCTGCGGTCAGGGTAGGCTCCCGATGTTGTGTTTCTTCTCCTGTGGCCTGCGATTACAAATCCCACCTTCGTGTCGCCAGTTTTCATGTCCTGGATGTGCCCCGACCCCCTGGAACACACGGAGACAGGTAGGTGTTTCTCTTTGTTTTTTCTTTGCTTCTGGCTCGTGCTCGCAGGCACGTCTTCCTTGTTCCCTGGTGTACCACTAGTGCCCCGTCCCCTTCCCTGACCGGAAGTGGTGTCCGGTGGCTGGCCCCTCCCATGGTTTGTGTGCAGGGGCCTAGTGCCCTCTGCACCACATCACGATAGACGCTGAGATCTTATACAGTTATGAACCCACTCTAAACGTATCCCAACCGAGTCTGCATGTATAGAATATAGGCAAGGGTTCGTAGCGTGGTGGGGACCCTCCTCGTAGCCTACTTACTACAACAAGGGACTGATGCCGTTTTCCTCGAGGTGCTGCTACCCTCCGATTTTAAAGTGAAGTGAGCAAACCGGCTTTTTTTATTCCACGTGTTGTGTTGCATGTGCATGGCATCATGACGCAATGCGTCTAAGTCTACGGATTTCGAGTTCAAAAAACACTGAAACGCTAATCGCAATGAGAGTATTTTCTGCACCCGTAGGCATCAAGTAGCAGTGAGAAGGCTCCGTACCGTAAGTCCTTAAGAGGCTGGATGGAAGGACCGGTGTATCATTTCAATGGCAGAAAAGTTTTGCCTAAGCAGAACAGGCAAAACAAAAATATATCCCAAATTACTCTGTGACCCTAATCAGTGTTTCTAGGGAGACAATGGGGAATAATGGAAGAACTAATCTGGGGCCACTGCTAGCCTTTCCTTCCTTGGAATGCCCTTAGCGCAATTGAGTTTAGAGTATTGGGCTCGCACACCAAACGTGTACTGGAAGGTAAGCAAAGGATCATGGCAGACTGTCCATTATCACCAATTCTCCTTGATCTATTTTAGATCTCCTATATAAACATTTTGTTATTACTGAAACATGCAACCAGTGCAAAGGTTACAAACACAACCTGCTTGACACTGAAGTGTTCCCAATACCCACTCTTGCCTTAAGGGACATGTTTGAAGTTTAAGCATTAAATGGTGCCCTTAAGGTATCTAGAATCTGGATAGACGGATTCCGTTGGATCCTTCAAAGACCGTAGTCTTTAATCTGCAGGATGTTATAAAAAATAAGGATGGACTGTTAGAGATAGGCTAACCTTAATCTCACCTCTGGGGTAAGATAATAGTATTCAACTGAACGCACTGCCCAGGTTTTTTACCATTTTAGTTGTATAGCTTAAAAGTTACTTGGGGAGTTGGTGAAGGGTCAAGGATAGAACCTTAAAATAGCAGGCGAAATACTAAAATGCGATGTGAATAGGAGTAGTTGTGGATTCCCTGGCTTATATAACTGCAGCATTTTCTTACGTTGAGACAATTGCCTAAATGTTTTTTTAACAGGGAAGACAATCCTTGTAATTGGATGAAACTAGAATCCGGTACCCTGAAATCTCTCAGTATTGATGCAGTTTCATCTTCAGGCAGAATGTATATCAAAATAGGTCAAATCTGCTGTTGCAAGCAGTAAACGTTATAAGCGAGCACTGGAGCATTTAAAGCAGGAAGTATATTTTAATAGGGTTGAGACACCTGGGCTTAAAACATAATATACATATTGTATTTTAGTCGTTTGAGATTTGTGCTGGAATAATAACGTTAGCTCATGTCTGGAATAATGACCTCAAACTGCAATCTTGTGAAGAGAGAAGATACAATATTTAGAGTAAAATAATTGAAAATCTTATTGAAGCATGAATGTAACAATATTATAGGATGAGAAATTGCCAGCTTCAGCTTCTTTATTCACAACCGTCTAATAGTCTCCACTAGGGAGAAATCTTTAAGGGTTTTACGGAATGCTAGGGTATTGGGTCTTGAAGAACAAATGAAAGAAATATTTGGTCTAAGATGCTGATTGTCAATGTAAACGTGTCAGGTGATCTGTGGCTAACCGTAATCCAGCAAAAAGACCTCCTCTGCAAATCTTGAAGACCACAAACACTTTTCAGATTGGGGCTCTCAAATAATGGTATATGTCTGGTATGTACTGATCTTGGCATCATGCAACAAAAATAAGACAATTTTGGTCAGTGGTGCTTTAGAGGACCCTCAGACTTAATTCCTAAGGAAATCATTGATTGCACAGAGGAATATTTTGAGAATATGGAAGAGCAGCCAGCTCCCTAACAAGGATGATTGGATTATTGCCATGTATTACCAAAAGGCACTTCAGTACCTTTTACACAACCAGGGGAACAGGCTTTGAATTTTAACATATATGCAAGCAATTCATCAAACAGTATATATAGCAAATTACTCATCATGCAATGCTTGCTGCGACTTGCTTATGTCTAGCCACTTTTTTGTTTCTTTTTTAGTGTACTCCCCTTCATTCATCATCTATCCCCTTTTTCAGTAACATTTGATAATAGATTTCTTCATGTAGTACCATATTACTGTATCTAATACCACAATACCATATATCAGGCTACGTTGTAACATATATATTTCCTTATCCTTGTTGAATACTCTAGCTATGTTATGTAATACTTAAATGTACATTCCTTTAGTAATTTTGGTTTGTGCTTGATGTTTATTATCGGTACATCGGAAAATATAAATACAAGTTAAAAAAAGAATCTGTGCACACATAACTCAGCCACTAATCTGTACATCCTACTGCTGGTGACACCAAACAATTGTAGTCTAATTGGATGGACACAGATGAACGGCCTTCCACTGCTCATCCACCTTGTTAGAAATGGGGGTCTCTAGTTGGCAGAGGTACGTACCTTTGTCCAAATAGGGACCCTTGCTTCTAATCAGGGTACGGGGGATACACACTTTAGATAACCCCTGCTCACCCCCTGGGTAGCTTGGCACGAGCAGACAGACTTATCCCAAAGGCAATGTGTAAAGTATTTGTACAAAAAACACACAGCAATACAGTGATAACACCACAAATGGACACCACACCAGTTTAGAAAAATGAAGTATCTTTATCTAAACTCAACAAGACCAAAACAATAAAAATCCAACATACATGTAATAAGAATATGACTTAAAAAGGTTTCAAACAACTTGGTCCATAAAAAACTATGGATGCGTGATTTCTCTCAGAGTACCTGTAGTTGCGACAAAATTGACAAGGCCAAACAGCCGCAGAGATGGGAAGCATCGAAAAACAAAGAGATGCGCCAGTTCCTGAGACCATGGGGAGGCAATGCAACAGTTCTGCTGCACGCAGGAGAAGTGATGCGTCGAATCCAGTCTGTAGGGGGAAGGGATGCTTAGATTCCGAGATGGTTCCGGTCCATGGGTGATGCATCAGGAAAACTTGCCGCACGGGTACGATGCGTGGAAATCCGGGATGCGTTGGCGATCGATGCGGCGGCGTCGAGCAGCGCTGCATTGTTTTCTTCAGCCGCGATCCCTCGATGAGTCGGTTTTTGCAGCGGCTACAGGCTCTGCGTCGGTTTTAGCAGCGGTGCAGCGATGCGTGGAGATTCTTCTCGCACAGAGGTGCTGCGTCAGAAAAACAGCCACAAGAAGAGCGATGTATCGATTTTCTTGTAGTTGTGTTGCTTTTCCAGCTCCCAACAGCGGAAACAACCTCCAGAGGCTCCACACAGTCACAGGCACCTCTTGGCAGGTTAGAACTCCAAGCAAGGAAGTTTAGGGGTGCTGGGGGTGAAGTCTTTGTGTCCATGAGGCTTCAGAACAGGAGGCCAGCTCTACTCAAGCCCTTGGAGATCTTTCTCAAGCAGGGGGGCACAGCACACAGCAAAGTCCTTGTCCTTTCCTTGGCAGAAACAGCTACTGCAGACCAACCCCAGAAAGCACACATCAAAGGGGCAGTACTCCTTCTCCAGTTTCTCCAACTCTTCTCCTTGGCAAAGGTTCCTCTTGATTCCAGTAGTCTAAAGTTCAGGGGTTTTAGGTCTAATACTTATACCCCAAAATGTCTTTGTTCTCTTTGTGCAAGGGTCTCTGAGCTCAGTCCAAACCAGTTCTGTCCTCACTGGAGCAGCATGACCACAGGGGGTGGAGACAGCATTGTGCAAGGGAGACAGGCCCTATTCAGGTGCAAGGAAATCTCCTCCCTCTATTCTAAATTCAGCCAGGGTCTATTCAGCCCAGCTCTGAGTCATCCAGGAAGGGCCAGGCACACCTCAACCCCCCAGTGGCTGTCTACAGTGAATGCACATCCCCAGACCCTGTCACTCCAAAACCAGACAGTCAATACACAAACAGGCAGAGGCACACAGAATGGTTAAACAAGAAAATGCATACTTTCTAAAAGTGGCGTTTTCAAACACTCAATTTAAAAACCATTTTTACTAAAAGACGTGTTTTTAAATTCTGAGTTAAGATAGCCTAAACTTTATTTCTCTATCTTGTCCCAATGGGAAGTTATATTTATAAGATGTTATAAATAAACTCCCATTCTATCATATGGGGCAAGATAGCCTTTCAATAGTGAAAAACGAAATTGGCAGTATTTCACTATCAGGACATGTCACACACACCATTACATGTCCTACCTTTCACATTCACTGCACCCTCCCCAGGGGGTACCTTGGGCCTACCATAGGGGTGCCTTACATGTAGAAAAGGGGAAGGTTAGGGCCTGGCAAGTGGGTGCACTTGCCAAGTCGACATGGCAGTTAACAACTGCGCACAGACACTGCAGTGGCAGGCCTGAGTTACCTTTTCAGGGCTACTCATGTGTGTGGCACAATCAGTGCTGCAGGACCACTAGTAGCAATGGATTTACAGGCCCTGGCACACACAATGCACTGTACTAGGGGCTTATCGGTAAATAAAATATGCCAATCATGGCTAACCAATCATGTTCACAATTTACACAGAGCATATGCACTTTAGCACTGATCACCAGTGGTAAAGTGCCCAGGGTCCTAAAACGAACAACACCAGGTCAGGAAAAAATAGGAGGAAGACGCAAACAGTTTGGGGATAACCCTGCAAAAAGGGACAAGTCCAACACACCTGCAGCCACAACTGCACCAAACAGTAGTTTTAAAGACTTTTGTTGTATATACGCATTCATTGTTCTGGCGTTCTTCTAAAGGCACGTTGTTGTTTTTCCGGTGTCATTGTAAATGCTGTTTCCCGATATAAGGATTTATATAAATCCTTTTCATCTGTAGGCTGGTGCTTCGTAAGCTAGCTTTGGTGCCTTCCAAATGTGCCACACAAGGAAATGTACCGGATCTTCTTCAAGCCACTAATATTTTATGATATTATAAAGAACAAAAAGAGAGGAATGAAAATATATATTTTTTTATGTATAAAGATCCTTACTCACTATTGTGGCATGCTTCGTCATCGGTTCTCAAACTGGTGGTGTGTCAACAGCGTGGGCTCATCCAGAGAACTGGGAGCACCTGCCATTTTTAGGTCTCGCGTAGACAGCGCTTGCGCTGTCGCAAGACCTATAGTAAACACGATATGTAGGGTAATTTCTCCTGTCGCTTGCCATTGGTTGATTCTGGCAGTGCTCTTCTTATCTCGCTTACTGGTGGCTGTTGATCTGATACGTCACTTCCGTTTCTGTAGGAAGCAGCACCGACCAACTACAGTTTCCCTACACTGTGAGTGTTTATATATTATTTTGGGGACTACTTCTTTTTAGGTCGAGCATCACACACACACATGCATACATAATCAGCACGGCGCCCTTTTACGAGCGCCGCGCTGTTAATGGTTTCATTGTTTCCTTAACCGTGCTCTCCGCTCTCACTCCCCCCTCCCTCCCTCCTTGTTTAAAGAGCTTGCTGGAGCTCCGTTGTCATCAAACCTATCACTGAGCGTCGCGCGCCTTCACAAATGCATTTTTTTTAAAAGCGCTGAAACGTCGCGCTTTAACTTCAACATCGGAAAGATGCCGCACTTTAACAATTTCTGCTTTGTAAGCAAAGAATAAATAAGAAAATAAAAGATCGGCCTGTAGTCGAGGAACATTTATAACTTGAAAACGACAGAACTGGTTAACATTAACTGCAGTGAGTGCACTGGTCTTGAAAAGGGCAATTTGAGACGTGTAGAAAGGTTATGTTCTGTTTATGCATATTTAGCAGTTGACCGCAGGGCACTACAGGGCTTTGGAATAAGACTTTGCATTCAGTGTGGGTTTCTGAGGATTGGAACCAAAAGCAGCGACGGTTATGTGCAAAAAAAAATTCTGTTGCATTTGCGGTGTATTTTTATGGCACGGCTGTGCTATGTCTACATATTGATTAAAGCAAAGAGTAAAGCTGTGTGCCTGACAGTGGTAAATATTGGTGAAAGCATTATCGTGATGCGCAGGACGACGAAGGTGACGGCGCTGGTCTGCTGTCTGAAAGCATCCCCATAAGGTGCGGCAGAGAGCGGCCTCTGGCCTCCATTTCCTGCTGAGCTCCGAGAAGGCCTGACATTGAAGGATGGGACTCCCTCCTATCACCCCATCTCCACACTCTCGGCTTTTCTTTACGTTGATCATTTTTCTGAAGGCTGAACTCACTCCATGGGCTTGCGATCGTTTCTCCTGATATCTTGCCACATCTACTAATATTGTTGCACGACACCCACGAAAGTCACTTACTGAATTTTATCGGGTGTACTGTTGTTAATTTCAGAAATAAGTCGCATTGTGTAGTTTTTTAATGTGTAGTGTGACTGTCAGAGACTCTGCAATGTTTTCTGCAGTCTTTGTTGGATTCAGACATCTGTTACAGTTTTGCTGGTTACAACATTTAACAATGTTTAAACACCCTCCTACATAAAAAGTCGGCAAAAACCACGAGGCCAAGAAAAGCCTCATAGTGACACTGCTGTCGGGCGGTGTGATTTCTCTTATGCTTGCCACATGGAGAGACATGTTTCCATTTCTAACTACTCGCACAACGTTTTGCAGCTCAAAATGGTGTCTTGTGCATAGCGTCGAACCATTTGTAAACTGCTGAGAACTCCCACTGTTACACAGGCCTTTCAGCGGTGAGCGATGACAGTACATTCTCCAAGCATGGCCTGTAAATTAGGTTACCAGATTAGTTCATATAACCAGGGACTCAGTTGTCTAGTCCTGGATTACATCATACTGCATTCTGGGAGATGTAGTCCTGCCGATTAAATGAAACTCAAACTTAATAGATAGTCTCTTGCCTCCACCTCCTTCACATACATTGGCAACAGGGTGTGGGCGGGGTCTCGGCATCCGCTCATCTCGCTAATACAAAATTTAACATGAATGCCGTGTGTTTAAAAAAATAAAAAAATACGCCAGCAGAGCACGTTTGTTTTGGAGGCAAGAGAAAGTGATAACCAGTGAGTTCCCCCACAAAATCTAAAGTGCACATACGCTTCCTGGCGCCTTTTAAACAATGAACCAGAGCGACTTCACAGGAACAAATCCAGCAAGAATTTCCTCTTTGGAGACCACCACTGGCAGGTAAAGCTCATTTTATAAAGCTATGTTTTCGAGTTAGTTCACTCTCCTAGAACGCTTTTAAATATCGGATGAGGAGGGACTGTCTGGAGAGAGGTAGGGTGATTACTCTTGGCTATCACACGTGGTGACTGACTGCTGTCTGGCCTAGGGGTGGAGATTGCTTGATTGAGGAATGAATTATGCTTGCTGATCAAAACAGATTTAAGGTCAAAAGTGGCAAACACATCGGTTCCAGTTGCTTTTCTTGATTTCTCTGCTAACAGTCAATCTTGGCTCCTATTATCATAGGCGCTGGAAGTATTGGTGCGGGGGTGCTGCAAATCAAAACAAGCATTTGCAATGCAATAGGTCTCGCATTTGCGAGAGTTTAAGCGATTGTAATTGTAAATGACGATGCCTTTTATTTATGTTTGAAAAACCAATACGTAAATAAAAGGCATCGTCATTTACAATGCCAATTGCTCAAATTCTCGCAAATGCGAGACCTATTTCATTGCAAATGCTTGTTTAATGGTGTAGGGAAAACATGTTGTTAAATTCCTTTGTGGATGGATCCTGATCGTTCTTTTAATTCTGGAGCACACAGACAAGTTTTAAAAATGAAATAAATGTTCTGGTCCACTATTAATCTTTGCTTCTCAAATCCATCTACATTTTTCAGCCAGATCACAAGTGCACAGTGGGTCTCAGCATTTCATCAGGATGTAACTCCCTACTCAAATAAGCTGATAAACACATCGGGGCATGAAGTTACACTCGTCTCATCCAATAAAATCACTTATTCAATAGACTTGCTGTTTTTTGCAGGAGCAGATAAGAGAATGCTTGTAGCTGTATGTGACAAAAATATTTTGCTTTACATAACAATAGCAATATTGTTCTAACTATAACCTGTGACACATAGCTAAAGTGTTGGCTTCACACGGCACAAGTAAGAACATGAGCCCAAAACCTGTCACTGCACACCATACCTGCTAGGTGAAGCACTCGCCCTATACTAAAATTGGGTGTGCCTCATGGCCACGGGGAGGGAGATGATTACCTGTAGTTCAACATTATAAAATGAGAGAAAATGCAATGAATTTTTAGCACAGCTGTTATGGCTCTATGTCTATTGCATCATTCTTATTAATCTGAAAAATTAAGCCAAAGGAGGAAAATAGGGCCAATCAATCAATCAATCAATCATGTCACTTATAAAGCGCACTACATACCCGCGAGGGTCTCAAGGCGCTGGGGGAAGAGGGGGTGGTGCTGCTACTGATCGAAGAGCCAGGTCTTGAGGAGTCTTCTGAAGGCCAGTAGGTCTTGGGTCTGTCGGAGGTTGGTGGGGAGGGTGTTCCAGGTCTTGGCGGCGAGGTGGGAGAAGGATCTGCCGGCGGCGGTCGTTTTCCGGATGCGGGGGACTGTGGCGAGGGCGAGGCTGGTCGAGCGGAGCTGGCGGGTGGGGGTGTAGAAGCTGAGTCGTCTGTTGAGGTAGGCTGGTCCGGAGTTGTGGAGTGCTTTGTGTGCGTGGGTGAGGAGCTTGAAGGTTATCCTCTTGTTGACAGGGAGCCAGTGCAGGTCTCTCAGGTGGGGTGTGATGTGGCTGCGTCGGGGGATGTCGAGGATAAGACGTGCAGAGGCGTTCTGGATGCGTTGCAGCCGTCTCAGGAGCTTAGCCGTCGTTCCTGCGTAGAGGGCGTTTCCGTAGTCCAGCCTGCTGGTGACGAGGGCCTGGGTGACTGTTTTTCTTGTTTCGGTGGGGATCCACTTGAAGATCCTGCGGAGCATTCGGAGGATGTTGAAGCAGGATGAGGAAACGGCGTTGACCTGCTTAGTCATGGAGAGGGTGGGGTCGAGGATGACCCCTAGGTTGCGTACGTGGTCGGTGGGTGGCGGGGCTGTTCCCAGTGATGTTGGCCACCAGGAGTCGTCCCAGGCTGAAGGGTTGGAACCAAGGATGAGGACCTCCGTCTTGTCCGAGTTCAGCTTCAGGCGGCTGGTCCTCATCCATTCGGCGACGGCCTTCATTCCTTCGTGGAGGTGGG
Source organism: Calotriton arnoldi (assembly GCA_963921515.1). Lineage (NCBI taxonomy): Eukaryota > Metazoa > Chordata > Amphibia > Caudata > Salamandridae > Calotriton > Calotriton arnoldi. The sequence continues at coordinate 1,281,782 of CAWUFW010003852.1, read as the reverse complement.
CTTTGGCGGTGTGAGGGTCTTTGGTGAGGGAGAGGATCAGCTGGGTGTCGTCGGCGTAGGAGATGAGAGCCCATGCCAAAATTACTGCATTAGGGAGCATCGTCATTGGTTTACTTCCTCCACATTCCCTGCCATCTAATGTGTGTTGCGGGGTACGAAGTTGGCGCCGTGGCGTGACGTAAGAACGTCACATAATGACATATGGGTGTTAATGGGTGAACTGCCATATTGGTTCTCCTGTTTGTACCCTCGACATTGTTATGCAGATGCCGAGAACACAATTTAACACAATGGAGTCAAGTCATTGATATTGTTGGTCACACTTATGCTAAGAAGAGCCTATGAAGGTTCAATGGTGACAAATATAGAAAAACATAAAAACCCCAGCATTGGATTGTAACATGTGTAACAAAATGTTTCTTTCTGCACAGTTGTCAGTTGCGGGCAGCATTTAAAAGCACGCGGTCAATGAAAGCCAGAAACACTTTTGAGTCAAAATCCTCTATATATAATGGTACATTTTGTTTGCTCATCATGGACTATCTTATTTCTGTAACTTCATATCTACATAATTAAAACTTGTTCTTGTGTTTTTGGACAGAGGGCTACTGATAACACTGTAGCAGTCAAAATCGAATGCACCCTGAGGAAGCACACGCCATTTTCTGTATGCAGATTTCTTACTTGCAAAACCTGGGGACTTACTGCAGCTGTAAAATCCCCCAAGAACTGAAATAGTTGGCTTACTTATAGTGTGCTGTGTGTCATTGTTAATGACATAGAGCACAACATATGCATGTGTTTTGTAGCTTGTCTTTCACAGTACACGAAGGGAGACATTACGTACTTGTGTAAACGTCACCAGCAAAGCATTCTTGTTTCCATGGCATTTTGCAGCGCCACGGATCACCTGGACACAAATCTTCATGAATTAGCTCAACTCAATATAGCACCACGTGGTGCAGAAATATGTACGATTTTTGCAAGAAGGGTTATTAATCACGCCCTTCTTTAATTTTTGTAGAAGAGGGTTCTAATAAAATAATTATCTGCAAGCTCACTCATAATCCTATGTGGTATTTGGTGATGAAGGAAGATTGGCAACAGTGTAAATTCCAGTGTAGAAACTGTCAAATAAGTGTGTACATCTGGCAGGTGGCAATGCCAGTGTGGGGAGTACTTTTAAATTGGCAGAGAGGATTTAGAAAAAACACTTTTAGCTACCATCTTTGCCCTCGAGACCGATATCAACTACAGTTATCAATTCCTCTTACCAAGAGCCAAACCGCATAATAAAGCATTCCACAATGAGTGGATGAGTGTCTGACCCTATTTATTTGTATTTACTCTTTCCACACTTATTTCCCAATAGAAGTGACAAATTCAGTGTTTTTTTTCCAAGCAGATTTGAGTACCTTTTGTCCTTAGTTCGTAATTGAGGCTTTGATACTAATGTGTATGTTCAGCAGATGTTGAGAAGATGCACATTAGCATCGCTAATTTGTTTTGACTCTTCGCGGGTTCTTGAATCCCACGAGGCTACAAACAGGGCATGTGATCTGATGGGGTTAAATTAGGACAGACTAGCCCTGCTGGGGAGTCGGCTTTATTGGCGTTTGGGTGGGGAGAGAATAGAGCATCAAAAAGAACTGCAGCTTCTGTGGGAGGTTAGCGGTCAATTTTTACATAAAGTATGACATCTTCATAGATTTGTGCTTTGTTTCATTAAAATAGCTTTTTGTATGAAGCTACATTTACAAATTATTTCTAATGATGTTGCATTTGATGACTGCGACATTGTCATCCTCTCAGTGTGTACCATGTCTCAGTCAGACAGAGAGAAGAGGATAGGCCAAATTGGTTAAGGTATGCTGATTCAATTTAAATACATTTTTAGCACTGAGGGCCATATTTATGTAAGGGTTGTGTCCCTTTTTCACCATGCAACGTGGTGCATGCAGGATGCAACCAAAAATGCGATTTATCAAGACACGCAAGGCTACTTTGTGTGGCCCTGAGTAGCTTGATAAATCCAGAGTAACTCAATGCAGCACAAATCACTGCATGGGTGTTGTGTCGGTGTCCGGCAATCTGCAGCACACATAGAACCTCTATGGATACTCACACTTACAGTGTACATTTACTTGCTCATGTACAATTGATAGTATTTGTAAAGAAGGAACTCAATTCATAATATACCCGTGAAACGTGCTACAATGCAGTTCTTAAGTTTCCATTTTGAATGATGTGCCACACAAATTCGGCCATTTGTGAGTGTGGAAGAGGACTTTATATACCCATCAAGGATAGTCATGTCCTGAGCTGGTTATGTATCTCCATAATGTTTTGTGTGCGACTATTTCACAGGTCAACTTCACACATCATTTGAATATTGAGGGTGTGCTACACCTTGCATACTCATCCCACTGGTCCCCTCAAAGGCCATGGAGGAAGTCTACTGAAACTGTATTTTGCAGCTTTAGTATAATTACTCCATGTCCTTTTGGAAGCACCAGTGGGTCTATTGGAACTGAATACTTTAGGTTCTGTAGACCTGCTCAATGGGTTTTGGAGGGATAGGTTTAGATGAGTATGCAACCTATTGTCCATAAAACATTTAGGAAACTGTCTGTGGCTAGCCTTCACGGCATTTACTGCCTGTGGAATATATGATGTGCTTGTCAACGCATTAAAAAATGAATTCATGACCTGGGTTAGTATTTTTAAAAAGGTGGGGTAGGATCACATAACATAACATAACGAAACGTAATGTAGCGTAATGTATTGTAGCGTGACGTGACATGATATGACATGACATAACATAAAGTGTATTTGTGGAGCAAACATTCACCTTAGGAAGTCTTTGGGCGCTACTGACTGATTATTGGTATTTTTGTGCTCATCTCTATGGTGCTCATTTTATAGATCACAGAATGGTGAAAAGCTGAGTGGACCCTCCAGTATTTAAATGAGTGGCTAGTGGGTCGAAAACAGGTCCATGGAGTGGATGCATTAGTCAGCACGAAAGTGTCATGCCCATTGATTGCTGCATGCAATTTAGTGGGTGGGATATGACAATCTGTATTCCAATGTTTTACTCAAGCACCTTTCCAGTGGCATGCGTGATGAGCTGTACGGTCTCCATGTTGAGAGGACACAGTGCTCCATCATGTTCAAATGACAGAGTCTTGTCCTGGGAAAATTGGGCTTTTCCTCCTTCTACGGACTGGTATTGACATTTGGTGCTATATAATCTTCTTGCATCCTCCAGCACCAAAGCACATTGGATCTAGACTTCATTATGGTGAAGTGCCAGCGAATGCTCTGCGATCTTAGCATCATGGTGATGATTGTGATTGTATATTCGGACTGTTTATAGCCTTCTGAGTTAATTGTTGTCACCTGGTGTGGATTGTGTGCATTTTGGTATTTAGGTTTTTAGTTTGTTGGTGTAGTGGAACTGTTATGAGAGAATTATTACATTTCTTTTAATTGGATTTCATTTAGTTTATTGTTTGCAAATATTGATATTTACTGCCCAAGAATTGCAATTTGTGTGCAGTGTTCTAGTTTTTCATGGTTTACTACATGCATTTTGGCAGATGAGTCTTTTAGGGATAATTCTTTCTGTTCCGATGAAGGCTTTGAAGCTTGTAATTGGTTGGATATTGTTCACGTGATTAACCGCATGTGGTTTTACCGTCCGCTAAAATCACATTGATAAAACAGCATGGGAAAAACACACGAAGAAAGACATGCACCTACTATTTCCTGATTACTTATAATGTAACCCAGCGGTTCTTCTGAGAGACATTTCTGTTACTATACAGTAATGGCAACACCTCTAAATTAGTAAGGAGCATATCACAGTTTTCTGCCTCAAAACCAGCTGGCATCCACACACATCTGATTGTATAGTACCATAATATCATAACCAAAATATTGTCTGATCAAATTATGGTATTCTGAATATTGTATACAAAAATAGCACCCTCTGGGAGTTTATTATAACACATTTACACCCAATGGGGCAATATTATTTTTAAACGATATCTAGGACACCATATTTCTGTCAGAAATATGTTTTAATGATATTTTGACATCAAACCCATCTGACCCACCTCAAAATTGTATTTATTTATTATTTATTAATTTAATTTATAAGGCGCAACAGCTACCTAAAAAGGGTTTCCCGACGCCAACCAGAACGAGGAACAGATGTCAGCTTAACGATTATTGGTCAAAAAGCCAAGTTTTTAAGGATTTGCGGAACTGGACATACACAGTTTCATTACGAATTGATATGGGGAGGGAGTTCCATAAGGAGGGACCAAGACAGGCGAATGATCGACCGCCCATCCGAGATAGTCTAACTCTGGGCACAGAAAATTTCCCTTGAGTGGATGAGCGAAGGCAGCGGGAAGGCACATAGGGATAAACCAAGGACTGCAGATACTGGGGGGCTACACCTGTTTTGATTTTGAACATATAGCTCAGGGCTTTGAACTTAATTTGGTTCTCCACCCTAAGCCAGTGAAGATCACGCAGGTGGCCAGAAACAGACAAATGAAAAAACTGCCTTTTTCATTTGTCAAGAGCAGTGTCTCAACAACAGTCTCCAGTACAACTGGTAAATGATGGTCCAAAATATTAAACATATGTCGAAAATCGGGTGAAGGAAAAATTCGAAAATAAATCGATAGCTTGTTGCAGTGATAGGACAATAAGATACCACCATGCTAATTCACCTGGTAGGAAGTAAATGTCTGTGTGAAATTGATGTGACTGCAGCACTAGCAGCGTAGCATGTAAATTAGGAAGATGTTGACAGAAGAGATCAGGTTAAGGTGGTCTAGATAGTGACAGTGGGCCAGTGAGTAGAAGGTCATTTGGCTTGAAGGAGAATGTCAGAAAGAGCCAGGGTCAAAGTGGAACAGAAAACAGGCCCAGGCATGAAAATAAAAGTTGCCCACATTAGCGAATCAGCCTAAACTTGCAGAAAAGGGTAATTTGGAACTTGTAAAGGCAAGCTCTATAGATATTTTGCAAGGTATGAGAAACTGTATGCAGTGGTGCTTGCTGCAGGCAATGTCTGCGGTAATATCAGATAAATCAACAGCTAACGACAACATAAAGCAGGCTCACAATCAGCAACAGTATCTTACGCTGATGATACCCAATTGTGGTCTCAGTGACCCTGTAGACACGGCCACGGGTTTCCACTACTGCATGCTTCAGATTGGAAAATGGATTTTCCACAAATGTCTGAAGCTACATTCTGGTAAAACTGAGGATCTGCTTTTCGGAAGGAATACATCCTTTTGGTGCCCCATGTGGTTGCTTCCAGAACTTGCCACACTCCCCACACCAGTCACAAAGGTCAAAAATCTTGGAGTTGTCTTTGACAATAAACTATCCTTTGAGGGCCACATCAATTTCATCACCTCAGCCTCCTTCTCTACATTGAAACTTCTCAGGAAAATATTCCCCTTTATCCTGAAGGACTGACAGAAAACCATGCTATCATACCTTATTCTTTCTAGAATTAATTATTGCAATGCTCTATTTGTCAACATCCAGAAAAAATGCTTTAATAAATTGCAGATTCTGCAAAACGCGGCTGCCTGATGACTTTTGGGCATTCCCAAACGTGAATCTGTTTCCTCCGCCATTACTCAACTCCACTGGCTTCCCATCATGAAGTGCATCAGTTTTTAGGTCTTCTGTATTGCCTTCAGGGTGTTTCACTGTAGTGGACCCGCTTACTTCAGGCAATTATTTTGCTGGTACATCCCACTGAGATAACTTTGCATTGCTGTGGCCCGCAACCTGGTTGTCCCTAAATTTAAAAAAGCTCAATGGGGTGGAAGGAGCTTTGTTGGCAGCACATCAAACTCTGGTACTCCCTACTCCTTGAATTGAAAAAATACAGATCTGCTAGCTTTCAGAACAGCCATCAGGACCTGGCTTTTAAACAGTAGCTTTCTCTCTCTCTCTGCCTCAGTTCAGCCCGCTATCTTTTTCTAAGCTCAGCGCCTACACACCCCAGGGCATTAGTATGCGCTATAAATTTTATTTTCATTTCATTTTCAAAAAGTGAACCCACACAATGACCAATCAGACCAGCCCTTCTGGCACTCACTACCAGATTGCCATAAGGCCAAGCCAACCCTGGAAGGAGCCACTAGCACCATCATTTCTCTAACTTTAACTGGTTTGCTGTTTTATTGAGTGTTGTGGATATGCACTAGCTTGGCATCTAACATTATACACAGCTTTTCTTTTTCAATTTTCTTTATCATTAGATTGTTGCACAAGGCAGTTATCATAAGCATATGTGCACATTTGCTTCAGAATACTCTTTTTGTAGATCCATATGATTGTACTTTGCTTCACCAATAAGCCCCAGATTGTGGTCCTGTGGACTTTTATAAGGAAAACAGCTCATTTTGGGCTCCTCTGCTTACAAATGTTATCAGGGCTGCAATAGTAGTACAAATGCTATTAGGGCTGCCATAGTGTAGGTTATTTCGTACCATCATGGAAGGAGGCAGTAGTGATATTTATATTTAGAAAAGGGAACAGGAATCTCCCTAACTGCTATCGTCAAATATCCCTATTAGACAGCTCCTTTCAGATGCTGGGCAGAATCCTAGTCTTTGAATTGGAAGCTTGGGTGGAGGAAAATCAGATTTTGCCCAGGGTGCAGTTTGGCTTTCGGCCAGATGTAGGCACATTACAGCAGTCCCTTAACCTTCACTTAATAATAGGGAAGTATGTCAAGTCAAGGAGAGGGAAGGCAAGGAGAGGGTTCCATCCAACTAGCATTTATGGACCTCTCCTGTGCCTTTGATATGGTTATTGGATCCAAACTCTGTGATATCTTCAAGGATGAGGGATTTGACATTGCTATGATAAATCTGTTATGCCAAGTGCAACAGGATAATGTAACCAGAATCCGATCTGCGGAAAATAGTGAACTCTCCCCTAAAATAAGATCTACTCTTGGACTTCAACAGGGCTGTGTGGTGGCCCCATTACGTTTCCTAATGTATATAAACAGCCTGGAAAAAACACTTATGTCTATAAGGAATGGCTATGCCACAATTGGGGAACTGTCCTGTCACGGTCTTGCTATATGTGGGCGATGCAGTTTTAATATCTAGAACCGCAAACAGTCTCCAAATACTCTTAGATGCGTTTAATACTTTTATGAATGATTTCGGTCTTTAAACTAATCTCACAAAATCTTCTATTATGAAATTGGGGCCAAAAAGACACAAAAATGATGACATTTCAATTAGGAGGGATTGAGATAGCCAAATTGCAAAACTTCAGGTACCTGGGCATGCCCCTGGATTCTCACATGAATTGGGGCACAGCAACTCCCTTGATCAATAGAGCCGGAGAGTGGCTGGTTCATGTGGCTGTTCTAGCAACATGTGTTTGGTATGTTACAGGTCTTGAGTCATTAGTTGTTGAAGGAGAAGGGTGTAGACATTCTAGGGCAACCGAAGAGTAGATGAACATGTTATTCTGATTGAGTTTATAATGGACTGAGTCCTTCAATAGCCAACATTTAATCCATGCTTTCTAATTTTCTCATTTGTATACTCTTTATTATGACTTAATTTGGACTGCTACATTAATCAATTCTTAATTGTAAGGTGTTGCTAACGCACACCCATCACATTTATGTAAACAGTAGTAATTGCTCTCAAGTAAGCTTCAAAACTAAGGACTATGACTGACTTACCCAGGCGACATACATCGCGTTCATAAGTCATATGAGATACCAGCAGGAGACTGGTTGGAGGAGAAAATGTCTCAGTAGGAAGTCATGCCGCTCTTAAGTGCTGCTGTTAACTCCAACTAGCCTTATACTCTATTTCACTTGGAAAGATTGGCCTCATTCAGCCCTGAAACATACATTAGACACTCATAACATCTGATCAGAGTCCAGCTGCCACATAGTAGTTTTCAATTAGGTGTAATTCTGATGTTATGTATGTTGGCTTTGTTTATATGTCTGCCTTGAGACTCAGCCCATTATTGCTGATTTGATAATAAAATATGACTAAGGCTCATTACTCACAGGTTTTTTAAAATCCTTATTTCATTCCATACCTTGGTACTGTTTTTTTTACCAGGGGCCCAGGTAATTCTAGGGATGGGATATAATGGGAATTACGAGTGTTTGGTTTGGGATAATATGTGAAAATTAGCCTTTCCATGCTGATTCCTCGGTGATTCACAAATACATTTTGGCTACTGTCAGCTGACATGTCCAGCTGCAGAAATATCTGCCTGATAAACAAATACTGTAAAGTCCGATGGGCCTGGCAACTCCATTAGTGGGCCTGTGAAATATACGGGCGCTCGCATTGAGAGGCCAAGTCTATACGTTTTAAACTTTACTACCTCTCTTGATGTGCTTGTCCCTCACAGAATATGCAATCCCTTGTTTTGCAGCAAATAGTGTGCTAATAAACTCAGCATCGCAGATGCTTGTATTTATCTTCTCATACAACCTCGAAACCTCATATGTAGTTATACAGCCGTAAACTTGGTGCAGACTATTCATTCATCTCCTCTAACCTGACCAACTTTCCTTGCATGCCAGCTAAATACAGCTTTAACAACACACCCTAAGTCTTTACAGACACTTTAGAAACAGCCACATATAATTCTTTGAGTCGGCATTGTCACGTGGCCCATAGGGACATTGTCATCTTCACTAACTTAGCATGAGCACGTTGCAGCCTGCCTGCTGCTTTGCGCACGTTACTACACGTCTTTATTTTTGCAATCATTTCTATTGCTGCTTTCACATGAGAACTCATCGCTGTATTCACTCTCTGCAAGTTCCTGGGATTTTGACTGAACATTATGTGCAAGGTCGAACAACAATGCCCCTTGTTGTTTTGTTCTGGCCAGGCCTTAGCCCTTAGACAAAACATACCAATGCAGCTGTTGTTTGGACAAACGTACTTTGGTTTTATTAGAATACACGAATAGGTAGCACACACTTGGAGAGGGATCTTTCCAGGGAGAAGAGCGAGACAGCACCTATGATGTCGATCTACCATTGATAGGCTAAGGTATGAGGTCTGCTGACAAAGCCCAGAGATCTTCTAATATATAATAATACTGCTTCTTAGCAAGGGGAGGGAGGGTAGGCTTTATTGTCTTTCCACGATGACATCTCCCTTCATGATTTATGGACTGGTATGCTGACTTTATTTGTACTATGCATTTTCCTGCTTGTCGTGGCAGGTATACTGCATGTTAGGGCACGTTAGTTAAAATAAATATTTTAACCGCTTAATCGCGGTGGCAATTCCGCCGCGGTGTGGCGGTTTTATTGAGTGGGCGGGGCCGCGTCGGCCAACGGACGTACGCAGCACTACGGAGGTAGTGCTCGCGACGGCTGTTTGCCGACAGAAGCAGCGAAGGGGTTAAACTGTTTTGTGTCTCTGTCAGATCTTATTGTGGACAAGTACAAGAGTGCGAGCTAAAGGGTGTGTCTTGTTACCCCGATTCCTGAAAGAACTGGGAGTGTTGTGTTCTGGGGTGTCTAATCATTTGTTTCTCTGTGAGTGAGTAGGAGAGCAAGTGAGACACTATAGCTAGTCGGTCCTGGGCTTGCGGGTACTAATGTGGTAGAATGACCCAGTCCCTATACACCAAGGTCCTATAATCATGCACATAGTTCTGTGTTTGTGCAGAATCCCTGCAACATGGCGCCCAACATTTGGTCTGGTACTTATTCACAGGACCCCTGAGTAGCGCTTGTCCACAATACTCTCTCACCGGTTTCCGGAAACGTCCGTGGTGGGGGGTTTAGCCTCCTATATTTGTATATTTATAGGTTTTTCAAGCTTGAAGTTTAAAAGATTTTTTTACCCAGATTTGCGCTACCGTTTTCATTGTTACTTTCTTCCATTACTAACATGGCACAACTGGTCGCCATTGCGGCGCATAACCGCGCGGCGGTTACAGCTTTCTTGACTCAACGTGAAGTCCCAAATGTAGGGGTTAACATTATTTTTGTTGTCAAAGCGGACCCTGCTTTTCGCTTCAAATTATTTTATTCTTGGGTTACATTCCCTGCTGTGGATGGGAATGATAATTTGTTTCATGACCATACGAGGGCTGCTGTTCTGGCAGCTTATCGTCCTTATGCATTGCTTGAAGTTCCACTGACGGCCTGGGAGCATACCATTTGTTTGAATGGCGCCCTTCCTAACCATGTTACTGCTGTTCGAACGGGCCCCTTATCTATCGATGGGGCCACTTGGCCTGTGTTGGCTAGTTTTACACCACATCCAAATGATCTCAATCTTACACTCGCAGAGCTACGTCAGCTACATACATCATTGATTCACATACATCAAAGTGTCAATCAATCAATAAACTTTATTCGATCTAATTTAAAAGCATAGATCATCAAAGTAAACAGAATAAAAAATACAATATCAATCATCTTAAAACACTAAAGGTTAATAGAAATTACCAATTAAGATAACACAATTCAGGTCACAGCCCTCCCAACAGTCGAGGTATGGGGTTAGACAGTTAAACTGTGCAAAAAGGCGCATAGAAGTGTCATACAGTTTATGTCCCATGCACTTCCAGTGACTCCAGCTGGAGCTATTCCTCCGCCACCAGGACATGGTGGTGGTCTTGTTATTAGTCCCGTCATGATTAACTCAGTGATGGACAAATGTCCTCAAAATCGTGATGACTTCGCATTTTGGCTGGCACAAAAATTTGAGCAATTTTTAGCTGTCTTTCCACATACGACTCCTGTAGAAAAGCACAGGATCCTTACAATGAGTTTACCGAGTGGTCTGATTCCTGCTTTAGCTGACTGCACCACCTGGGGGACGGTGTTTGCTTCAGTGTATACACTGTGCTTTGGCACCCCCTCCATGAGCGTTTTTACTGAGCGTTCTAAAGAAGGTACAGGATGAACACGCGGCTGGTCCAGCCCTGGATTTGGGGATGAAGTTAGTGGGAATGTTCCCTATTGTCTCCGATATGATTCTGACCAATATTAAAGGTGAAGCGGTTTGCTTACAAGTATGTCAATGCCTAGCGGCGATGGCGGAAGTGGATCGGCAGCGACAGTTGCCGATTATCATTGCGGATGTGTATACATCTTTGGGGCGCAATAGCTTGGGGATTCAGTCATTTGCTCAGGCACAGACTAAACCCCCTCCTGACAAGGAGGGTCGTCCAGTCTTTCCTAAAAAGGCTTGGAACAAGAATCAGTGGCAGCAACAGCAGAAGCCCGGTTCACGTGCAGGTTCTCCTACACCTGATGCTTCTGAGGATATATACGATTTGCGTGACCACTCTAAAATTAAGACACCCAAGAGGTTTCAGGTTCCTGATCCTCATTCTCCTCTTTTCTTTCAGGAATCGTCGGATCAACAGTTCGGTGGGGGAGGACGTCAGGATCGCAGACAAGGCAAGTCTGTGCAAGCAAGACGTGACCCGCAGCGCAAGTTTGATGTAAAAGTCAAGCAGGAGGAACCACGTCAATATCGTGCCCCATTCAGAAGAAAAAAGCTACCGCTTTGACTGCAAAATATGCCTCAGACGGTGAGAACCCTTCTCCTCCACAGGAGTTGGGTGGTAACCCTCCTCGACAGCGCAGCGGAGGTTACCATAGTGCGGCAGACACTCCACCAGCATCTGGAGGCGAAAGCAACTGCCACTTTCATTACAGTAGAGACAGCTGATACACGAGTTGCCCCTCTTGATAGGCTTTATGAAATAATCCTCCAAATTGAAGAGGATATTAAACGCCCAGTAAAAGCAGTGTTTTGGGAAAACCTCACTTCCTCTTATGATGTTTTGTTAGCGGAGGTTGATTGGCCTCCCTCTTTTGTCCTAGATTCCTCTAGAGGGGAGGATTTAATTCTGCCTAGTTTTTCACAATATGTTCCTGATGACGATAAAATGGCTTATGCCTCGAAGTAGGCTTTGTCATTAGCCCCGGCATTATATCGCAATCAGGCAGGTGGGGACGAGGGTTTCCCAGTTCATGTGATTCCTTTGCGTTCTACACCTCAGCCCCAACTACAATATCCGATCAAACGAGACGCTAAGGCGTCCGTAAGCAAAAACTTGACCCAATTGGAATATCAGGGTGTGATTGAACCCTGTGTTTCATCAATGAATAATCCTCTTTTTCCAATATTGAAACCGGACGGTTCATATCATATAGTTTTAGATTACAGCCATTTAAACAGTCATGTTCGTACCTTAGCGGTTCAGAACACACAAAGCTCTGCGTTAGTAAACAACATTGTTCGCAAAAAATATAAGACAACTTTGGATATTTCCAACGTCTTCTTTAGCCATTCTTTGGCTTCTGAGAGCTGTGATTTGAACACATTAAGTGTGCTGGGCAATCAGCGCCGATATGCGAGATTGCCTATGGGATATAAGAATAGCCCTGGTGTGTTTGTGGCATGCATAGTGTCCCTTCTGCATGAGATCGACCCGATGCCTTCTCGTATGTTGATGACATATACTTGACGGATGATAAACTACAGCTGCATCTCTTGCATGTGGACCGCATTATCACACATTTTGCAAACTTTGGTTACAAATTAAAGTCTCACATCGCCTTCTTGACAGTGCTTTTCTTAGTTACGAACTCAGGTAGGGGGTTGGCCCCCCACTTTCTGGAGAAATGTGCTCAAATGCAACCTCCATCTACACTTAAAAAATTGCAATCTTTACTGGGTTTTTTTAATTTCGGGAGGACATACATTCCTGATTATGCCCAGAGTATCAAACCTCTTTACTCATTGATACAACCTTCTTTTTTGTCTTGCAGTTGGCTTCCGGAACATACCGCAATTCTTCGGTCACTGCAGTCTGATCTGCTTGTGACCAACTTCTTGCTAACATGAGACAATTCTACAAATTTAGTTATAAGTATTGAGTTTTACATACTTGACGTTCAATGAAGGGGACACTGTCCCCATTGCTTATAAATCGCATTTGTATACTTTAGCAGAGATGCGTTTCTCTTCTACAGAATAAATTTTGACAGCTGTCCATTTGGTGATTCTGAAGGAACGCTCTCTGGCACAGGGTAAGCGCATTTTCATGGTTTCGCCGGTGCCTACTTTAGAAGCAGTCATGAAGGCTAGTGTCCCAAATTCCAAAGCCTTGCATCCACGTTGGATACAATGGGCTAGTTCTTTGGCGCCAGCTGATGTCAACTTTATCTTTGACCCTTCTTTGCAAACACAGGAGTTTTTATAGTATGAACATGTTCATCCTCCCCCTTTATCATTACTCCCTCTTGATCAGTACAAATGCATTATTTACACTGATGGGTCTGCGCAGCCCACCATTGGTTCTAAACATGTTTATTCTGCAGCCTGCATAATTGTGGCAGGTTCGATTGTTGATCTTGATTTCAAATCCTCTTTGGTGCACACACAATCTCTTTGAGATTGCATGGTTCAATTGGCGGAGCTACGTGCTTTGGTTTTGGTGCTGGAGTTTGCTGATCCGGAAGCTCCTACACTTATTGTGTGCAATTCGTTTTACTGTGTACAATCCTTCAATGACAATTTATTTTTCTGGACACAAAGTGATTTTTGTGATTATAAGGGTAGCGCAATTAAGCAAAAAATGCTTTGGGTCCGAGTGGCCGCTCTTAAGGAACGTTTGCCGCTCACACATGTTATTCCTATATTAGGTCATCAGCGTGTGGGAGCACATGCTGTTGGGAATTCTATGGCTGATGAAGCAGCCAAATATGCAGTAGCCACTTGTTCAGTAGCAGCAGTCACTAGGTCTATGACTAAAATTGATGATGATATTTTGGCGGCTATAGATGCGACGAAGGAGGGGACGGAGTTTCCCCAAGGTTTTCCTTCACGTTACACCTATCATTTAACTACCGATCAGGTTCCATTTGTGACTATTCCCTCCATTGGGGATCGGCTGATTCCCAATGAGGACCGCAGACTTTCTTTGATCACAGCCGCACATGAAGGCGTTGCTTCTGCACATGCTGGAGTGACAGCGACTATTTTCCTTTTACAGCAACGTTTTTGGTGGCGGGGTTTATATCAACAGGCACGTAAATATGTTCTTTCCTGTGACATTTGTCAACAGACTAAGCCTTCCACTGTTTCACATCCACCCCACATTCAACTGTACATTTCCAATCAACCGTTTGGTTGTATTTATCTTGATCACTGTGGTCCTTTAACATCTGATAATGCTTTTAAGTATATCTTGGTTGCAGTGGATTCCTGCACTAGATTCCTTTGGGTTTGGCTGCAATGCAATGCTGACGCTCAAACTGTTATAAAAGATTTGCGTGTCTTTGTCAGGCCATTTGCCTGTGGCACCTTCCATTCTGACCAAGGTCCTGCTTTTGCATCTAAGGCTTACTGGGATGCAAAGAAGTCTTTGGGGGGGCAGGTGAAATTCTCGTCTCCATATCAGCCTAAGGGCAATTCTGTTGTGGAGCGGATGTACCGTGACTTAAAGCAATCTTTAACAGCTAGGGTATTAGGTACTAGCAGGGGCTGGTTGACTTATCTATATGGAGTTCAACGTGCACTTAACAATCTCCCAAGAAGATCTGTGGGTTGGCAGACTGTTGTATTCTTGGATGTATTCTAATATGTTGTATCGTGTTCTTTAAGCACTGCATTCTAAAAGCTTAAGTTCTAGCGTTGCTAGGCTGTCTGACATAGGTGCATTCCTCACTGGTCAGTTGTCTGCTGGCTGGAGAGGAATCACCAACGTTATCTCTAGCGCTCCTAATAAAGAGTTTGTTGACAACTTCAACGAGTCTATACATCGTTAATTACAACACAGACTCCATACGAAATGCTCTTTGGCATTAAAATATTTGTGCTACACCTTGATGGTCTAGACGTTGTGGCGGCTGCCGCAATGTTTGACGTAGATAACCATTGTGCTGTGTTACAGAATCTAAAAAAAGCTTGTGATTCACAAGCGAAAGCCCATTTGCCCTCTTCCACGGATGCAGCGGTGCTGATTCCGGTTTCTGGCTGGCTTCCTAAGGTTGGAGATCTGGTCCGAGAGAAAGTGGAGAACAAAAAAGAATTTGGTCCATCATACCGTGCACCGGTCAGAGTCCTTGGTTTGAAAGGAACCCGTACTGTGATTCTTCCTCCACTACCTGGTCGTAATGAGAATCGTTACATTTCCATCGAACATATCAAGCTACACCATATGACCGATACTGAATAGTATGCCTCCAAGCATTCCACGTTTTGATCTTTCATTGAATCCATTGGCTTTTGTTTCCTCGACGTCTCCCCAACAAATGGAGGGGGAGATGGAATCTTTAATTGATTTATTGCCTGTTTTACCTTCTACATCTACAATCGTGGATAATGAGTATGCTTCTCCTCCAGTTGAAGTTATAATTGACATTCCTGCAAGCACAATTAATTCACTTTCAAATGAAGAACAGCCTCCGTTGTTTCAGCTGGGCTCCAGTGGTAACTATATAGACCGTACTAGCTTTTCTTCTGATACATCATCGCTGCCCGCATCTGTGGCAGAGTCCCCTACACGTACCAGTCTTGTCATCTCCTGGTTCAAAAGGACTTACTTAGTCCCCCCCTGGACATATGTCTGGATGATGCTGACGATAGTGTTCTTGTTCATGTGGATTGGGTTTGTGACTGTGTTTTTCCTGCTGATTAATGGCCATTACTTACCTGAACGCTCTGCTGTGAACTTGGTTGACGGTGTTCTGGCCCCCCACACGTCATCTCAAAAAATGAAACGAGATCAAGCCCTAGTTAATATTTCAGCATTCCCATGATGACATTGTTTGGGATAAAGTACAATACGATATCCATGGCCCGGCCGAAACTTTGAACATTCCATATGTATTTCGCATTTCTTTAGGAGACGTGGTTTTGCCTGGAATACACTCTGATGACTGGGATGTTCACGCTGTTCATTCATTGTTTTCAGATTTGAAATATTATGCTGCTTTTGACACTGAAGATTTTTATTTGAACTCTGCAAATTACGCTGATTTGTTCTGTTATCAACATTATGGCCACCATTCTTTACACAAGACAAATGCTCAGGGACCATCTTTTAATTTTACTTAATGGGAGCATTGCCCAACACCATTGCAGGGAGTTCGAAGACCCAACAGAGTAAATTTATGTATTTTACAGGTTACAATCTTTCAGACCCTCGGTCCTATTTTTATAAATTAAAGATATCCAACCGCACAAAATTTATGCTGACCCACACCAGATTAGTTTACTCCCTGTCCTTCATTAATAATTTGTCTGTGAACGGTTATGCGTACTGGAAGGACACTGTTGTTTTAAAATCCATCTGGGGTACCCAAAATTGGCAAGTGCAGGGCACTGTGTCATTGCTTTGCGCATGTCTGATACCGTCCCAACTCATATTTTAAAATGAGACGGTACAACAGACTACTTGTTTTAGTATAGCCTCGGCAGACATATACAAACTACAAAATTGAGGACTTAGTTATCATGTTTAAGAATGGCACACTTAACTCTTCCACTATTGACCCCTTGGGATGGTCACTGTGGCCAACGAGCTCCAATGCATGTCAAGTGCATTTTTCGAATACCACAAAAAAGTTTACACAAAGTAGAGCTGATCCTCGTTACCCACATTCCCATACAGTTACCACATATTCAGTGGGTAAATTTTGTCAGCAATGGTTGGAACATTCCACACTTTCATATGTGAAACATCACCTTTCTCTCCTGTCAGGTGACATTTATCTTGCTGATTTTCTTTTAGGTCCACAGTCCCCCCGAGCAAAACGTTTTGTTTAAGCAGCATATATTGAATTTTGGAAGCTTTTGCAAATGGCACCTGCGGTGCGCCTCTGCCAAATTGACCAAGCTAATTTAGAAAAAGTTCTCGCAGTAGTCGATAACAGCATTAATACACTGTCTTCCCGTATATATACTTTGGATAATATTGTATCATCAGTCATTGACATTGTTCAAAATGAAGTGTCTGATTTGTGTCATGCTCAAAATCAGTTACGTTCTGTAATGCAATTTGCCTGGACCTTGCAAACACTCAAAAGTGGAAAAGTGCCATGGGATTCCCTCAATGCTTCTGCACTGCTTTTGCCATTTAATTTGACTGATAAACAGAAATTAATGTCAATGAAAGTTGCAACATACGCATTGTTACATATTGAACAATCAGAACACTTAGCATTTTCTGTAGCAGAGACTGATTCAGCTGTATGGTTAATACATGGGGTTATTTCACTGCCTACCTCACTCTTTCAGTTTACGGCCTGCATGAAACATTATCCGGTTGGTAGATTTGAGCCCCTCGGCAATAGCTATATTCATGAATCATGGTCATTACCTTTCAACTTTAGATGTCAACGAACGGATAAGGAAGTTTTTCTTACAGGGGAGGATTGCCATTCAACAGTAAGACATTCCCTAGTCTGTAAACAATTTAAACTTCACAGAGCCTGCAACGTTTCGGCCCCTAATCTGGCTTTTTTTTTTAAAGGCACCAGCTATTATTCCCTCGCTAACTTTGCTTTCTATCGACAGTTACCTTATTCTAAATAACCACGACTGCTGCAGCTTACGGGCAGGCATCCCGTATATTGTAACAGTTTCCCAACGTGTTACATGTTGCAGCAATGTCCTGTTTCCATGCCAACATGAGATTGTAGATAGTTCGCTTTGGCCTTTCATTCCAACTTTGAAAACAGATTTCAATAAGCTAAGCAGACTCAAAGCGTTTTTGTTTCAACAAGAAGTGGCTCTCACAACAGCTCGTGAGTAAGTGGGGGTGGCAAACTCCGCTCCGCCGGCGGAGTGTGCAGAGTTTTTGCAACTCCGCACTCTGCTTTGAGCGCGGAGTATGGCAAAGCTCCGCACACACCGGCGAAGCGGAGTTTAGTAAGGGCTTACAAAGAAATTACCACCACCAGCTGTGCTCATTTTGCTACTAAAACAAAAGGGCGATAGGCCCATCCATGTCGTTATATGCAGAGGGGGAACATTCAGGCCATTTTCTACGGGTGGCAAGTATTTTTTTTTATTTGGGACTGGAGCCACAAGTTCCCTCGCACTGCTACTGTTGTTTGCACTGCAGCGGTGCCATTAATGTGTCCGGTAGGTTAAGCCTCCGTCTCCTCTCTCTCATGCCGCATGAGTCAGTCAGAGTCCTCGGCCACCGGCAGAGTGAGTGGTGGAGCTGGTGTGGTCAAATGGTGTGTGCTTAGTGTATAGAGCTCGGCTTAGACTCATGAGTGTTGCGTGAGTCGCGTGAGTCCATTCGTTGTGCTGCTGTCTTGAGGGGCTGACACAGTGAGGTTCCGGACTGGACGTGTTGTGTAGGGAGCACCACTACTGAGCCCAGCATCATGCTGAGGGCCAGCCCTCCGCAGGGTGGAGACATCTGGCAGGAGCCAGAGGCAGACGGCACTCTAAGGAGGAGCTGGGACTGATGCACGAGAGAGCACTGCTGTTTGTGGGGTGAGGCAGGCAAGGGATAGCTGAGACCCCCGTGCCACACAGACTGTTCTAAGGAGGGGTGTGCCCTGTAAGCTGCACTCACCGGAGTGGACTCTCACACCCTTGGGGCTCTGTACAGTCCTCATCAGCTACTGAGCCGAGAACCGGAAAAGAAGACGAGTGAGCTGCGAGGGATACTCTGCCTCTTAGGGCTTGTACTCTGCTGACATCATTCACCCGATGCCTTTGCCGAACCGAGCACCGTAAGAGAAGGTGAGTGAGCTGTGAGGGACACCCTGCCCTCTTCCTCTGTTCCGGGGTCACTCATTTATCTTCCTCTTCACTCCCTCCTCATCATCACCCTTCACACTTCATCCTCTTCCCTCCATCCTCACTGTTCTTCCTCTTCCCTCCCTCCTCACCACCCCTCACACATCATCCTCTTTCCTCTCGCACCACATCATTCAATGCTGTTGTTTGGGGTGGAGCTTTCTCACTAGAGAGTAAACATTGGGAGCTAAGAGTGACTTGGCAGAGGCACCTGGCAGCCCATTTTGCGCCTGGCGCATCGCTCGTTTGTTGTTGTTGTTTTCCATTTGGGCCAGCGCGGAAGCCTGTTGTTGACAGAACTGAGGCACTGTGAAGTTATTTCCAGCAAACTTGAGGTGTTGCTGCCATCTTGTGGACTAGAATGGCGGTACTACATAACAACATTTGATTTTACTAGTAAGCACTAAGCAGCACCGGTGATATATGGGTTTAAAAAGTTACTCCGCTAGTTCACAGAACTCAGCGGAATTTGGCGGAGTTTTCCAGCAACTCCACGGAATTCCGCAGAGTGAAACTCTGCGAACTATGCCCAGGCTTACTCGTGAGACCTTCGAATTGCAGGTGGTGAGAACCGCAAGTGAGATTCACTCACTGCTAAACATGAATCTCCCACTCCATTTTGGAGAATGAATTCACCAAATATTTAATGCGTCTGATACTGAGGGCCTAGCCCACAATTTTAAACTTGTGGGTTTCGGCCTTGTCACCTCCTTTCAGACTATTTTTGGAGTGATTCCAGCTTTTATCCATTCTATTTTTTCCAGTGCCTTTGGAGGGATTCCCCTGGTGCTCCTCCTAATTTGCGGCATGCTTGTACTTCTCTTGCAATGGCTGCTCGATCTGTGGAGCTGCCGAACCCGATCCAGTTGCAGCTGTATCGTGAGCGGATGCACCAACTTTTTGGTGCAATGCCATTAAAAGCTCTTGACATCAACTACTGGCTGACTTTCCATTATGCCTACTTCACCTGCGTGCAACCTGTGTTCCACTGTCTAAGGTGCCCTTTTCAATGGGCCCTGAATGTATGCCTCTCCAATACAACCCACGCAGCCCTGGATTACGAACTGTTAATGGGTCCGTTAAAGGCCCATGACCAGGAATGTTCCATGGGTAGGCGCTTGACGTGCGATTCTCTTCTTGGTCCAACGGCAGACTTGAGTACCTGTGCTCGGGCACAGCGCCTCTTGGATCGGAGTTAACGCAGGTTGCCCTGACATCCTCCGAGTGGCCTCTGGATATGAGGAGATTGTGTGCTCATTCGACTTACTTAATTGGATGGCTTACCTTTTTTCTATGGAAGGATCAGACAACATACTGGAGTTTATGGCATTCCGCTTTTCCCGCAACTTTTCTGAATCTGAAGATTCACTATAAATGGATGTGTTTTTGGGTACCCAATTGGCTATATATTTTTTTAAATTTTGCAATACAATTTTTTTTCTTCTCTTTCATGAATATACTTTTTGGAGATACCACTGAGACGCTTTGCCTGCGCTTACCTCTGATTTTTGTCTTAGCATAGACCTGGCCAAGGGGAGGGTGTTGTCACTTAGGGGGTCATTATAATGACGGGCGGTGGCGATTCGCCCGCCATTTCTCACCGCCCGCATGCCATTTCCCCCCGCCATATTACGATGGCGGGGGCACCCCGGCGGACGGAAAGACCGTCCGCCGGTTTTTCGCCGGTCCAACAGGGGACCGGGCGGTAAAGGACCCTAATATGGTGGCGGTGTCTGCTTGACACCGCCATCCATATTAGGATGGAGGCGGAGAGCAGCCTTTCCATGGCGGCGTTGCTGCCATGGAAAGGCATACGGTGTTTGCTGTTGGGGGCCCGTTGTGGGCCCCCCAAGATGTTGGGGGGTGGGGGGTGCACATGGGGGGTACCTATGGTACCCCCCTGCATTTGCATGCACAAGGTGGCAGGCACCGCGTGGTGCGTGTCACGGTGTGCATGCAAATGTACAACATGCATATATTGTATTGTGGCGGGTGCTGCTTACAGCACCGCCCGCCGCAATTCAATATATGCGGGATGCCACCGCCACCGTGGCGGTGGCATCCTAATGCCCACGGCAGGACTGCCGCTCCTATGGCGGACGGTCCCATTCACCGTTACGGTGGCGGGCGGACTTTGTCCGCCCACCATCGTAATGACCCCCTAAGTTAGCATGATCACGTTGCAGTCAGCCTGCTGCTTTGTGCACGCTACTACACATCTTTATTTTTGCAATCATTTCTATGGCTGCTTTCACATGAGAACTTATCGCTGTGTTCACTCTCTGCATGTTCCTGGGATTTTGACTGAACATTATGTGCAAGGTTGAACAACAATGCCCCTTGTTATTTTGTTCTGGCCAGGCCTTAGCCCTTAGACAAAACATACCGATGCAGCTGTTGTTTGGACAAACGTACTTTAGGTTTTATTAGAATACACGAATAGGTAGCACACACTTGGAGAGGGACCTTTCCAGGGAGAAGAGCGAGACAGCACCTATAATTTAGATCTACCATCTATAGGCTAAGGTAAGGGGTCTGCTGACAAAGCCCAGACATTTAATATATAATAATACTGCTTCTTAGCAAGGGGGGGGAGGCTAGGCTCTATTGTCTTTCCATGATGACATCTCCCTTCATGATTTGTGGACTAGCTGCTTTGCTGACTATTTTGGACTATGCAAT
Source organism: Calotriton arnoldi (assembly GCA_963921515.1). Taxonomy (NCBI): domain Eukaryota; kingdom Metazoa; phylum Chordata; class Amphibia; order Caudata; family Salamandridae; genus Calotriton; species Calotriton arnoldi. The sequence continues at coordinate 1,260,249 of CAWUFW010003852.1, read as the reverse complement.
TTCCTGCTTGTCGTGACACGTATACTGCATGTTAAGGCACATTAGTTAAAATAAATATTTTAAACTGTTTCATGTCTCTGTTAGATCTTATTGTGGACAAGTACAAGAGTGAGAGCGAAAGGGTGTGTCTTGTTACCACGATTCCTGAGAGATCTGGGACTGTTGTGTTCTGGGGTGTCTAATCATTTGTTTCTCTGTGAGTGAGTAGGAGAGCAATTGAGACACTATAGCTAGTCGGTCCGGGGCTTGCGGGTACTAAGGTGGTAGGATGACCCAGTCCCTATACACCAAGGTCCTATAATCCTGCGCATTGTTCTGTGTTTGTGCAGAATCCCTGCAACAGCATTGGAAGTTCAAAGCTTGCAGCCAGAACTACATCCTTGCTATCAACTAATAACTCAACATTTATGCTACCCTAGACGTTTGTGTTTCTGTTAAATGTGACAAACCCACACAGGGCATTAAAGAACTAAACAGTCAATTACATGGCCAGTTTTCAGAACTGAAATGCACCAACTTTAACCTTAAATGCCAGTTGCGCAAATCTAAGTCAAACTTCACTACACAATCTGTAAGAAAGATCATCATGGGGCATCAGAAGAGCAAATAAAGGCCTACAACACACAGGCCTACAACACCTTGGGGTGCCTGCCACAGGGATTAACTGCACCTCTGAACTTAACGATGCAAGCATGCATTCCGTTTGGAATGCATGCTCCTATTGTTAAGTATAGGATTGTGACCGAATCCTACTTGAAGGTCTGGAACCGACGACAAGAGGTCGTTCGGTTCCAGTTCCTGACCGATGTCGGACGGAATCCGGTCTGTCCGACATCGGAATCGACCCCTAAATCTCCCTGTGCCTAACAAAAAATGAATGTGTCCCTCTGTAACTTAACTGGTGCTCATGTAAAGCCCTCTGATACCTTTGGGTCTAGTTCGCGCTATATAAAACTCCGCAAAAAAAAAAGTAATGTAATACAGAGACACAAATAGGGTCGGACTGGGCCATAGGGATATCAGGCAGTCTTTAATAGTCTGGTTTCTCAGGTCAGGGCTTTTTCTTGGCAGTTTGTGGGCCCGTTTTAAAGTCTGCTGGGCCAGTTTCTACTGTTGATTTCCTTGATATTAAAATAAACGTTGCCTGCAGCGATCTCAAATTCATGCAGTCATAGGTACCTTGCAAAACACTTACACTGTGTCTTTACAAGTTAAAAACAGCCCCAATTTGCAAATATGGGCAATTTTTTAGCTGTCTGGTTCACTAATGGGGGCATGTTTATGTTGTTACCTGTGCCTCCAGTCCTCTGACTCTAGACACCAAACAAATTTGAGAATTTGCTTCTCAAACCTCCCTAACTCTCAAAGTAGAGCATAAACAGTAGAGTAGCGCACGATTTTGTGCAACTATGACATGTAAGGAAGGCATCCCTAGAGGAGAGTGCATTTTGTTTTGTGCAACCCAACATGGGTGTGTGGGCTCCTACAGAGTAGTAGAGTTTTTAAAAGCGCAATGCTTTACTTACCTGCATTCATGTTCTACCTTGCTCGACCCTTACTTCTTCATTGTCGGTTCACTATATCCATATTACCTGAACTGCAGTCTGCTTCTATACACTTTAATTCCAAACAGGTCTAGGGGCATATTTACCTTGGGTTATCGCCACCAGAACGTCACTTTTTTGATGTTCCGGTGGCAATAACCACTTCCCCTTATTTACAAGGCGACGTTAAGCCACTTAATTTGGTTTAACGCCGCCTTGTAAATAATGCCCCTATTCAAGCAGCACTCAGTGTTAAAGGAACGAGCAATGGGTGTTGCAGTGGGTTTTCCGCCGCAACACCTACTGCTTTTTGATGCTGCCCCCTATTTACAAGGCTGGCCTAAATATGGGCCGGCACCAAAAATAAGACCAGGGAAAACCTGGTCTTAAACTGGAAATTACTCATTTCTCCTTGTTTTTGCTGTTTCTTTGTGTGCTGTATTCTGCAGCACACTTAGAAAGAGCAAATGGGTATCAGTGATTGTTCATGTGCAGGAAGGTGTCCCTTCCTGCACATGAATAATGATTAGATAATGACGAGTTGCAACTTCTATATGTGCTGCAGAATGCAGCAAACATAGAAGTTACAATTTACCAGTAGTGATCGTTCATGTGCAGTAAGGGACACCTTCCTGCACATGAACAATGATTCCCTATGGTGCAAGGGTGCCTGCGTTGGCATGCAGCTAAAATTAGCGCTAGCAGAAATGCAGGGGTGCTCCATATCATTGTAAATATGGTGCATCCCTGTGTTTTCAAAATGTCGGAGCGTGGCGTTACCAATTGTGGCATTGCACAGCGCTCCGCCATTCCATTGTAAATATGCCCCTTAGTGTACTGCAATGGCTCACTTTACATCGAGGTGCTTTAAAAAATGAAAACATTCTGCTCATGCCTGGCTAAATCCGACGCAAAGGTGATGAACCACACCCATTCTCAGAAGTCTTCCAGTGAGAAAAAGAGTTGAATTGGAGTCCTTGATGCAAATGTATAAATAACCCAAGTATAACCCTACATTCAAATAGCAATACCTGCTTGTAAATGCAAACAATACAGAGGGCGAGAGTACAAGGCAAACCTTCCTAAAAACATAAGAGGAAGTCCTGAGACTCCCTCTCGTTCAGTAGGGAATTAAATACTCTTCTATTTGAATATGTTCAGGGTACATATTTACTCTTTAAGAGTGTGGCTGCATATGGATCTATAGCATCATAGAAAATACATGATATTATGAACCTGATATCTACACTAGAGTATCTTGTTTTGTTCTGCTCCTTGTGCCCTTTATACAATCTCAGACTCATTAAAAACTAAGAGGCGACAAGATGGCTCTGCAAGTCCCTTGCAAACTCCACTTACACACGCATTGGTTTCAACAAGTGATCATGCATGCAAGCACACATTCAGAAGCAGTCCCAGGCACGCAGACAAGCAAACACACTGTTGAAAAGTGGGTTATTAGTAGTGGTAAATATATATCTCTACCACTGCCAATAAGGCCATTAACACAAGATAGGGCTCAGTAAAGGTCTTAGGAAATTATTCCCATGCTCAACCCTTGGTAGCTTGGCTGCGAGCAGGCAGGCTTAACTTCAAAGATAGTGTTAGAAATGGGGGTCTCTAGTTGGCAGAGGTAGGTACCTTTGTCCAAATAGGTACCCTTCTTCCTAGTCAGGATTAGGGAGTTACACTCCTAAAACAACCCCTGCTCACCCCCTTGGTAGCTTGACACGAGCAGTCAGGCTTATCTTAGAGGCAGTGTGTAAAGCATTTGCACATAACCAACAGTAACACAGTTTAAGCACTACAGAAGGACACCACACGAGTTTAGAAAAATATCCAATATTTTTATATACTTAAGACAAGACCAAAAATGATAAAAAAATCCACAATACAGTACTAAGAAATGTATACTTTGCAAGAATACTTGAAAAACACAGTTCGTACGAGTCGGTAGCTCCGTCCGGAGCTACCGCGATGCTGAAAACCACAGAGTCTAACAGTTCCAGCCGACCGCGTTGGTACGGGCCAGCAAAAGCGTGAACAGACTTGGTAAAAGTACCTTTTTCATTGTGCCTTACACTGGGGTGCGAGCCGGTCGTGGCAACCGTTGCGGTTGCTTTGCAAAATGGAAGCGGTGCAGGGCACAGTGTCCTTTCGATGTGGTGCAGGCAGCGGCTCGGTGACGATCGTCCAGACGGCGTCGGTGAGACCAAGGCTTACGGTGCTCGATGCGGTGCTGGCAGGTTGTGGTGCAGGCGACAGAGCCGTTTTGCGGGAGCTGGCGTCGGTCGGCCCAGACAGCTGTGTGGGACGAGGCAGTGCGTATTGAAACTTTATGAGCGGTGCCCCAACCATGATGCGGTCACAGGTGTCGAGTCAACAGCAGCGACAGCGTCGGTGGGACCATGATGGAGAAGTGAAGTGAGGCGGTGCGGACTGCGGTGCCCACAGGTCACGGTGTAAGCAGTGGCTCGGTGGCAGCGGCGTTGGTCGTCATCGTTGGTGAGGCCAGGGTTGCGGTGCGATATGAGGACAGTGCGGTCTGCGGTGCCGTCAGGACACAGGGCCAGCGACGGAGTCAGTGACGAGTCGGTTGCAGTTCCCTACTCTGTGGTGACTGAAACAGCGGTTCCAGAAGCGGTACCCAGAGGTTGGTGAAGACTTTGCAGTCCCTGAGACTTCAGAACAGGAGGCCAGCTCGATTTCAGACCCTTAGAGATACTCAGCACAATAAAAGAAAGTTCAGCTCAGTCCTTTCACTGCCCAAGGCAGAAGCAGCAACTGCAGGCCAACCCAACAAGGCAACAGCACAGCAAAGGGGCAGTACTCCTCCTAGCAGCTTTTCCAGCTCTTCATCTTGGCAGGTTCCTTTATTCCAGCGAGTTCTATAGTTTAGGGGTTTGGGCCCAACTTTTTATAGCCCAAAATCCTTTGTCCTCTCAGGCAGAGAGTGTCTGTGCCCAGCCAGAACCAGTTCTGTCCTCTCTGGTGCAGCTTCTTGGCAGGAGGTGGAGACAGCATTGTCAGAGGCAGACCAGGCCCATTCAGGTGAACGGAAATCTCCTCCCCCTACTCTAAATGCAACCCAGGTCTATTCAGCACTTCCCTGGCCCATCTAGACTCTCTGGAGCCACTGCTCCTCCCCTGCCCCTGTCATCCAAAACCTAGACAGTCAATCCACAAACCTAGCAGAGGCCTACTGGATGGCTGAGCAAGAAAATACCGACTTTCTAAAAGGGGTATTTTCAAACACAGAATGTAAAAATCACCTTCACTAAAGGATGCATCTTTAGATCCTGAGTTCAGGCATACTAAACTTTATGTCTCTACCTTGTTCCCAGGGCCAGTTATGTTTATAAGATGTTATAAACAAACTCCCCATTCTGTGCTATGGGAACAGGTAGCCTTGCAATAGTGAAAAACGAAATTGGCTGTAATTCACTATCAGGGCATGCCACACACACCAGGGAATGTCCTCCCCTTCAAATACACTGCACCCTGCCCACTGGGGTACCTTGGCCTACCTTAGGGGTGACTGACATGTAAGAAAAGGGAAGGTTAGGGCCTGGCAAGTGGGTACACTTGCCAAGTCGACATGGCAGTCCCAAACTGCACACAGGCTCTGCAATGGCAGGCCAGAGTTACATTTACAGGCTGCTTGTGTGGGTGGCACAATCCAGGGCTGCAGCCCACTAGCAGCATTTGATTTACAGGCCCTGGCACACTCAGTGCACTTTACTAGGGACTGACAAGTAAATCAAATATGCCAACCACAGAAACACCAATCCATAACACAATTTACAACAGGAGCACTTGCACTTTAACACTGAACAGCGTTGAGAAAGTGCACAGAGACACTAAGCCAGCAAAAACAGAGTCAAAAACTGGGAGGTCAGAAAGCAAAAAGTCAGGGGAAACATGCCAAAAGATGCCAAGTCTAACAGATAGGTATGTTAAGCATTTAAGCATTTAAGCACACCAAATCAGTAGATAATCAGGAAAGAAGATACAATAAAAATCCAACACCAATTTATAAAAATAGGAAATATGTTTCTCTTTAAAATGACACCAAAATGAAACAAATCCAATGTAGGGAACCAGAGATATGATTTTTTTTATAGATTTAGCACTATATGGCGCATAGAAACCTATAGCGCCTATTGGGACATCTGGTCACGCTAGACCGCGATAAAGTAAATGCTTCAGGCCGACCACGATTGAGCCCTGCGGTAGGTCTCTATCAAAGGTTTTACCTTCAGACTTAGAAACTTTTCTGGAGCTTTTCTTCCCGGGGTCCCTCGAAGCTCTCAGCCATTACGGATTCGGTGAGGGTTTCCCGACTTGCTGTGTAACGAGCTCCCTGTCAAACTTATGGAAGTCAGACCTCCGGAGCTTTCCAGCAGGATGAACCAGGGATCCAGGCCAGCTTGCGGTTGAAGGTGGGTGGATTGACTCTTGCGGTTGGTCGTGGTCACCTCTCCTTCGTTTAGACTTGTAAACTTTTACAGAGCTTTTTCTTGTGGGGTCCCTCGAAGCTCTTCACCAGGCCGGATTGGGTGAGGGTTCGCCGGCTTGGATTTCAACTTGCTCCCGGTCAAACTTGGGAAATCGGACCTCTGGGTCTTTTCAGCAGGACAAACCTGGCCGGCAGGCCGGCTTGCGGTAGAGGGTCGCCGGCTTGGCTGGCCAGGTTGAGTCGATCCACTTATGGGGCTTGTTTTCCAAAGTTGCTCCAAACTTCTCCAAACTTCTGGATCTTCTTCCTGAAGTTTCTGTGAGTGTCCCAAAGTTACTCCAAGGGTCTGGAAGCTCCAAGATGGTACTTGAAAGTTGGGGACTTCAATTCCCACTATCCACTAGGACAAAACCCTTACAAGTCAACTTGTAGTACTCCAGGCTGAGGACTCTTGGTGGTGATGCTCCAGGTGAGCTCTGTTAACCTGCAGCTTGCAGGGTGTCCACTCCTTAGCCTTTTTGAAGCAGGTTAGATCCACAGGGGTGTAGTTACAGATTGTGCAGCAGGCGCTGTCAGAGTGCAGGGCCTAGTTGGGACAAATCAAACTACCAGCATGGACCCTTCTTCTTCCTTAATTTTTAAGCAGTAGATTTGAGAGGCTCTGCCCCTCCCAGGCACTTATTCCAAGTTCTCTGGGTCAAGCAGGAGGGCCCTCCTGTCCAATGAGGTGCAGGGCAACACCCTAGGGTATGGCCACAACATCCAAAGTGTGGCACTATCTTATCCCAGAGAGCACCATTTCTCCAAAATACATCATGACTGATTTCCAAGCAAAGAGAGAGGAGCTGGCTAAACACATCCCCAGGATGGTTAATCTCCATAGACGCTCCCCCTTGCATCTGCTCATTCCTTCCTTAATCCCACCATCTGACTGGGTTCAAAGAGTAGAGGTGCAAATGAAACTGGCTTCTCTTACCTGTTTCCTCTTTCCATTGAAGAATATTATTTACAACCCCTCCCCCTGCTCTGGCATTCCTATGTAGCAGAACCCTGCTCTCCGAGAAGAGCTTTCTAACCGCAGGGGATATTTATCACCTCATCAAAGGAGCCTGGCTAATCCACTTAAATCTGACCAACCAGGACAGACCACTGGAAGGTGAATTTTGGCTTACAGACAAGAAAGTCCCATAACTTATTGTCTGTATATTTTAGGATAAATTGAACAATACCATATTGTTGGATTTGTCAATACCATTCTAGGAAGTCCTTGAAGGATATTTTTATCACCTCCTTGACGTTAGTCGTTATTTTATAACTTCTTGCCATGTTAACCTATGTGGCTGGGGATTTGCAATGGTAAAAATGACTTGGGCTATTTTCCAACACCAGGGCTTATAAAAACATCTTTTATATGGACCCTGCCTATATCTACAGGACCCCATACCCCTGGGAAACCTAGGGGAGAATTTAGGGGTTCTGAATATGTAAACATCTTGCAGATTATCACTCCACAGTGCTCCTAGCACAAAAGTCAATTTTTCTGAAGCACTTTACCACAATGTTGGGATTGAAATGTTCAATTTCACTTAACCCAGGGCATCTAAAACTCTTTTTATAAGGGCCCTCCTTATACATACCTGACTGTCCACCCATGGGCCACCTAGGGGAGACCCGGGGGGTACCTAATATGCCCAAACATTGTAGTTTATCAATTATTAAGTGCCCCAAACACCAAAATCGAGTTTGGGCATAATTTGCATTTTAAAAGCAGTCCTGCAACACTGGGTCTCTTTTTAACTGACCCCAGGCTTCAACAGTGCACACACGAAAGCGCAGAAAGGGCTGCGGGCCTCTAAACCACCATGCCCTATTATATACTAGGGACTTAGAGGTAGTTTCAATCCCCTTGTCCTATTATGTACTAGGGCATTTTAGGGGAGGTCATGCCAATTGCATAAGGTTGTATGGCTGACAAGCCCTCAAGCTTCTGACATGCTGCATTGCCTGAAGCTAGTGAAGCTTGTCAGTTATGTATTGTGGTGACTGTGTGGATGAGCTATACAGCCACTGACTCACACATGCACAATACAGCCAGTGGAGCCAGCTTCTCCTGCGAGAGTATAGCTGTTACATGTACACAAATGATTTGCATATGGCCATGTCTGAACTGGGGTGGTGGAGTGAGCTAAAGAATGATGATGGATTAAACCCAGATCAGTTGACTGGGGGTGAGTGTTTGATTTGCTCAAACGCTCCGTCCATCATCCCCTTTGGTGTCGCTTTGTTCGCCCTAAGTTGGCAGGGTATGCCCAGACGTGGGTCCCTTGCTCACTTTGCCACTGGATTCAAGCTAGCCTGGCTGATGACGGCTGAATAGCCAGAAACCGGTCCCAGGATGCTTGTTTCCGGTCCAGGGAAGACATGGCTTGGCAGTTCGGGCTGGACTGTTCCCATGAGGCACAGGGTCAGACTGATTTGCATATGGCCATGTCTGAACTGGGGTGGTGGAATGAGCTAAAGAATGATGATGGATTAAACCCAGATCAGTTGACTGGGGGTGAGTGTTTGATTTGCTCAAACGCTCCGTCCATCATCCCCTTTGGTATCGCTTTGTTCGCCCTAAGTTGGCAGGGTATGCCCAGACGTGGGTCCCTTGCTCACTTTGCCACTGGATTCAAGCTAGCCTGGCTGATGACGGCTGAATAGCCAGAAACCGGTCCCAGGATGCTTGTTTCCCGGTCCAGGGAAGACATGGCTTGGCAGTTCGGGCTGGACTGTTCCCATGAGGCACAGGGTCAGACTGATTTGCATATGGCCATGTCTGAACTGGGGTGGTGGAGTGAGCTAAAGAATGATGATGGATTAAACCCAGATCATTTTACTGGGGGTGAGTGTTTGATTTGCTCAAACGCTCCATCCATCATCCCCTTAGGTATCGCTTTGTTCGCCCTAAGTTGGCAGGGTATGCCCAGACGTGGGTCCCTTGCTCACTTTGCCACTGGATTCAAGGTAGCCTGGCTGATGACGGCTGAATAGCCAGAAACCAGTCCCAGGATGCTTGTTTCCGGTCCAGGGAAGACATGGCTTGGCAGTTCGGGCTGGACTGTTCCCATGAGGCACCGGGTCAGACTGATTTGCATATGGCCATGTCTGAACTGGGGTGGTGGAGTGAACTAAAGAATGATGATGGATTAAACCCAGATCAGTTGACTGGGGGTGAGTGTTTGATTTGCTCAAACGCTCCGTCCATCATCCCCTTTGGTATCGCTGTATTATGTACTAGGGCATTTTAGGGGAGGTCATGCCAATTGCATAAGGTTGTATGGCTGACAAGCCCTCAAGCTTCTGACATGCTGCACTGCCTGAAGCTAGTCAGTTATGTATTGTGGTGACTGTGTGGATGAGCTATACAGCCACTGACTCACACATGCACAATACAGCCAGTGGAGCCAGCTTCTCCTGCGAGAGTATAGCTGTTACATGTACACAAATGATTTGTGAGAATGTTTGTTTACATGTAAATGCTGTAAAATGTTAAGCAAGGTAAGTATATGTAGTTAAGTATAGTTTTATTATAGTTAACCTCACGGTATATGTATGTTCCAGGTCATAGATGTGAATTTAAGAATACTAAGGCCCTGGTTACAACTGCAGGGCTAAATTCTGAACCCTGTGAAAATACGTGTTTGCACAGGGTTTGTAATTATCAGTTGTGTGATAATTATCACACCCTGGCAATTTTCCCCTGATATATTCCAGTGGGTCAAACCTGCCGAAATTCATAGATGGAAAAGGCTAGTAAAAAAGACTAAACATGCCGAATTTGGTGTGTTAAGTACCAATCCTGCATGGTATGCTTCATTTACAAGTTAAAAACTCAGAATAGGAGGTATTTACCACCCTAGGATAATGTTATTTACTGCATGAGTTAAATACCACACCCTATTCCGACAAACTTGTAATGAGGGCCTAACTTGTAATGTCTATACATGCACTTAACTCGACAATATTTTTGTTCTGAATTTTTGGACCCACAACATCAGCTATATTTAGAAATTTTGAAATATCTGTGGCTGTTTTCTAGCAGGGCTATCTACTACATATTGTGAAGATCAACAGTTTAAGAAATCCTCTGCATCCAAAGTCTGAAAAGGTAGCTTTACCTCTGGTGTGCATACCAATTCTAAGGCCTTGGTATGGTGCAGTATTTTAAGGTGCTTTCAGTACCTAAGATGCTTACTTTACCTCAAGTATATTTTGAAATGCTAAGGCCTAGGTGAATGAAGTGTGTTTAAAGTGCAATGTTTTAACTGCATGTTAAATTGGAGGGCCTACCTTGCAGATAGTATTGCCTAACCTCTCAGGGTTGGGTCAGGAATGCTCTATTTGCTTCTGTTGTAAATGATCATGCTAATGCCTAGGTAAAGTGCTAAGTCTTTAAAGTGCATTGGCTTTGTCAACCTCTTCAATTAAGAGGCCTGCTTCAGAGGTAGTAGTGTCTAGCCTCCAAAGACCAAAAGAGGTCTATTTGCTTCTAGTAAGTGGACCAAGACTATGACCTAAGTAAAGAGCAAGGTTTTTAGCAGCATATTAACTTACACATAAGTGTAAGGCAATTAAGCATAATGGATTAAAAGGCCTATGATGGGGATAATATTATCTGGCCTCATAATCATAAAGACCTTGAGGGGCATGAAACACTCAGGTCCCCTGTATCCCCAGTACTTAAGGTTCTAGCTTATCTGATCTGCAAAGTCAACTCTTAATGCCAATGTAAAGTGCAATTTCGTTTGTAATTAGTTTTTAGCACCATGTTGACAGAAGGTGCTAGTGCAGTTTTCATAAATTTTAGAAATCGAGCGGCTATCTGCGATGAGTCACATCTCAGGCAGGCTTGTATGGCGCCTTGGCAGGTCCTGATATTTAAGGTACGCCATATTGGCCCCACTAAGAACTTTCTTAACGGGAGCAGCTTTTTGCAGATGCAGAGAAAATGAGTCAGAGATTCCTCTCCTTCTGCGCAGAAATGATATTGTATGTTGGAGTCATCAAGGTCCCTCCGCCCATACCAGTAGGTTGTCGGAGGGATTAATCCAAATCTGAGACTTATCAGCTGTTTTTTCTTGACCTTACCAAAAGGCAGTGAGAGGTATGTCGGCAGGACCCCACGATCATACAGTGCTGTAGCCCTAGCACCATGTAACAGTTCTTCAGGGCCTTTGCATCCTGTTCCCTCGAAATTAGTTTAGCTTGCTTAACCAATAGTTTGGAGACTAGGGACCAAATCTCTTGAGCCTCCAAGACATCCAATGTGAAGTTTAGTTAGGTAGGCCAGATTGTCAGGGAGTAGTTTATTTCTTCCCAAATTATATGTATTAGTGTATTATCCTTCACCTGCTTGGCTTTAAGGAGCAGGCCAGGAATTTCACTTTCAATATCAAGTGCTGTGAAAACAGGCAGAATTCTTGTCGAATTTGGACTTGGCAGGTGCAATTGGGCAGGGAAAAGACTCTTCTATAGCAGATTGATTGTGCCCTGTCCAGTCAATTAGCAATCATATCTATGAATATCATTGCTCCATAGGTGATGGTAGGTAGTAGTTTCCAGTCCATCACCTTTAGGAGGGGCCATGGAGCAGGATTCACCATTGATTTCTTTAGCTTGTGAAAATGCCCATTCCAAAGAATTTGCTGCCCTCCTGTCCAGCCATACCCCCAGGTATTTGTATGTGTCAATAATTTCGACCACACTCCTCTCGATGAACCAGGCTCCCTTTGTTTACAGTGTGTGTGAAATTATCATGACCTTTGTTTTCGCCACATTTATATTCAGATTATTGGCTCTGCAGTAAGTGGCAAGTGCATTGAAGAGTCTCTGCAGTCTTCTCAGTGTCAAGTCAAAAAGAACCATATCATCTGCATACTGGAGCGACTGAACGGTAATACCGGCCATCTTTGGTGGAAATGCCCTCTCCTTTTCAAGATGCTCCGCTAAATCAGCCAAGTAAAGATTAAATAGAAGTGGCGCCAGTGTGCAGCCTTGCTTCAGGCCTTTATTTGTCATGATTTTTGCAGTGGTGGCCCACCGGGCACTAATGTTTATTTTTACCCAGGTGTTGGATTACAACTCTATGATGGATTCAGTAAAAGGGGTGGGATACTCCAGGTGCTCAGCTTTGACCAGAGTCTTGTTCTTGAGGCACTATCATATGCAGTTTGAAGTCTATAAATCAAGCGTAGAGGGCCTTGCCTTTGGAGGCCATGGTTGCTGCTCTAAAATTAGAAATGCAGGTTAGGTTATTTTCAATGTGACAGCCCTTTTGGAAGTCTCTTTGACTTAGAGGAATCAGCTTTTTATCTTCTTCCCGGTTTGTAGTTCACTATTAAGAACACTTGTTTTGCACTTCCCTTCCTTGTCCAGGAGTGCGATCAGGCGATTGGGCATGATCGAGATCCTTTGTTATGTTAGGGGACGACTAGTGAGCCTCTCCATGACTCTGGAATGGGTGCCCCCACCAGATACTCAAGAAATAGAGGGGCCATTACTGAGGTCTATCGAGTTGCGGCCCATTTATATATTGCAGCTGGAATGTCACTTGGCCTGGAGCTCTACTCAGGCACATTGCTGTGATGGCTGTCACTACTTGGCCCTGGCTTATTGATGTTGTTTCCTCATTGGTTCCCTGCTGAAGTGCTATGGCCTCAGTGCCATCTACAGCATGGGCTATATATAAGCTTTTGTTACAGGATTCCCATTTGGCAGGGTCGATATTAACTGCAATCACCTGTCATTTAAGGGCTGAGCTATTGTTGATGCATAGCCAAAATTTCCTCTGGTCTTTAGATTTTATTATCGCATGCGATTCAGTCCACCTTCTGGCTTCCTCCTCCCTTTTTCGGGCATATAGGAATTTCCTGTATTTTAACCTGATAGTGGCAACCCGGTTCCCCAGTCACCAGTTTTCCCTCCTATCATGGCTAAGATTATTCATGGCTTTGTTTAGTTGTTGTTTTAAGGCAGTTGTTTAGATTTTATTGTGATGTCTGCTGGGCGTGGTTGTGCACTGCCCCAGTTCCTTACTGCTTACCTGGTTTAAAAGGGCTCCATCATTCTCCTTTAAGTGAGAGGACAGGGACCCCCAGAGGTTTTCATTGAGGTTTTCATTGGTTGCTTTTCTCAAGGTCTACTCTAGGAACTGATCCACTCTGATCCCCTGCCCTGCTTGGTCATTCATGTTCGATTTTATTCTATTAATGGGTTTAAGATCTTCGTGCCTTCCAATAAAATTTACTTTAGATCATCTGGGTCTTGGAGCCAATGCTTCAAATTTGTTGACTTTTATTTATACACTGCAAGTGCGCTAGGGACACTCAAATATAATCCAGAATAGCCATCCTGAAACAAGAGGAGTATGTTTAGGTGACCGGTGCAGCCAATGCAAATCTACCATTTAGAATGCGGAGACCTAGCTGATTTAGGGTGGCTGCTAATGCTTTGCCATATTTATCGTACCTTTGGTATTGCATTTGAATTGACGGTATGGCCCAGATTTATTGTCAAGGTACATGAGAGTGTTATTTGGTTCTATGCTAATTAATTTAGCGTTGAAGTCTCTATGCTCATTATGTTAGCGTTGAAGTCTCTCATGATGACCCACATTGCATCTGGGTGTGATGCTTTTAGATTTTGCAGTATTGGGAGCAGTGTTGTCATGGTTGACTCTCTTCTTGTCTTGGTAGGATGAAGGTAGATACACCCTATGATGAGAGAAAGACTGTTCCTCGCTCTTCCACTGCTGGCCAGAGATACTATAAGAATAATATAATCACCTTTTCCTGTATTAAGCAGTGTTATTTTTGCCATTAGCTTGTTTTTCACATAGACTGACACGCCTTCTGAGGCCTGACCCCCTACCTGGGATGCCATTGTCAGAGCTTCATATGCTGTGAAGTCATACCAGGGCGATGAATGGAGTGCCCGTGTTTCTTGGAACGCTATGATGTCATGCCTTCTCAACTTTGCAATTGCTCCTTTCTTTATTTCAGAATCAATTAGACCTCTTATGTTCCATGAGGGGAATTTCAAGGTGGTCCATGTTGTCTTGTTCCAAGTGCTAGGACCGGATGCTAAATGCTCTTGGCCACCATGCCCAATCCATGGTTTTTGCTTGTCGTGCTGTGCGGATGTGGCTGTCCCCTACACTGCTTGCAGTTATTGTTAGCGCACCTTCTGAGACTTTTGGAGGTTGGTTTCCCCTTGTGGTGCCCCTTAGTACTGAGTCATAGGTGCTCTTATGTCTGCTTTGTCCTTCTGATTCGTACATGGGGCCTGATTCACAGAACTAACTTACGTCAAAAACGTAAAGTTAATACTTTTTGGTATTCACAGAATACACTTACTCATTTTGGTATTCACAGAATGAACTTACTCATTTCGGTATTCACAGAAGTTAGTAGTCCTAACTTTAGGACTCCTAAATGCCTTCTGTGAATACCGAAAGTCTTAAAGTTAGGATTTTTCTCAGTTTAGGAGTAGTAAAGTTAGGACTCCTAACTTTAGGACTCCTAAATGCCTTCTGTGAATACCGAAAGTCTTAAAGTTAGGATTTTTCTCAGTTTAGGAGTACTACTTTATAGAAATCTGCCCGTTGCTTTGAGCTTTGTCCTTGCCACTTTCTGAGCTTGGGGTCTTCTATATAATGACCCACCCTGCATTTCCGTTCAAGTTTATCTTGCTTGTTGAGGTTCAAGATTAGCTCCTTTGGGGATCCACGTCCTTCCATGGATTTTTATGGATTCTCTAACTCTCGTTTGAGGACACCACTTACTTGTGTTGTTCTCCTTTGTGCCCTGTGCTGACTGGGGGTTTCTGCAGCTGTTCCAGATACTGGGGGCTTTGGGGTTGTTTGTGTCCCAACTGTATATTTATTTAGTGCTATTGATCTGTAGTTGATCAGTTAGTTTCCATGTTCTGTGAGGAAAAGTTGATTCCATTGTAGGGACAATTTTAATTCTGTCATGGTTTCTTGTTTTGAGACATATCTTGAATAATAAATGCCTGAAACACACATACTGTTTACACTGTAAAACTATAACTTTGTCGTATTCATTTACAAATTACAATTTTTTGCTCTCAAAATAGTTTAGTTTAGTTTTATGTGGGCTTGAAATTACATATACTTCTATGGAATGTTTTAGAAGAGAGATTTACAGTTATTTGCATTTATTACAAAGCTCCTTTTTATGTAATTGATATATTTTCATCAAGAGAGGGAATCATTCATTTTAACGTGTAGCTTGATATTATGCATGACCCGATCCCTCAAAAATGTACAGGGCTGCTGTGTTTATATGGAGAGCATTTGTACTACAACCAAGCCATCATGTTAATTTGTGAATGAGTCTAAGGTTTACAATGAAAAAGAGTGAATTTAACCATGTGATGCTGCACTGATAACTATAGACAAATTTAATTGGCCTTTTGCCATGTCCCGATCAAAACAGCATTAATTCTTTAAGAAATGTAAATTACCTGGGAGAACACTTCAAAGCCTTCAATAATTCATTTTTTTTTTACAAATCCCTTATTTATAGATAAATATAGATCATGCGCGGCATTCTGGCAAAATAAGAGTGACTCTCGCTGGGTATGTCTCCACGGGGGACCATGCAGAGGTTTTTTAGCCCTGCGTGTAAGGCAGCCTTTGAGGCTTGAGAGTGAGTAGTGCATTGAGGTTCCGGTACGGAGGTGGACCCCACGATTGACACACTGTGGGCCATTTTCTGTATCATCTGGCTTACTTGCATGAGGCTGGTATAAAGGTTGTTATAATTGCTATTGTAGAGTGATGGCAGTAATTTTTAGTCCTGACGAATAACCCTGAACCTCATCTGGGGTCCTTATCGGGCAGAAACA
The DNA here is from genome assembly GCA_963921515.1 of Calotriton arnoldi. Classification (NCBI taxonomy): domain Eukaryota; kingdom Metazoa; phylum Chordata; class Amphibia; order Caudata; family Salamandridae; genus Calotriton; species Calotriton arnoldi. The sequence goes on along the minus strand of CAWUFW010003852.1, from coordinate 1,244,331 downwards.
TGTTGACCGTGACTTTATAGGGAGTATTGTTTCCAAACTCCCTGTTATTCTTCACTTTTTAATCCTGCCACTGGGGGCACCAGAATAAAATTGATTTTTTGCCCACTAGGAGACAGCTTTATCTACATTACCCCTTCCCATTTTTAGTTAAAATGAGATAGCACTCTGCACCTCACTCTAACATCTCTGCTCATCAAATCCAAAACACCTCTGCTCTTTTCCTTGCGACGCAGGTATGAGGAGGGAACCCTATGATGAAGCAGGTCACCCTAGTTTGATTGAGGTTTCTCATCAGGGCCTTAGCCACTGGTGGGCTTTCGAGGGCCGGGCCAGCCCATGTTAATCATTGTCCCCACAAATGACAGAGGCATCTGGCACAATATGTATCAAAAACTCAGTTTAAATTCAGTTTACCTACAGAAACTGCACTCACATTAGAATGCATACAGCCTGATTGGAAAGAAACATGCTGAAGTTCGGAAGGCAAATGAACAATAAAAATACTTTGCTGCATGTTAAAAGACAGAGATTAAATGTCAAGATCTGTGTTAAAACAAACTGCTGCTTATTCTTTTAAGTGGAGATGCTGTTTACTTTTCTTTTTCTTTCTGCAAAGTGGGAGGATTTAGTAAAGTTAACTATGTTACTTTACAAGCAGGGCCACTGGAATTTTGCAGCAGGGGGCTAAAATTATGCAGCAAGATTGACTAAATTGTGCCGTAAAAAATCACAAATTCTGAAGCTTAATGCAGCACAATTTGTGATGGTATTACTTCATTATTTTGTCCTTTTTACACATGTTAACACTGTCTGGGCAATGGTTTCACTTCATTAGTGCCAGTTCCACACTCAAATACAGGTTTAAGTAAGAGAAGGATGACCAGTCAACCTTTGCGAAGGACCTTCCACTGCACGGCAGTCATGTTGCAGCGTTTTTAGTCACATTTGATCAGTTTGAGCTTGAAACATTATTTTATTAAAACCTGCATATTACACAGCAGATGATGGATTATGTGGCAAATGCAGCAAATTCATAATTATGCCGAAAACACCACAGAATTACATAATTCCAGTAGCCCTTTTTACAGGGAGTGTGAAAAGAAAGACTGTAGGATGCCAATTTTATACACAAACATGTACATGAACTGTACAGATATTTCAACATATATTAGCAGTTATGAAAGCACAAATGAATCACATTTTGTTTTGTAATTCTGAAGTGTGATGGAAATAAAAGATTTGAATAGGAACTAAACAAATCTTGGTGAAGCACAAATTATAAATATTGGATTGTATCGTAATGCAGCATTTGTATAGTGCTTACTACTCCAGTGCGTGGCACTGAAGCACTTATGTGCATGGGCAGCACGCTACGCCAGATAGGGTGGTGTGTGGATGGAAGGGTGTTGTCTTTGTTTTTTGATCCTATGTGGGAAATGTTTCCATATTGTGCATGATGATCACAAAGGTGCAGTCATAATGCATGTTATGGAATGCAGCGCATACCAGGGAGGTGAATTATTGTTGTGTAGTTCCTAGGAATCCCCAGGACCTGCGCATTTTGGAGGACCTAAACTGAGGGCTTGGTGTCCAAACCGCTTCTGGACAGCCCCACAGTATATGTCAGCCATTAGACCAGCTAGCTCTACAGTGCCACTCACACCCCCCTGTACCTTACAGTGATGTAGGTAGTCTCTGGCAACCACTGAACATGACAACCCTGATTCTTCAGGGATCGTGGAAAACAGTACAGTACTTTTCGCTCAGTCACTCATGCTTACTTATTGTTATTGTTATTGTTATCCAGACTTGTAAAGAGCACTGTAACCCAACGGGCATCCTGGCGCTGAGATACATTGTATGTAATGTCATATGCCCTGCTACCACAATCAATCAATCAATCAATCAATCACAAGATTTGTAAAGCGCACTACTTACCCGCGAGGGTCTCAAGGCGCTGAGGGAGAGGAGGTGGGGTGTTGCCGCTACTGGTCGAATAGCCAGGTCTTGAGTCATCTCCTGAAGGTCAGCAGGTCTTGGGTCTGTCGTAGGTTGAGGGGAAGGGTGTTCCAGATCTTGGCGGCGCGGTGAGAGAAGGATCTGCCTCCGGTGGTGGTTCTCCGGATGCGCGGGACGGTGGCCAGGGAGAGGTCGGCGGAGCGGAGCTGACGGTTGGGAACGTAGAAGGAGAGTCGACTGTTGAGGTAGGCTGGGCCGGTTTTGTGGAGCGCCTTGTGTGTGTGGATCAGGAGTTTGAAGGAGACAATGCCACAAGGACCATGTTACTATAAAAAGGTTATGCTCTGGGGAATAGCCAGGTTTTTATTTTCCTTCTGAACTTCAGCAAGTCCTGCATCTGTCCTGCATCTGTCTTAAATCTTATTCTCAGAAAGTACACAGGATGGCGATTTGGACGTTTCAATAAGTATTTATTGGTCCAGCGTCAGTCTTGTGTAAAACATATTTGCTGCGACAATTAGGAGACCGAAGGATACAAAAGAAATCGCAAGTACCAATATAGTAAACAGTAGATACATTTCTACCATAGTGCTAAGAGGATGAACATATACAGTTCAGGTAAAACAATAGCACTGGCATACTCCTAGAATGCATGCCTGTTAGACCTGGCAACATTGGCGTGGGTTTCCCCTGTATTTTTGGCTTTGCCTCCTGTATTTTTGCTGTGTGTTGGACTTCGTTTTGCTAGTCTAGATGCTTTGGGCACTTTGCCACTGCTGTTCAGTGTCAAAGTGCAAGTGCTCCCTTGGTCAATTGTTGTTATGGATTAGTGATTCCATCATTGGCATTTTTGATTTACTAGTCATTCCCTAGCAAAGTGCATGGTGGGTGCCCAGGGCCTGTAAATCAAATGTTGCTAGTGGGCTTGCAGCACTGATTGTGCCACCCACACAAGCAGCCTTTCAAAGGTAATTCAGACCTGCCACTGCTGTGTCTGTGTGCAGTCTAGTACTCCTTGTGTTTGCTTTGTTCGCCCTAAGTTGGCAGGGTATGCCCAGAAGTGGATCCCTTGCTCACTTTGCCACTGGATTCAAGCTAGCCTGGCTGATGAGGGCTGTTAGCCTGAAACCGGTCCCAGGATGCTTGCTTCCAGTCCAGGGAAGGCATGGCCTGGCAGTTCAGGCTGGACTGTTCCCAAGATGCACAGGGTCAAGACAGATTTGCATATAGCTGTGTCTGAACTGGGGTGGCGAAGTGAGCTAAAGAACGATGATGGATTGAACCCAGATCTGTGACTGGGGGTGAGTGTCTGAAAAGTTTCAGCTCTCCGTCCATCATCTCCTTGTGTTTGCTCTGTTTGGCCTGAGTTGGCAGGGTATGCCCAGACGTGGGTCCCATGCTCACCTTGCCACTGGATTCAAGCTAACCTGGCTGATGAGGGCTGTTAGCTCGAAACCGGTCCCAGGATGCTTGTTTCCGGTCCAGGGAAGACATGGCTTGGCAGTTCGGGCTGGACTCTTCCCATAAGGCACAGGGTCAAGACTGATTTGCATATAGCTGTGTCTGAACTTGGGTGGCGAAGTGAGCTAAAGAATGATGATGGATTCAACCCAGATCTGTGACTGGGGGTGAGTGTTTGAAAAGTTTCAGCGCTCCGTCCATCATCTCCTTGTGTTTGCTTTGTTTGCCCTAAGTTGGCAGGGTATGCCCAGACGTGAGTCCCTTGCTCACTTTGCCACTGGATTCAAGCTAGCCTGGATGATGAGGGCTGTTAGCCCGAAACCGGTCCCAGGATGCTTGTTTCCGATCCAGGGAAGACATGGCCTGGCAGTTCGGCTGGACTGTTCACATGAAGCACAGGGTCAAGACAGATTTGCATATAGCTGTGTCTGAACTGGGGTGGCTAAGTGAGCTGAAGAACGATGATGGATGCAACCCAGATCTGGGAGTGGGGGAGAGTATCTGAAAAGTTTCAGCGCTCCGTCCATCATCTCCTTGTGTTAGCTTTGTTCGCCCTGAGTTGGCAGGGTATGCCCAGACGTGGGTCCCATGCTCACCTTGCCACTGGATTAAAGCTAACCTGGCTGATGAGGTCTGTTAGCCCAAAACTGGTTCCAGTATGCTTGTTTCCGGTCCAGGGAAGACATGGCTTGGCAGTTCGGGCTGGACTGTTTCCATGAGGCACAGGGTCAAGACTGATTTGCATATAGCTGTGTCTGAACTGGGGAGGCGAAGTGAGCTAAAGAATGATGATGGATTCAACCCAGATCTGTGACTGGGGGTGAGTGTTTGAAAAGTTTCAGCGCTCCGCCATCATCTCCTTGTGTTGGCTTTGTTCGCCCAAGTTGGCAGGATATGCCCAGACGTGAGTCCCTTGCTCACTTTGCCACTAGATTCAAGCTAGCCTGGCTGATGAGGGCTGTTAGCCCGAAACCGGTCCCAGGATGCTTGTTTCTGATCCAGGGAAGACATGGCTTGGCAGTTCTGGCTGGACTGTTTCCATGAGGCACAGGGTCAGGACTGATTTGCATATAGCTGTGTCTGAACTGGGGTGGCGAAGTGAGCTACAGAACGATGATGGATTCAACCTAGATCTGTGACTGGGGGTGAGTGTCCAAAAAGTTTTAGAGCTCCGTCCATCATCTTCTTGTGTTTGCTTTGTTCGCCCTAAGTTGGCAGGGTATGCCCAGACGTGGGTCCCTTGCTCACTTTGCCACTGGATTCAAGCTAGCCTAGCTGATGAGGGCTGTTAGCCTGAAACTGGTCCCAAGATGCTTGTTTCCAGTCCAGGGAAGACATGGCTTGGCAGTTTGGGCTGGACTGTTCCCATGAGGCACAGGGTCAAGACTGAGTTTCATATAGCTGTGTCTGAACTGGGGTGGCGAAGTGAGCTAAAGAACGATGATGGATTCAATCCAGATCTGTGACTGGGGGTGAGTGTCTGAAAAGTTTCAGCGCTCCGTCCATCATCTCCTTGTGTTTTCTTTATTCGCCCTAAGTTGGCAGGGTATGCCCAGACATGGGTCCCTTGCTCACTTTGCCACTGGATTCAAGTTAGCCTGGCTGATGTGGGCTGTTAGCCCGAAACCGGTCCCAGGATGCTTGTTTCCGATCCAGGGAAGACATGGCTTTGCAGTTCGGGCTGGACTGTTTCCATGAGGCACAGGGTCGAGACTGATTTGCATATAGCTGTATCTGAACTGGGGTGGCGAAGTGGGCTGAAGAACTATGATGGATTCAACCCAGATCTGTGACTGGGGGTGAGTGTCTGAAAAGTTTCAGCGCTCCGTCCATCATCTCCTTGTGTTTGCTTTGCAGTCTAGTACTGTCATGTCGACCTGGCAAGTGCACCTACTTGCCAGGCCCTAACCTTCCCTCTTCCTACATGTTAGTCACCCCTAAGGTAGGCCCAAGGTTACCCTGTGGGCAGGGTGCAGTGTATGTGAAAGGTAGGACCTGCCCTGGTTGTGTGGCATGTCCTGATAGTCAAATACTGCCAATTTCATTTGTCACTGTTGTAAGTCTATCTGTCCCCATAGGATAGAATGGGAAGTTTGCCCATAACATCTTATGGGCATTACTGCCCATGGGAACAAGATAGGAAAAAAAAGATTGATATGCCTGAACTCGGAATGTTAAGATGCATCTTTTAGTGAGGGTGATTTTTACATTCTGGGTTTCATAATACCACTTTTAGAAAGTAGGTATTTTATTGCCTAACCATTCAGTGTGCCTCTGCCAGGGTTGTGTATTGACTGTCTGGCTTTGGAGTGACAGGGGCGGGGATGCGCATTCTGTTTAGACAGCCATATGGGGTGTTGAGTTGCGACGTGCCTTTCCAGGGTGAGTCAGGGCTGGGCTGAATAGACCTGGGCTGCATTCAGAGTAGGGGGAGGAGATTTATTTCACACCTGAATGGGCCTGGTCTGCCAAGGACAATGCTGTCTCCACGTCCTGCCAGGAAGCTGCACCAGAGAGGACAGAACTTGTTTTAGATGGGCAAAGAGCTTCTCTGCCACAGAGAACAAAGGATTTTGGATTATATAAAGAGGGGCCCAGACCCCAGACTTTTAGATCACTTCTGGAAAATCACGAGGAACCTTTGCCAAGGAGAAGAGCTATAGAAACTGCGGAGGAATACTGCCCCTGTGCTGTTTGCTGTCTGGGGTTGGCCTGCAGTGGCTCTTTTCTGCCAAGGAAAGGGAAAGGACTTTGCTGTGTCCTGTGTCCCCTGCTTGAGGAATATATCCAAGGGCTTGAAGAAGAGCTTGCATCCTGTTCTGAAGTCTCAGGGACACAAAGATTTCACCCCCAGCTAACCTGAACTTCCATCCTGGGAGTTCTGACCTGCCAAGCGGTACCTGTAGTTGTTCTGGGCCTCTGGAGGTTGTTCTGGCTGTGGGAGCTGGAAAAACAATGCAACAACGAAAAACGTGACGCATCCTATTTCCAATGCATCGCCGAAGAAACCAACGCAGCGCCTGCCCGCGGATCGAGAAATCGTCACACTCCCCATTGAGTGCACCGGTCTCCGAAGTCCGAGATCACTGCGCCGATTCCGACGCAAGCCCTGCTGTGCGGCTGCAGGAACCCACGCATCGTCCCGGATCGTCGCATCACCTCCCCCGGAGCAAGGAACCAATGCCTCACCTTCCCTGAGTGTAAGGAACCAATGCATCACCTGCAACCCTTTTTGCTTGTGTGCGCGACACATCCAGGGTACTTTGGGGCATATGTACAAGCCGCTATCGCCACCACAACGTCACCAATATTGACGTTGTGGTGGCGATAGGGGCTGCGCCGTATTTACAAGGCAGCGTTAAGCCACTTAACATGGCTTAACGCTGCCTTGTACATAAGGCCCCCTTTCATGCTATGGTTAGCGTAAAAGGGGTGGACAGTGGGTGTTGCGGTAGGCGTTCCACCGCAACACCCATTCATTTTGATACTACCCCCTATGTACAAGGGTGGCGTACATAGGAGGTAGCGCCAAAATTAAGACCAGGTAAAAACTGGTCGTAAGATGGCGAAACGAGGAGAAATGCATTATTTCTCCTCGTTTTTGCTTTTTCCATGTGTGCTGCCTTGTGCAGCACACATGGAAAAAGCAAAATGCCATGGTTTTTTTATGTGTCGGAAGGTGTCCCTTCCTGTACATAAACAAACTTTTTTTTAAATGCCATTTTGTCACTTTCATGTGTGCTGCATGAAGCAGCACGCATGAAAGTGACAGGATGGCATTTCTAGGATTGTTTATGTGCAGGAAGGGACACCTTCATACACATAAACAATCCTCCCCTGCACGCAGACACCCTTGCACTCTGGTGCAAGGGTGCCTGCATTGGCTCTAAGTTGCTAAACTTAGCTCCATCGCAGGGGGAAACGCTAGGCTGCACCACATTCTTCTAAATATGGTGCAGCCTTGCATTTCAGAAGTGGAGGAGAGAGGTGTTAAGCCAGGAAGGCTAACGCCTCTCTCCTCCACTTCCTTGTACATATCCCCCTTTGTGTGAAAAGTGCTGCATCTGCAATTTGCTTTGAACTGAACTATTTTTACCATTTGAAAGTTATATTTTTATTACTGTATTGTAGATGTTTTGTCTTGTTTGGTTTAGATAAAGATTACTTTTTTTTCTAAACTGGTGTGGTGTCCATTTGTAGTGTTTTCACTGTATTACTGTATTTGTACACAAATGCTTTACACACTGCCTCTGAGATAAGCCTGTCTGCTCGTGCCAAGCTACCAAGGGGGTGAGCAGGGGTTATTTTAGAAGTGTATCCCCTAACCCTGACTAGGAAAAAGGGTCCCTACTTGGACAAAGGTGCAAACCCTTTTCATCTAGAGACCCCTATTCCTAACATTGGTGGTCAGCGGTGAGGATCTGGACTTCCATTTGTGTCTTACATACAGTGATTGGTGTACACTACTAGTAGAGTGCAGACCATCACGCAACCACATACAATTGGTGGAACTTTTACTTTGGGACTATTTTTTCTTGCAACTGAGAACTGTCAATCTTCATCATGTTAAAGCCAGCATCACTTGCATCTTTGGATATTGAGTTTGAAGAGGATAGGGTTGAAACCTACACTGTGCCACAATTGAAAGTCATCTGCAAGAAGTTTAAAATCTCTGTAAGAGGCCTCTCCAGAAAGGAGGAATTCCAAATGGCGCTGAGGGCTTGGTTGGAGTCAAGGGAAGCCAGCGAGCATGACGACCAGCCTATGGATGAGGTGGAGAATTTAGATGGGCAGCAGGATAGACTATTGGGTCTGCCTTCCCAGGGGGGCAGCAGTGTATCTTCAAATGAGCTGTCTCCAGCAGAAGAGCTGGAGGACAGGGAGAGAAACAGGATGCATGAATTGGAGCTCACAAAGTTCAAGCTGGGGAAAGAAGATAAGGAATTGGCATTTTAGCGGGAGAAATTAGCCCTGGAAGAGAAAAAGATGCTCTTAGAGGATGAAAGAGGTTTGAAGGAACTGGATCTAAAGGCAAAAAGTTTAGAATCCAATCCCCATGATAGCAGCGCACCATCAGTGCCTGGAGAAGGGAAGGTATACATCCCCAAGCAGGTTATTAAGGATTTTGTGAAGCATGAGGACATTGGTCAGTGGTTTAAAGCGTATGAGGTAGCAATGAGGTCCTACACAGTCCCCGAGAGAGACTGGGGAGCGGGGTTTTGGAGCCGCTTCCTAACTGAGGGTAGGGAAACGTTGCTAGCATTGCCCACTGAGGATCAGATGTCTTATGCCCCCATGAAGGAAGTCTTAGTATGTAGGTATGGGTTGACCCCAGAGCTATACAGGCAGAAGTTGAGGGCCTGTAAGAAGCTGGAGTCAAGCACTCGGTGGAGTATGTGTCCTAATTTTGCAGAGCGCTAGATGGATGGGTGAAGGGTGGCCAGGTGAATGATTTCAGGGGCTCTATGATTTGGCTGCATGGGAGCACTTGTCAGATAATTGTTTTCCAGAGCTACACCAGCGCTTGATTAACAGTACGCTGACTGACCCCAGGAAGCTTGCTGTGAAGGCAGACCACTGGGTCAGTACCAGGGTCCAAAAAGGTCGGGTGGGAGACTCCGCCAAAGGTGGGCAGAGTCCCCAGCAGAAGAGTGGGGGGGCAAAGGTAAACAGAAGGAATTTCAGAAAGGGCCCCAAAGTAATTCCCAAGGGAACCAAGGTAGAGGTTCACAGCCCGCCAGTAAAAAGAAGCCATGCGTCCCTACAGATAAGCCTGACCAGAAGGGCCCCAGGGCATGTTATGGTTGTGGTCAGGTGGGTCACTTCCAGGGGGACCCTAAGTGTCCCAAAAATATTACAACTTTACCCACTGGGGCGCCGCCCCAGGAGATGGCTAGTGTAGCCTTGGGGGAGGAGTCGGGTGCCCAAGAGGAGTGGGGGTCTGCAGAAATTACCCTGGTCTATTTAGGAGACAGTGAGATGGTCCCAAGAGCTCATCTGCCTGATAACACTAAGAAGTACAGGCATTGGGAGACCATAAATGGCCATATTGTGGAAGCTCTGAGAGACACTGGACCCAGTGTGACAGCTGTCAGTTGTGGGCTAGTGTCTGAGGATCAGGTGGTCCCCAACACATTCTACCCAGTAGTTGCAGCTGACAACTCGGAGTGCCTCTGCAAAGTGTGGGGGGTCTCCGGTAACTGGAAAGTAGCGGTGAGGCCAGCCATGCTTGTTGACTGTCCGCTAGGCAACAATTTGGAGAGTTCTCCTTGGGAAAAGGTGGAGCGTAAGTCTCATTTGGAGATGTTTGGTCTGCCTGAGTGGGCATGTGTGACCACTCGGTCTATGGCAGCCGGTAAGGGTGATCAAAAGAACCTAGAGCCTGAAAGAGTGGCCCAGGTGGCTGCCAGAAAGAGAGGAGGCAGGGGGCATGGGAAACCGGCCCCCGAAGTTCCCACGGTCCAGGAGGAAGCAAACCTTGAGAGGAATGCCCTGGAACCTACAGGGGAGCAAGTGGCTGAACTGGGGGACCTGCCTTCCTCCAGGAGCAGCAGAAATGCCCTTCTCTTGTTGGTTTGTGGCAGCAGGCTGCAAACCAGGCAGCAGGTGATCAGTGTTGATCACATTGGATTTACTGGGTGAATGGTCTCATGTATAGTGAGTCTAAGGTTGCTGAGCTTGGGTCAGCCCGTGTGCTGGTGGTACCCCAGCACTTCAGAGCCTTCCTACTGGGGCTGGCTCATGATGTGCCTTTGGCAGTGCATTTGGGGCAAGACAAGACCTTTGAAAGGCTTGTCACCCACTTTTACTGGCCCCAAATACGTAAGAACTCTGACACCCATTGTAGGTCTTGCCAGACTTGCCAGGCAAGTGGTAAGAGTGGGAGGAAGTGCAAGGCTCCTCTCCAACCTTTCCCTGTAGTCAGCACCCCCTTTGAGAGGGTGGGTATTGACATTGTGGGGCCTCTGGATCCCAAGAAGGCCATGGGCAACAGGTTTATCCTGGTCTTGGTGGACCATGCCACCCGGTACCCGGAATCCCTCTCCGGACTATGATGGCCCCCGTGGTGGGTCGTGCGTTGATGGGGATTTTCTTCCGTGTGGTGTTCCCCAGAGAGGTGGTGTCTGACCGGGGTACCAACTTCATATCCAAGAATATGAAGTCCCTGTGGCAGGAGTGCTGTGTTACCTACAAGTTCACCACTCCTTACCACCCCCAAGGTAATGGGCTGGTTGAGAGATTCAACCGGACCCTGAAGGGCATGATTATGGGTCTTGGTGAACCCATGAGGCATAAGTGGTACATCCTCTTATCGTGCCTGTTGTTTGCTTACAGGGAGGTACTGCAGAAGTCCTTAGGGTTCAGTCCCTTTGAGCTCCTGTATAGGCATCCTGTAAGAGGACCTCTAAGTTTGGTCCAAGAAGGCTGGGAGAAATCTCCCAGTCAACTTCCCCAGGATGTATATAGCTACATGCTGGCCTTCAGGAACCAGACTAAGCGCTTCAGGCAACTTGCTCAGGCGAATCTGGAAGCCAGCCAGGAAGAGATGAAACTGTGGTATGATCAGAATGCCACTCTGATCGAGTTTCAGCCTAGCCAGAAAGTGTGGGTCATGGCCCCAGTGGAGCCTTGTGCGCTCCAAGATAAGTGGACTGGGCCATTTGAGGTGTTGGAGCGCAAGAGTAAAGTCACCTACCTGGTGGACTTGCAGTCTCCAAGGAATCCTTTGCGGGTCTTGCATGTGAACCACCTTAAGCCCCACTTGGAGTTGTCCGAAGTGGGCATGCTCCTAGCAACAGATGCTGGAATGGAGGAGGAGACTGAGCCTCTTCCTGACCTTCTGTCTGCTAAGGAACATGATGGGTCGGTGGACAGTGTAACCCTCTCCCCCGCCCTGACTCCTAAACAGCAGAGTGACTGCCGCCAACTGTTGGGACAGTTTGATGCTCGGTTCTCCCTGACCCCTGGTGTCACTCAGTGGTTTGTCCATGATGTAGACACTGGGGACAGTCCTCCTGTGAAGCACAACATTTACAGAGTGACTGACAGGCTCAAGGCTTGCATCAAGGAGGAGGTCTTCAAGATGTAGGCGCTAGGGGTGATTGAGCCCTCAAACAGCCCTTGGGCCAGCCCAGTGGTCTTGGTCCCAAAGGCTGCTGCACCCGGTGCCATGCCAGAACTCCGGCTCTGTTTGGACTACCGAAGGCTTAATTCAGTCACCAGGACTGATGCACACCCCATCCCCAGAGCTGATGAGCTCATATATTGGTTGAGAGCTGCCAAGTACCTCAGTATGTTTGATTTAACATCTGGGTACTGGCAGATTGCCTTAACCGATGGGGCGAAGGAGAGATCTGCATTTTCAACCCCAGAGGGGCACTACCAATTCCGGGTGATGCCCTTTGGGTTGACGAATGCCCCTGCCACCTTTCAGAGGTTGGTCAACCAGGTGTTGGTTGCGCTGGAGGATTTCAGTGCCGCCTACCTAGATGACATCACAGAGTTCAGTGCCACTTGGGAGGAACATCTGCATCACCTCTGGGAAGTGTTGAAGGCTCTGCAGAGGGCAGGTCTCAAGATCAAGGCAAGCAAGTGCCAGTTCGGCCAGGGTTCAGTGGTGTACTTAGGACACTAGGTAGGAAGCAGCCAGGTGGTGCCCCTAAGATTGATACCATTCTGGCTAGGGAACCTACCAAGACCCAGACAGAGGTGAGAGCCTTTTTAGGCATCACCAGATATTACAGGAGATTTGTCAAGGGGTATGGCACTATTGTTGCCCCCTTGACAGAGCTGACTTCCAGGAAGGTGAACTGGAGTGACGCCTGCCAAAAAGCATTTGATGTCCTGAAATCTGCCATGTGCACGGCGCCTGTGCTCAAGGCACCCAACTTCTCACAGGAATTTGTGGTGCAGACAGATGCTTCAGAGCATGGTGTGGGGACTGCACTCTCACAGCTAAATGAGGAGGGCCTAGACCAACCTGTAGTCTTCATTAGTAGGAGGTTACTTCCACACGAACAGAGGTGGAGTGCGATTGAGCGTGAGGCTTTTGCTGTGGTCTGGGCGCTGAAGAAGCTGAGGCCCTACTTGTTTGGGACTAACTTCCGGGTTCAGACCGACCACAGGCCCCTCAGATGGTTGATGCAGATGAGGGGTGAGAACCCAAAGTTGTTGAGGTGGTTCATTTGCCTACTGGGGATGGACTTCACAGTGGAACACCGCTCTGGTAAAGAACATGCCAATGCTGATGGTCTGTACAGATTTTTCTGCCTTAGTGAAGAGAACTCACAAGAGGGTGGATAGTCCTCCCCACATTTCAACTGGAGGGGACACTTGTTAGACCTGGCATCATTGGTGTGGGTTTTCCCTGAATTTTTGCCTTTGCCTCCTGTATTTTTGCTGTGTGTTGAACTTCATTTTGCTGGTCTAAATGCTTTGGGCACCTTGCCAGTGCTGTTCAGTGCCAAAGTGCAAGTGCTCCCTTGGTCAATTGTTGTTATGTATTAGTGATTCCATGATTGTCATATTTGATTTTCTAGTCAGTGTCCCTAGTACAGTGCACTGTGTGTACCCAGGGCCTGTAAATCAAATGCTGCTAGTGGGCTTGCAGCACTGATTGTGCCACCCACACAAGCAGCCTTTCAAAGGTAAATCAGACCTGCCACTGCGGTATCTGTGTGCAGTCTAGTACTGCCATGTCGACGTGGCAAGTGCACCCACTTGCCAGGCCCTAACCTTCCCTTTTCTTACATGTTAGTCACCCCTAAGGTATGCCCAAGGTACCCCTGTGGGAAGGGTGCAGTGTATGTGAAACGTAGGAAATGCCCTGGTATGTGTGGCATGTCCTGATAGTGAAATACTGCCAATTTCGTTTTTCACTATTGTAAGGCTATCTGTCCCTATAGGATAGAATTGGGAGTTTGCCCATAACATCTTATGAGCATTACTGCCCATGGGAACAAGATAGGAAAATAAAGATGATATGCCTGAACTCAGAATGTTAAGATGCATCTTTTAGTGTGGGTGATTTTTACATTCTGGGTTTGAAAATACCACTTTTAAAAAGTAGGTATTTTCTTGCCTAACCATCCAGTGTGCCTCTGCTAGGGTTGTGTACTGGCTGTCTGGCTTTGGAGTGACAGGGGCTGGGGATGTGCATTCTGTTCAGACAGCCACTTGGGGGATTGAGGTGTGTCCTGCCTTTCCAGGGAGAGTAAGGGCTGGGCTGAATAGACCTAGGCTGCATTCAGAGTAGAGGGAGGAGATTTCTGTCACACCTGAATGGGCCTGGTCTGCCAAGGGCAGTGCTGTCTCCACCTCCTGCCAGGAAGCTGCACCAGAGAGGACAGAACTGGTTTTGGCTGGGCAAAGATCTTCTCTGCCACAGAGAACAAAGGATTTTGGATTATAAAAAGAGGGGCCCGACCCCAGACTTTTAGATCATTTCTGGGAAATCAAGAGGAACCATTGCCAAGGAGAAGAGCTGGAGAAACTGAGGAGGAATACTGCCCCTGTGATGTTTGCTGTCTGGGTTGGCCTGCAGCGGCTACTTTCTGCCAAGGAATCGGAAAAGGACTTTGCTGTGTGCTGTGTTCCCTGCTCGAGGAAGATCTCTAAGGGCTGAAGAAGAGTTTTCCTCCTGTTCTGAAGTCTCAGGGACACAAAGACTTCACCCCCAGCCCCCCTGAACTTCCTTGCTGGGAGTTATGACCTGCCAAGAGGTGCCTGTAGCTGTTCTTTGCCTCTGTAGGTTGTTCTGGCTGTGGGAGCTGGAAAGGAAATGTAACGATGAGAAGCGCAATGCATCCGTACCTGTTTCCAACGCATTGCTGAAGAAACCGACACAGTGCCTGCCCGCGGATCGAGAAATCACCGCACTCTGCATCGAGTATACTGTCTCCGAAGTCCGTGAGATCACCACACCGATTCTGACACAAGGCCTGCTGTGCGGCTGCAAGAACTCACGCATCATCCCGGATCGTCGCATTACATCGAGGCTCTAAACATGCGTTCACAAATCAACACAATGGCAAAAAATGCCCGCTTCCATCTAAGCTATCTCAGAAATCTAAAACCTTTCATCGATCCAGCTGACCTCAAAACAGCAGTCCAGGCTTTGGTCATCTTGAGGATTGAGTACGGATGCACAACTCTTTCAGGTCTTCCCAAGTTCTCAACAGCTCCCCTAAAAGCCTGCCTTAACGCAGCAGCTAGACTCATAACTGGGTCTATGAAATTTGACCATATCACCCCACATTTGAAAGCGATCAATTTGCTTACATACAAAGCTAGAATCCACCTAAAGATGTCATGTATCACTCACAAAGCACTGCACTACAAAACACCTCTTTACTTGGCCCAGAAAATTACATTATCCGGAGGCAGCAGAGTCTCTTCGAGCACTGGAGATCTTTTACTGAAACCTGCATTCTTCCACAAGAAGAGAACATATGATAGAGCCTTCTCCGGAGCTGCTCCAAGAATCTGGAATTCGCTTCCACCATACATTCGAAGAATCACGTCCTCCGTTCTATTCAAAAAGGAAGCTAAGTCCTTCCTTATGAGCAAATTACTCCCATAACTTTTGGCGGTCTCGGCTGTGAGTTTAATTGAATCCTACAGTCAATCTCTCGTTCTTCGTGTATCGGCTGATCCTGTAGGATACATGGTACAGGATAATAGTCCCGACATTCTTAGTCCTTGGAATTTCGGGGCATCTTACTCCAGGTCGCTATCATTAATTGACAAGTTTGGCCAAACATCCTCAAGAAGTATTTGGTTATTCACATAATATTGTTTCAAGAACTGTAACTATGCAATAATCAATATTTGTATTAATTGTTAATGCAAACTGAGTACCACGTTTAGAACGATCCCTTAAATGTGGTAGCCCACTTAAGCCATGTATAACTATGGAAATTGAATGCTTTTGTACTGTAAAGCGCTCTGACATCCACTTGTGGATCATGTTCGAGGTATAGAAAACAAGGAATAAATAAATAAATAAAATCGAGGTGCCAGTTTTGTCACATCGTTGGGGAACGCAGGCAGAAACCGATGCATCACCTCCCCGCGCAGTAAGACACCAACGCATCACCTCCTCTCTAGTAAGGAACCGATGCATCACCTCCCCTGCGCAGCAGTAAGGAACTGATGCATCACCTGCCCCGGAGCAAGGAACCGATGCATCACCTTCCCTGAGTGTAAGGAACTGACACATCACCTTCCCTGCGACCCTTTTTCTTTGTGTGTGCGACGCATCCAAGGTACTTTGCGTGAAAAGTGTCGCATCTGCAATTTGCTTTGAACTGAACTATTTCTACCATTTGAAAGTCATATTTTTATTACTGTATTGTGGATTTTTGTCGTTTTGGTCTTGTTTGGTTTAGATAAAGATTACCTATTTTTCTAAACGGGTGTGGTGTCCATTTTGAGTGTTTTCACTGTATTACTGTATGTGTTCACAAATGCTTTGCACACTGCCTCTGAGATAAGCCTTTCTGCTCATGCCAAGTTACCAAGGGGGTGAGCAGGGATTATTTTAGAAGTGTATCCCCCTTACCCTGACTAGGAAGAAGGGTCCCTACTTGGACAAAGGTGCAAACCCTTGCCAACTAGAGAACCCCATTTCTAACAGCGCCCTAAGTAAATCTGCCTAAAGTAACACTTGTAAACAAATATCTCTTGGCATATCTACTCACACACTACGTGGTGGATAAAGCCTGTTGTGATGGTGCACATTGCATGTCACATCTCAAAATACTGGACAGCATATTCACATTGATGAAGACACGGAAGGGCACATGTCCACCATACACATACGTAACCACAATGTCTGCCTCAGTGAAGTAGATTGGCAAATAGGTGCTCACCCCAAAGTGCAAGTCCTCAGTCAGCCCCTCCCTGTTGACAAACGATGTAACCTAAAATATGCCCCCTCCCATGCTGTGACCACTGCGAGCGTATCGGGCAATGTGTGTAGGGTTGTGTGTGGCACTGCACTCAGCATATAGTCAGATGCACCAACAACATCTCAAGGGCGTCATCAACATGAGCCAATGGCAGAAGTAACAGCTTGGACAAGTCTCCATGACACTGTCACTACAGGGAGCAATGTAACATTTCCCCCTTGTGTGCAGCAGGACAGTGTGCCACCCCCCAAACATTAGCTGTGACAAAATCAAAACTTGACTAGTCCAGTGAGTCATGGTAGGCATTTAGGAGATGTCAACTCTGTAAAGCAAAATGCACTACTCCCAAACTACATTTGTGAGTAACGTAAAATGTGAAGTCATCACGTACTCACAGATTACTTTTGTAAATCATGAACACTGCTGTTCCATGTCCTGTACACAATGCACACAGATTTCTAACAAATCATGCATGGTCTGGAGAGTGAACGTACATGAACCGGAACATATCTTGCAAAGGAAGCGGACACTCTGGCACTACGCAGCAAGTGTGGCTAGGTCTGTGCAATGTAGATGGACTCTGCGGCAGGAGCATCAGACATGCAGGTGTGTGACGGAATCCATGGAACCTGGAGCACACATCCATCTCCATGATGGATAACAGTAGCTAACTGTATTCACTTGCCATGCCATCTCACTAGGTCATGTCCAAAATGTGCAACAATGTGCTGTCCAAATCCGTGAGTCACACAGAAGATGTAGAACGTCACAGACGACTATCCCTAGACCAGGGCGTCAATCCAAATTGACACCCTGTCATCAATGCAAGTCCAGTGTGCTCCCATCTAAGGGATCCTGACACAATACATCCTGCAAACTTACATGTCATGAGCAGACTTAGCGATTCCAATGGATAGTCCAGTGATGTGAAAAGTTGCATACAATGGAAAGAGCCACACTCCACAACCTCGTCCCTGACATAAGTGCAAGCAGAAATCCAAAGTATCAAACTTTTATTAGAACAGTATAAATATGCAAGTGACCTAAACTAACACTTATCACTATAACTACTACTAAAATCTAAATTAACTATAAAACAATCTTACTTACCTAAACTATCTACCCTAACTAATCCCAAACATGCAACAACACATCATAGACATCAACCCCCTCCCACCCTTAAGGCACACCACGAGACAGGACAAAGACATCTAAGCTATACATAAACTAACTAAACATGTAACCTACACAAATATATATTTTTTGTAAGATTTCTAAAAAAAATTATGAAGAAAAAACAAATCAACCCCCACCCAAAGGAAAAGGAAACTTATCCCCAAATACGGATGACTAATTAACCCCTTCGCTGCTAGGCCTTTTCCCCTCCTGTGCTAAGCCTTTTTTTGGCTATTTGGGGTAGTGCGCGCTTAGGCCCCTGTAACTTTTTGACCACATAAGGTATCCATGCCAAATTTACGTCCTTTTTGTCTAACATCATGGGGATTGTAAAGGTACCCAGGGTTTGTGGATTCCCCTGGAGGGGACCCAGAAATTAGTCAAAATACAGCTAAATTTTGGGTTTTTGGGGAAAAATGCGAAAAAGGGCTACAGATGAAAGCGTCTTGATTTTTCCCTGCAAATGGCATCAAAAAGGGGTTGTGGTGCTGAAATCACCATCTTCACAGCTTTCAGGGACAAGCAGACTTTTGTCAGAAAACCAACTTTTTTACACAGTTTTGGCATTTTTCTGGGACATAGCCTATTTTTGCTATTTTTTGTGCTTTCAACCTCCTTCCAGTTAATGGTAGAAATGGGTATGAAACCAATAATGGATCCTGGAAAGCCATACATTTCTGAAAAGTAGACAAAATTCTGAATTCAGCAAGGGGTCATTTGTGTAGATCCTTAAAGTTTTCCTTATAGAAACTAACAGTTAAATAAAGGAAAAATTAAAAATTAGTTGAAAAAAACAGCCATTTGTGTCAACGTTTTCACCTGTAACTTCTTCTAATTATGACAGCTATTTGAAGGCAATATACCGTTATATCCGCTGGACCTTTCTGGTTGTGGGGATATATAGGACTTGTAGGTTCACCAAGAACCCGACGAACCCAGAGCCAATAATTGAGCAGCATCTTGCAATGGTTTTTTATTATGTACCGGGTATATAGCAATTATTTTGGGAAAATGTATACATGGAAAAATTGTTATGAAAGACACCTATGTATTTCTGAAATGGGAACAAAATGTAGATTTTAGAAACAGTAGATATTTGCACATTTCCGAAATTGGGAGTACCCATACTAGCATGAGAATTATAGGTCATTTTTAAAAATGACTTATTTTTTACACATTGTCTTTCATTTGGAAGGCAGAAATGCATCGAAAGTCAATAGGTAATAACAGTTGCTCTACAATTCTGTGTTACCCTAAGTCTCCCGATAAAAATGGTACCTCACTTGTGTGGGTAGGCCTTGTGCCCACAACAGGAAATGGCTCAAAACGCAACGTGGTCACACCTCAATTTCGCAGTGAAAAATGACCCTTTTTTTGCAAAGTGCCTAGCTGTAGTATTTTAACCCTACCTCTGCCGGCACCTAGGGAAACCTAGCAAACCTATACATTTTTGAAAACTAGACACCCAGGGGAATCCAGGATGGGGTGACTTGACTGCCTCCCACCAGGTTCTGTTACCCAGAATCCCTTGCAAACATAACAAATTGTCAAAAAAACCACATTTACCCCACATTTCTGTGGTGAAAAGTTCTGGAATCTGCGTGGATCCACAAATTTCCACCCACCCCGCGTTCCCCAAAGTCTTACGAGAAAAATGGTACCTCACTTGTGTGGGTCGGCCTAGTGCCTGCGACAGGAAACGGCGCAAAACGCAATGGGGTCACACCTCAATTTCGCAGTGAAAAATGACCCTTTTTTGGCAAAGTGCCTAGCTGTAGTTTTTGAACCCTAGCTCTGCCAGCACCTAGGGAAACCTAGCAAACCTATACATTTTTGAAAACTAGACACCCAGGGGAATCCAGGATGGGGTGACTGGACTGCCTCCCACCAGGTTCTGTTACCCAGAATCCCTTGCAAACCTAAAAAATTGTCAAAAAAACCACATTTTCCCCACATTTCTGTGGTGGAAAGTTCTGGAATCTGCGTGGATCCACAAATTTCCACCCACCCCGCGTTCCCCAAAGTTTTCTGAGAAAAATGGTACCTCACTTGTGTGGGTCGGCCTAGTGCCCGCGACAGGAAACGGTGCAAAACGCAACGTGGTCACACCTCAATTTCGCAGTGAAAAATGACCCTTTTTTGGCAAAGTGCCTAGCTGTAGTTTGTGAACCCTAGCTCTGCCGGCACCTAAGAAAACCTACCAAACACACACATTTCTGAAAAGTAGACACCCGGGGCTTCCAGGGAGGTATGGCTTGCGTGGATCCCCCAACGTTTCCTTACCCAGAATCCCCTGCAAACCTCAATTTTAGCTGAAAAAATCACTTTTTTCACACATTTTTGTGTGGGAAAGTGTGGCATCACTGGCCTCACACAAATTTCCTACCACCCAGCGTTCCCCAGGTCTCCCGATAAAAATGGTGCCTCACTTGTGTGGGAGGCCCAAGTACCCGCGACAGGCAAGGGCCCACAACGTAGTGAGGCGACCTCAAAATGGCCTTTCACAAAACGACCTGGTTTTGCAAGGGGGGTCACCTGGGTTTTTGGCCCCGTGCTCGGCACCCATCTAGGGAAACATACCAAACCCACACATGTCTGAAAAGTAGACACCCGGGGGCTTCCAGGGAGGTATGGCTTGCGTGGATCCCCTAACGTTTCCTTACCCAGAATCCCCTGCAAACCTCAATTTTAGCTGAAAAAAATCACTTTTTTCACACATTTTTGTGTGGGAAAGTGTGGCATCACTGGCCTCACACAAATTTCCTACCACCCAGCGTTCCCCCAGGTCTCCCGATAAAAATGGTGCCTCACTTGTGTGGGAGGCCCAAGTACCCGCGACAGGCAAGGGCCCACAACGTAGTGAGGCGACCTCAAAATGGCCTTTCACAAAACGAACTGGTTTTGCAAGGGGGTCACCTGGGTTTTGGCCCGGTGCTCGGCGGCCATCTAGGAAACCTACCAAACCCACACATTTCGGAAAAGTAGACACCCGGGGGCTTCCAGGGAGGTATGGCTTGCGTGGATCCCCCAACGTTTCCTTACCCAGAATCCCCTGCAAACCTCAATTTTAGCTGAAACAAATCACTTTTTTCACACATTTTTGTGTGGGAAAGTGTGGCATCACTGGCCTCACACAAATTTCCTACCATCCAGCGTTCCCCCAGGTCTCCCAATAAAAATGGTGCCTCACTTGTGTGGGAGGCCCAAGTACCCGCGACAGGCAAGGGCCCACAACTTAGTGAGGCGACCTCAAAATGGCCTTTCACAAAACGACCTGGTTATGCAAGGGGGGTCACCTGGGTTTTTGGCCCCATGCTCGGCGGCCATCTAGGGAAACCTACCAAACCCACACATTTCTGAAAAGTAGACACCCGGGGCTTCCAGGGAGGTATGGCTTGCGTGGATCCCCCAACGTTTCCTTACCCAGAATCCCCTGCAAACCTCAATTATAGCTGAAAAAATCACTTTTTTCACACATTTTTGTGTGGGAAAGTGTGGCATCACTGGCCTCACACAAATTTCCTACCACCCAGCGTTCCCCAAGGTCTCCCGATAAAAATGGTGCCTCACTTGATTGGGAGGCCCAAGTACCCGCGACAGGCAAGGGCCCACAACGTAGTGAGGCGACCTCAAATTGGCCTTTCACAAAACGACCTGGTTTTGCAAGGGGGTCACCTGGGTTTTGGCCCCGTGCTCGGCGGCCATCTAGGGAAACCTACCAAACCCACACATTTCTGAAAAGTAGACACCGGGGGCTTCCAGGGAGGTATGGCTTGCGTGGATCCCCCAACGTTTCCTTACCAGAATCCCCTGCAAACCTCAATTTTAGCTGAAAAAATCACTTTTTTCACACATTTTTGTGTGGGAAAGTGTGGCATCACTGGCCTCACACAAATTTCCTACCACCCAGCGTTCCCCCAGGTCTCCCGATAAAAATGGTGCCTCACTTGTGTGGGAGGCCCAAGTACCCGCGACAGGCAAGGGCCCACAACGTATTGAGGCGACATCAAAATTGCCTATCACAAAATGTTTTGGGCCCTTGCCTGTCGCGGGTACTTGGGCCTCCCACCCGAGTGAGGCACCATTTTTATCGGGAGACCTGAGGAACGCTGGGTGGTAGGGAATTTGTGTCAGCCCCGTGATGCCACAACTTTACCACACAAAAATGTGTGAAAAAAGTGATTTTTTCAGCCAAATTTCAGGTTTGCAGGGGATTCTGGGTAAGAAACGTTGGGGGATCCACGCAAGCCATACCTCCTGGAATCCCCGGGTGTCTACTTTTCAGAAATGTGTAGGTTTGGTAGGTTTCCCTAGGTGGCCGCTGAGCCCCGGGCCAAAACGTCATGGGACCCCCTTGCAAAACCAGGTAGTTTTGTGATAGGCCATTTTGAGGTCGCCTCAATACGTTGTGGGCCCTTGCCTGTCGCGGGTACTTGGGCCTCCCACCCGAGTGAGGCACCATTTTTATCGGGAGACCTGGAGGAACGCTGGGTGGTGGAAATTTGTGTCAGCCCCATGATTCCACAACTTTACCACACAAAAATGTGCGAAAAAAGTGATTTTTTCAGCAAAATATCAGGTTTGCAGGGGATTCTGGGTAAGAAAACATTGGTGGATCCACGCAAGCCATACCTCCCTGGAATCCCCGGGTGTCTACTTTCAGAAATGTGTAGGCTTGTAGGTTTCCCTAGGTGGCCGCCGAGCCCCGACAAAACGTCATGGGACCCCCTTGCAAAACCAGGTAGTTTTGTGATAGGCCATTTTGAGGTCACCTCAATACGTTGTGGGCCCTTGCCTGTCGCAGGTACTTGGGCCTCCCACCCGAGTGAGGCACCATTTTATCGGGAGACCTGGGAGAACGCTGGGTGGTAGGAAATTTGTGTCAGCCCCATGATTCCACAACTTTACCACACAAAATGTGCGAAAAAGTGATTTTTCAGCAAAATATCAGGTTTGCAGGGGATTCTGGGTAAGAAAACGTTGGTGGATCCACGCAAGCATACCTCCCTGGAATCCCGGGTGTCTACTTTTCAGAAATGTGTAGGTTTGGTAGGTTTCCCTAGGTGGCCGCCGAGCCCAGGCCAAAACGTCATGGGACCCCCTTGCAAAACCAGGTAGTTTTGTGATAGGCCATTTTGAGGTCGCCTCAATACGTTGTGGGCCCTTGCCTGTCGCTGGTACTTGGGCCTCCCACCCGAGTGAGGCACCATTTTATCGGGAGACCTGGAGGAACGCTGGGTGGTAGGAAATTTGTGTCAATCCCATGATTCCACAACTTTACCACACAAAAATGTGCGAAAAAGTGATTTTTCAGCAAAATATCAGGTTTGCAGGGGATTCTGGATAAGAAAACGTAGGTGGATCCACGCAAGTCATACCTCCTGAATCCCCGGGTGTCTACTTTTCAGAAATGTGTGGGTTTGGTAGGTTTCCCTAGGTGGCCGCCGAGCCCGGGCCAAAACGTCATGGGACCCCTCTTGCAAAACCAGGTTGTTTTGTGATAGGCAATTTTGATGTCAGCCTCAATACGTTTTGGGCCCTTGCCTGTCACGCGGACTTGGACCTCCCACCCGAGTGATGCACCATTTTTATCAGGAGACCTGGGGAAAGCTGGGTGGTAGGAAATTTGTGTCAGCCCGGTGATGCCACAGCTTTCCCACACAAAAATGTATGAAAAAAGTGAATTTGTTCAGCAAAATTTCAGGTTTGCAGGGGATTCTGGGTAGGAAACATTGGGGGACCCACGCAAGCCATACCTCGCTGGACTCCCCAGAGTGTCTAGTTTTCAGAAATGTGTGGGTTTGGTAGGTTTCCTAAGATGGCCGCCGAGCCCAGGGCCAAAAACCTCACTGGTGTGGGTGGTTCAAGTACCCGCATCAGGCAAGGGCCCAAAACGTATTGAGGAGACATCAAAATGATCTATCACAAAACAAGCTGGTTTTGCAAGGGAGTCACCTGGGTTTTTGACCCCGGGCTCGGCGGCCATCTTGGGAAACCTACCAAACCCACACATTTCTGAAAACTAGACACCTGGGGAGTCCAGCAAGGTATGGCTTGCGTGGGTCCCCCAACTTTTCCTACCCAGAATCCCCTGCAAACCTCAAATTTAGCTGAAAAAATCACTTTTTTCTCAAATTTCTGTGTGGGAAAGTTTTGGAATCTATGTGGATCCACAAATTTCCTCCCACCCAGCGTTCCCCCGGGTCTCCTCATAAAAATGATACCTCACTTGCGTGGGTGGGTCAAGTACCCGCAACAGAAAAGGGCCCAAAACCTATTGAGGCGACATCAAAATTACTTATCACAAAACAACCTGGTTTTGCAAGGGGGTCCCAGGAGTTTTTGGCCCTGGGCTCGGCGGCCATCTTGGGAAACTACCAAACCCAAACATTTCTGAAAGCTAGACACCCAGGGAGTCCAGCGAGGTATGGCTTGCGTGGGTCCCACAACGTTTTCCTACCCAGAATCCCCTGCAAACCTCAAATTTAGCTGAAAAAATCACTTTTTCCATACATTTTTGCGTGGGATCACCATGCCGGCACAAATGTCCTACCACCCAGCGTTCCCCTTGTTCTCCCGAGTAAAATGATACCTCAATTGTGTGGGTGGGCCAAAGGCCTGTGACTGGGAAGAGCCCAAAACATAGGGATTTAGGGTATAGCACCGAGAATTCTAAGCGCTACATTTTTTTAAAATACGTTTGTAGCCAGTTCTGCTTTGGACACCCACACAAGTGAGGTATCATTTTACTCGGGAAACAAGGGCAACGCTGGGTGGTAGGACATTTGTGCCAGCACGGTGATTCCATGCAAAAATATGTAGCAAATATGTTTTTTTCAGCTAAATTTGAGGGTTTCAGGGATTCTGGGTAGGGAAACGTTGGGGGATCCACGCAAGCCATACCTCATTGGACTCCCAGGGTGTCTAGTTTTCAGAAACGTGTGGGATTGGTAGGTTTCCCTAGATGGCGGCGAGCCCGGGGCCAAAAAACCAGGTGCCACCCCCCCCAAAGACCAGGTATTTTTGTTATAGGTAGTTTTGAAGTCTCCACAATACGATTTGGGCCATTTCCTGTTTCAGCCACTATGCCTACCCACACAAGTGAGGTACCATTTTTATCGGGAGCCCTGGGGGAACGCAGGGTGGTAGGAAATTTGTGGATCCACGCAGATTCCAGAACTTTCCCACACAGAAATTTGAGTAAAAAGTGATTTTTTCTGCTAAATTTGAGGTTTGCAGGGCATTCTGGGTAGGAAAACGTTTGGGGACCCATGCAAGCCATACCTCGCTGGACTCCCCAGGTGTCTAGTTTTCAGAAATGTGTGGGTTTGGTAGATTCCCAAGATGGCCGCTGAGCCCGGGGCCAAAAACCCAGGTGACCCCCTTGCAAAACCAGGTTGTTTTGTGATAGGTAATTTTGATGTCTCCTCAATACGTTTTGGGCCCTTGCCTGTCGCGGGTACTTGACCCATCCACACAAGTGAGGTACCATTTTTCACGGAAGACTTTGGGGACGCGGGGTGGGTGGAATTTTGTACATCCACGCAGATTCCAGAACTTTCCACCACAGAAATGTGAGGAAAATTTGTTTTTTTGGACATATTTTTAGGTTTGCAAGGGATTCTGGGTAACAGATCCTGGTGAGAGCCAGTCAAGTCACCCCATCCTGGATTCCCTGGGTGTCTAGTTTTCAAAAATGTATAGGTTTGCTAGGTTTGCCTAGGTGCTGGCAGTGTTAGGGTTCAAAATCTACAGCTAGGCACTTTGCAAAAAAAGGGTCCGTTTTCACTGTGAAAATGTGGTGTGTCCATGTTGCGTTTGGGCCGTTTCCTGTCGCGGGCACTAGGCCTACCCACACATGTGAGGTGCCATTTTTCTCGGAAGACTTTGGGGTACGCGGGATGGGTGGAAATTTGTGGATCCACGCAGATTCCAGAACTTTCCACCACAGAAATGTGAGGAAAATGTGTTTTTTTGACAAATGTTTTGGTTTGCAAGGGATTCTGGGTAACAGAACCTGGTGAGAGCCAGTCAAGTCACCCCATCCTGGATTCCCTGGGTATCTAGTTTTCAAAAATGTATAGGTTTGCTAGGTTTCCCTAGGTGCCGGCAGAGTTAGGGTTCAAAATCTACAGCTAGGCACTTTGCAAAAAAGGGTCCGTTTTCACTGTGAAAATGTGGTGTGTCCATGTTGCGTTTTGGGCCGTTTCCTGTCGCGGCCACTAGTCCTACCCACACAAGTGAGGTACCATTTTTCTCGAAAGACTTTGGGGAACGCGGGGTGGGTGGAATTTTGTGGATCCACGCAGATTCCAGAACTTTCCACCACAGAAATATGAGGAAAATGTGTTTTTTGGACACATTTTTAGGTTTGCAAGGGATTCTGGGTAACAAAACCTGGTGAGAGCCAGTCAAGTCAGCCCATCCTGGATTCCCCTAAGTGTCTAGTTTTAAAAAATGTATAGGTTTGCTAGGTTTCCCTAGGTGCCGGCAGAGCTAGGAACCAAATTCAACAGGTAGGCACATTCCGAAAAAAGTCAGTGCCTACTGGGCTTTCTGCCGCCCTGGGGAGGGGAAATCAGGGGCTATTGCCCCGATATGCCCCTGAGGGGGCAGAAAGACTGTGGCTATTCTTTTGGGGGTCGGGGCATTGGGATGCCTGTTCTGGTCAGCCCCCACCCCTGCGTATAAAAAAGCCAGCATAATCGCTGGCACATAGTGGGCTTTCTGCCCCTCGGGGCAGATCAGGGGCTACTGCCCCTATCTGCCTCCTGGGAGGGGCAGAAAGACAGTGACATCTTTTTGGGGTGGGTGGGGGCATTGGCATGTCCATTCTTGGCAGCCCCAACCCGAACTTTGTAAAAAAAAATCCCTGGTGGCTAGTGGGCTTTCTGCCCCCGGGGGGCAGATAAGGTGCTATTGCCCCATCTGCCTCCCAGGGGGGCAGAAAGACTGTAGCATTTTTTTTGGGGTGGGGGCATTGACATGCCCATGCCCCCACCCCTACCTATATAAAAAAATCCCTGGCGCTTAGTGGGCTTTCTGCCCCTCCCGGGAGGGGAAGATCAGGGGCTATTGCCCCCATCTGCCTCCTGGGGTGGCAGAAAGTCTTTTTTTTCTTTGGGGGTGTAGGGTGGGGGCATTTGCATGCCCATTCTGGACAGCCCCACCCCGGGCCTATAAAAAAAATCCCTGGCATCTAGGGTGTTTCTGAACCCCGGGGGGCAGATTGGTGGCCACTGCCACGATCTGCCCCCGGGGGCAGAAAGACTGGAATTTCGTGGGGGAGGGGTGGGGGCATTGGCATGCCCATCTTGGGCAACCCCCACCCCATAATGTATCGAGGGAAAAAAACCCTGGTGTCTAGTGGGCTTTCTGCCCCCGGGGCAGATTGGGGGCTACTGCCCCATCTGCTCCCCAGGAGGGGCAGAAAGACTGTACCTTTGCGTCAGGTGGTGGGGGCATTGGCATGCCCATATTGGGCAGCCCCTACCCCAAATTATAATTAAAAAAAAATCCCTGGTATCTAGTGGGCTTTCTGCCCCCCCGGGGGGGCAGATTGGGGGCTACTGCCCCCATCTGCCCCCAGGAGGGGCAGAAAGACTGTACCTTTGCGGCGGGGGGTTGGGGGCATTAGCATGCCCATATTGGGCAGCCCCCACTCCTAACTATAATTTTTTTAAATCCCTGGTATCTAGTGGGCTTTCTGCCCCCGGGGGCAGATTGGGGCTACTGCCCCATCTGGGGCAGAAAGACTAATTTTGTGGCCGGGGGGGCATCGGCATGCCCGCTTTGGGCAGCCCCCACCCCTAATAAACATGCCATAAAAATCCCTGGTGTCTAGTGGGCTTTCTACCCCCCGGGGCAGATTGGGGGCTACTGCCCCCATCTACCCCCAGGGGGGCAGAAAGACTAATCATGCCAAAAATTGTATGGGGGAGCAAGGCCCTTGCCCAAGGGGCCGCTCCCCCTCCCTGGTGCCTAGTGGGTGGATCCCTGCTTGGGGATCGCCCTCCTGGGGCGATCCCTGAGCAGGGATCCACTAGGAAGGGTACCATTGGAAAGGGAGATTCTCCCTTTCCAACGATACCTCTCCTGAGTTTCTACGTGCTCAGGGGGCTGAGATAGCCCCTGAGCACGTAGAAACTGAAACTGAAATGAGCCTCTTGGCTCATTTCAGTTTCAGTTTCACTGAAATGACATCAGCCCGACGTGCGCGCCGGTCGTCATTTCAGGGAAACCAGGGGCCTCGGGAGCTGGGAAGCTCTTCCCCAGCTCCCGAGGCTTTAGGGATTAAAGGGAATCCTCTGGTGCCCGCACCAGAGGGATTTCCTGTGCTGGGTTCCATGACGAGCTGGACTCGTCATGAGCACACGAGCACTGTGTGCCATGACGAGTCCAGCTCGTCATGAGCACCGAAGGGGTTAAAATCTTATATCTACCTAACAAGCTAACACTAACTAAAATCTACACTAAAACTACACTACCTAACAAATAAATAACTAACCTAACACTACATAATAAAATATTTCAAACATTGGGGGAAGGGAGAAGAGGGGATGGTGTCCAACAGGTCCACCCATCATGGCAGTCCCAAGTGTTTGTGTATGTCCATCACTCGTCTGTTGACATCAGACAATTCACGCCTGAGCTCTCCCAGCGATACCACAATGTCCTGTAGCAGCCTCCTGTCCCACAATGTGAACAAGACCACTTGATCCCCAGTTGCAGGTGGGACAGTGCCTTGGGGTGGGGGGGCTGTAGGGGGATGTGCCACCTGTACCGGCTGGGTCACACCACTGACGCCTGAGGTGCCTGGGGGAGCTGTCTGACATCCTGGGCATGCTCAGGCACCGCCTTCCATGTGCCCTTCCTACGTTCCTCATGGTACCTCTTGGACATGTTGCGGTACCCCTTCGCAACCTTCTTCACATGGCGGTAACGGTCCTTCCGCACCTGGAAGGCATGTATTTGGCCAGGCGTCATGTTGTCTGTAAAGCATACACAAAGGCAAATTAGAGTCCCTTAGCCAATTTCAATTTCCTCCATACACATCTGTAATACAAGTTCACTTCAACATGGGAGCATACACTACAGCATAACTATGTGAAGTCAGCAAGTGACCTGGACAACGACATGTTGACGCATGGATCAGTGACTACATGCTGGGGAGACAGACATGACAGTGCATGGCATGGTACATGCACTGTCACTAAGTAATTTGGCTGACAGTGCCAAAAGATTTGGCCATTACATACACGGGCAGAGGGTGACATGTACAAGCAATGGGAGGAGGAAAGCATTACTCCCCTGTGTGTAGCACCACCCTCATCCTCTCCAGTGGCACAGGGCTGCATGATAGGTACTATGCCCATGTGCAGGCATGTGTGTCCCCAAGCACATGTGTGCGGTTCATCACGACTGCGCCAACACAGGCACCCTTGCACCAGAGTGCAAGGTTGTGTGTGTGCAGGTGAGTTTGGTGTCCGTACATGATGGTGCCCCTTCATGCACAGATTCCATCCTAGAGGACCATGTTGTGACTATCATGTGTGTTGCTTAGTGCAGCACACAGGAACGATACATTGGGGAAAAATGAGCCATGTTAATGTATGTACTGGAAGGGCCACCTTGCTGTACTTATACACACCATGTCAATTCTCTATTCCCATGTGTGCTGCACAAAGCAGCTCACATGTACAAAGCAAACATGATGATCAAGAAGCATCCCTGCTCATATGGCCAGAATACAACCGGGATGTAACTGTTGGTAAGTTGTGCGCTGCCAACTATGAATGCCGCACTTGGACATCAGGGCCAGCCTCTGATACAATGGGTGTTGCAGTGGAACGCCGAACACAACCCCCAGTGCACCCCCCGTTCACACTCAACACAGCGTGACAGTGTACCGCATTGACAAGTAATCATTAATACACGTGGAATGTATTAACGCTGCTCAGATTATGATGCTAGGCCCCTATTGACAACACAACTTTGATGACAGTTACGTTGATTTTGCGATATGGGCTTGATGATATGCACCTCACTTCAATGTGTGTCACTGACTGGGGATGGGCCAAGTCACAACTGTGAGACCAATGCATTTGTCCAGAGTCACTTCCTGATTAGTGCACACTGCTGACTTCCACAATACATCTTCACACTGTAGGCAAGGTAGACGTGATACGCACCCATACTACATACTGCAACGGTGATCATGTGACCCAGACATCCATGCCAACGCAACATGCTAGTCAATTACGTTCCAATTCACCAGTGCCGTGTGGGTCCTCGAAGCTGTCAATGTCCCGGACCCGGTAGATGTGGGTAGGTCGACTCGATACGTGACAACAGCACAAAACTCGTGAGGAACTCCTCTAGTTTGACCTACCGGGTACTGATGCCGCCTGGTTAGCTTACAACAATGGGTAGGACCAGGTCTGACAGGTACACGATTTAGGTAGTTACCTGGTTGATGTGAGTATGTTGCCACGTCGCCAATTTTAAGTGTAGATAGTTTCCACAATATAGATCCTGATGAATCGCATGTAGACTTTTACAGTGAGCGAGAAACATGTTGACCTCATTTGCACCAATAGCAACGCTTAGACCTAAGACATAATACTTAGCCAAGCACCGCATTGTTTATATTTTTAACTAGGGTAGGCGACCCACTGATTAAAAATTGTCTTCACGGATACTCCGAACCTTATTTTAAATCACACACATACATCTACACAGTTCTGGCCCCTCACCCCCACTTCACCATGCGGCTATTGGAAAAAGATCTCCGCCAAAGTGCCCCTACTACAGGGAGCCCGTTGGGTATTGCACCGCCGACCCGACGAGGAGCAGCCCAGATGATGAAGCATGACACCCGATTGGGTGTGTGAGGGCATTACAATCCAATAAATGGACTCCCAACTCTGAACCCAAACATTCAGGGTGGTGTCAATTTCCCTTGCTCGTACACTCTTGAGGAACAGCATAACCTTCTTCTTCTAATACTCATCCACCCTCCTCACAGTCAATGCCATGTGAACGTTGAAATGGCAATGGGCCACACCAGACACGGTTAACGTTCAGTTGTGCTGCTGTCGCTGCTGCCAGACCTGCCCCAATGCACAACACATGCTGTTTCCTGTCCCGAGCGGACACATATCAACAGTCATCAGCCCCCTCGCATGCAGGGCCCATTGCAGGCAGGAACGCTTCACCCACACCATCAGCATCATCAGACTCAACACTGTCCACTCCGTGGACTACGTACTCATTAGGGAGTGTAGCCTCCAACTCACATGCCACGACTACTCAAGGTACATTTGACTCAGGGAAATGTTAGCTGACATCAGACTGTCCCAGATCTTCACCACACTGATCCACAAGGCAGGGCGCACCTTTGACGGCTTCTTTGCATGTGTAGACTACGTCCAGTTCCTCGGCCCCACTAAACGCACATGTGTTGACCACTTACGCATGCACCATCTTGTTGATGTACCCCAAACTACCGTTGACCACATGCAAGCCCCCACAAAGTTGGTGTAGATCAGTCACTGATGAGATGCTACACACCACCATCGACAGCAACAACCACAACACTGCAGTCGTCAACAATGGCGCAAGTCCACATTTTCCAAACATGAATCTCCAACTGCGCATGCACCCTTGTCCCACTATGCAACTGCAACATACGGCAGGCAATGAATGCCACCTCGGTCAGCACCAACCTCAGAGTTGGCAGATGCAGCTGCTGACACATGGAGTGGAGCTGGTGCAAGCTTTGGGATACCAGTAAACTGCACCACCAACACGTTCAGAATGCTCATATTCAACATCAACAATACGCACACACGCCACACTGCTCTTCCAGGTAGGATTGCTGTGATTTGCAACATGGATGATCAACAGCTGGGGCGTGCTATACGCAGGGGAAACATGAGTCATCATCCTCGTAACAGTACAATCAGCATGTTGCATCACCTGGTGGTCCAACGCTTTCGGATGCCCCCACCCCAAATCTAGGTACCTAGGCCCCATATTGACTCCTCCATCTCCATGTACCTACAGGTGTACGCAGTGGCCTGTAGCTGCTTCGCCAGCCTCTGCATCCTCCATGCAACCTTCACATAGATCCCCCCATTGTCGGGTGTATCAGTGACCCACACAGTCATTGCCATCAGGCTGGGCTACAGAGACACACTATATGCCAACATGGGCACGTCTGCAGTCAGCTTACTCCCAACTGTCCAGCACAACACCTACACACTGGGCCTTGTGTTCCAACTTTTATATGAATCGTGTGCCTCCATCGCACATACATGGTTCACACCTCTCACCACATTTGCTTATGGGTGGCACAGGGGCTAAGCATTTGGGGATGGTTTGTCTACATATCTAGCCACAGTTCCCACAGTTCTTGGAGTTGTTGTGTCTGGTATGTGGGCATGTTGATTGACATGTTGTATGTGTGATTGTTACATGTACATTCTCACAATTGTGAGTTGCATGAATGTGGAGTTGAGGCGTGTGGTGTGTTCAGTTAGTACTTACCAACAAGAACTGCATTTCCATATGTGCCATCCTAGAAGCGCTGGTTTATGATGGACTGTCGGAAGATGTAGGAATCATGCACACTCCCTGGGAACTTGGCTATGACATTGGTGAACAGTCCCAGGTGGTCCACTATTGCCTGCACATTCATGGAATGGGTGTGCTTTCTGTTGCTGTATATGTGTGCACTGTCCGCAGGGGGCACAAATAGGACATGTGTGCAGTCAATTGCGCCCAACACCTGTGGGAATCCGGCTATGGTGTAGAATCCTTGCTTGGTCTCAATCTGTTCCTGCACAGTGTTGGGGAAGTGAAGGTGCTGGGGTATCAGGGTGAGTATGCCATCCAAGACAGTTGGGAGGCAGATTGAGTAGGCTGCCTGTGAGACTCCTCCAACTCTGGCCGTTGTTGGTTGAAAGGTCCCAGAGGCCAACATATGCAGCACGGCCAGCAGCTTTGTCTGCGGAGGGATGTTGGCTCTCCGCTGTGTTTGTGGCATCAGCCTGTGGGCTATCAGGTTGAGGATGTGTTGGATGGATGTCCTTTTGAGCCTGTAGTGGGCAATTACATCCTCTGGCGTCAGGTCTGCGAGGCTGAGACGTCTGCGCAGGGCCCGCTGTCGTCTTTGGCGCTGCCTTGGTAGTGGTCCTGGGGGGGTGGCAGTGGCAGTTGTTGCCTTCCTGGGACTGCGAGCTGAATGATTAGCACCTCCATGGCGTCTGTGGGTCTTCAGGTGTGGGTCTGGGCTGGCCTTCCTTATATACCTCCATTCATCACCATTTTTCAATTTTTAGACCTGTTTTTTTCAGGTCTTATTTTCCTGCAGCTAAGGGGCCTTAGCGGGACTTTTTTTTTCGCTTCGCGGGTCCGGGACATCATTGGTAATAGTGCAATGGTGTGTTAGCGACTTTTTTCGTGAAATTTTGAGAGGGAACGCCTACTTTGCATATCATTAGCGGAAACTATCGCTGCCATGCACGGCGATAGTAAAAACGATAGCTATCGCCGGAAAGCTGTCGCTAACGCTTGTTAGCGACATCTTGGTAATAAGGCGATAAAAAAAAACGCGTTAGCGGCAGGAAAGTGCCGCTAACGCTGCGTTAACTGGCTTGATAATATGCCCCAATATGTTTTGAAAACAATCATGACTGTTTTGAAAACAATCATAAATGTTTTTTCAAACAAATGCAATCATGCACAGCGGGCTGTTGGCCAAGGATGAAAAAAGTGGTGACCCTAATACAGAATAATTATGCCATGCCTGAGAGCATGTTTATGTACATCAGTAACAGGGATTATGATAGAATACTAAGAGCTTTGTGTCGAAGAGACAGGAGCAAGCTACCAGATAAAAGGTCACCTGTTCAGAACCTTTATTGTTGTGTGGATGGGACAATGTATGTAAAAAGGGACATACATGACAGGCCTATCCTAAAGGATGTGACACCCACTCCTTATTAAAAGGTCAACAGGGTCAGCTAGATAATAATAAAGCTAAGGCCATTAAAAAGCATAAAAATCATTTACAATAAAATACTAAAAGCACTTTAAAAGCCTGTAAAAATGTTCAGAAAAGAAAAGCCAGTTTCCTCAAAGCGTTCAAAGGTCCTTTAAACTTGTATATGTGGTTATTATTACACTGAGCACCTTGAAAGCCACTATGCTCAATCAGAGCAGAGAAGAAGAAAAACTAAAACAAAGTCAGTTTCGACCTTTATTTTGGTAAACGTTAAAAATTCCGAATAGTTCCCAGCACCGGAAAGGCCAGATTTTGTATGAATCCTGTGCTGAAGACTCAACATCGCTGAACATTGCTTCCGCAGGTGGCAGTCCCTCCAGTACTTCCAGTATAATATCGAGTGAGCAAAGATGGTAATCTCTGGTTCCCACAGCAGCCGCAAGGGAAGAATTAGATGCCTGCATGCCTGGAACCGATGCCTGTACCTCTGGAGCAGAGCCAATTTCCCTTCAACAGGAGCGGAAGCATCCCTTGGACGCTCTAGAAATGCCGTCATCAACATGGGAATACGCTGTGGACAACTGTACACGTGGGCCTGCAAGGGCTCCAAGAGCACGTCTGTGTCCAGTGACGCAACCGATGGAAGTGTCAGATACAGATCCATCACCCATCCGAATCCGCAGAAGAGGCAGTGGAACACAAGCAGGACACAGTCTAGCCAGACTGGTCTAAAAGACAGGAACCAATGCTCACTCAGCTCTCGAAGCCAAGGCGTAGTCAGGTAGAACACCATACGCTCACAACAACGTTGTTCCAGCAGTGTTCTCGCCATGTCTCGAGGGATTGAGATGTCCATTACGAATCAATACGATTAAAATCAGGATGCCCGCCATGGACAGCAGGACCAGAGTAAGCCCTTTAAAAATGCTTCCAAGTACGGAGTGTATGAAAGCTGGAATTACTCCAAAGATGGTCTGAAAGGTTGTTAATAGACCTGAACCAAGTTGCTTAAATAAGTTTATGATCCCCTTAGTATCAGACATGTTAAAGATACGATTAACCATTTCCCGAAATGGATCAGGAAGCTCCGTATGGACCAGGGCCTGTATATCTGCCAAAGACCTTGCAACCTGGAGATCAAAAGTCTCTCGGGCTGAAGTTAACGCCACATTTTGTTAAAAACAACAACGCTTTCAGTCTGCTCAGCGAATCAAACCATATACTGGAAACATTCAATGAAGGCCACAGTGGTGCCTCCCTAACTAAGCAAGCTGGAGAAACAATACTTGCTTACAACAAACAACCCTGAAGTTTATCATGACTAGAAATGCGATGCCTGGCGACATCCCACTACAGCCTTGATCATTCAGCATTAAATAACTCCTATTCAAGAGTAATTAAAAAACTGGATGAATCACTGCAGCTGGGGAACCTTTCAAGAGGCAAGATAAGTTCGCTATTGAAGCATTACAAGCTCCGTGAAGCAAGACCTCCTTGCACACTAAAGATCCACTTAAAGCCTTCTCACAGTCTGTACCACTTAAGAAAACTTCAATGTCCTTATCTCTACACCTATATCTGTATGGTAACTCCCATGTACCCTTCACCCAATGCTTCGTACCTGCCTGCTTGAATATATCTAAGTCAGTGTTGGAACTGGAATGTCATGATTGGCAGCGTGATATAGCCATGAATTAACCATTCCATAGACGGTGACTCTGCTACTGTAAAAGGTAACTTCTCTAATTTCTCAATGAGCAGCATGGTGTACTTTGCATCCCTGCGTGCCATGGTCAATTGTCTGTTGGTCAGATTATAAGCTGAAAACAGGTTTGTGCCGTTAATGTACCACCATGGCACTTGGCCAGAACACAGTGATTGTAGCGTCCAGCTCAAAAGCAAAATTGAGCGCAATTGAGATTGCCCATGTTGTAAAATCATCAGAGAGTGTACTCGGGGTAATACAATCATTCAATGACATTTTAAATACATGTGGATTTTCAAATGTTCAGTAGGACCAAATACATCATATGAAACCCTATCCAAAACTATACCATCAGGTACTGGGACTGCTGTAATGTTCACTAGGGACAGGGCTCTCTGTTCACAGTGTAATGACATATGTGGTTTCAGGACCAAGTTCACAGATTGTACTGCAGAGCGGTGTGGGAGGTAATGTCCATTCAGCAATAGGAAAAAGACAGTTACTATTCCAATCCACATTAATAGGAACATGATCTCTAATGTAAACCAAAGATGCAACCAAGGAGACACCAATTAAGACTTTTTCAGCCAGAGATAGAATTGTCGAAATTGTTCTTTTCTGGAAATGGGTGGCATTTGCTCAGGTTCACTTGGGTCTGAAGAAAAGTCATTGAAGTTGATGAAGTAGCCAGACTCAGTTCGATCTATCTTTGGTAGCTCTGCTGGGTTTGTGGAACTAGTAGGTGCTTCATGTGAAGGCACATTGATGTAAATGTCATTATTGGGCCGAATTGTAATTTGCGCTTCAGTTGCTTTTGGATGGTGTTCAATTTCAATAGGTGTAATTTGTACTCCGTTATTTGATACTCGTGCATTTTGCACAGGTGAGTCTTTAAACGTTATTTGTCTTTCCATCTGAACTTCCTGTATAGTAGCAAGAGGAGATCTCTAGCTACCCAGGATTCCATGCGGCCTACTGTTGAGGATCGGCCACATAGTGTGGTTTGATCAGATCAATGGAGACAAATCTTCTTTCTTTTTTGCCGGCAAGAGGCGGAAGAAGTACTGTTCTTGTTCCTTGAACAGCCAGGATAGGTACAGGTGTTCTGTAGGATGGCCCAAACTCCTTCTTGTCCACGATCTTTTCTCTGACCAGGTCCCCAATCTTTGAGACCCAGGCAGGCCTAGCCAGAACCAGTTTCACTTCCACAGTGGCGATGCGTTTTACTTGGAAGTTGCTTTGTAATTGCCTGAATTCATTGAGTTCCTGTAAAACAGCCAAAGATCATTCAATTAAAATGGTTTTACATCCGCCACTGTGCTGGCACAGTCGAGGCCAGGTACCCACATTCTTGTCCCAAACAGGATCTTATAGGGGGTACGTCCTCCCAAGGATTTTCTTGGCATGTTGTTTAGTGCCCTCTGGACCCCATATAGGTGATTTACCCAACTACTGCCCGCACCTAATACCCTTGCTGTTAAGGATTGCTTTAGGTCCTGGTTTTTCCTCTCCACCACCGAATTACTATCGGAATAGTAGGGGGAGGAGAACCGCAAGGCCACGCCCATACTTTCCATGCTTCCTTGTAAGCCTGTGAGCTAAATGCAGGCCCACGGTTGGAATGTAACATGCTAATTGCGTATGTCCTGATGAAGACTCGCAAATCCTTTATAACAGTTCGGGCGTCAGCCGAGCGCTGAGGCAAACCCATAGAAATCTGGAGCATGAATCCACTTCCACCAAGATGTACTTGTAAGCCCCATCTGAATTTAAGGGGCCGCAGTGGTCCAAATAGACAGAAGCAAGAGGTCACACTTTAGGACATAACCCTTGGTCTGTTTAGACAAACCTAGCCACCAGAATCGCCGCTTTAGTAATGAAATTGTAGCAGTGACTCCTGCGTGTGCTGAGCCCAGACCCTCGTGTGCAGCTAGAATGAAGCCTAATCTGCGATCCATGTTTGGTATGACTCTCTCCCCCACTCCTGGAATTTGAGCAAACGGTGAGGTTTGCGCATCTAATTTATAGGAATATTTGAGTGGAAAGCCCTTCGGTACTGCAGAGCTGTTCTTTGAGGCTTTGACAGCTATCAGTATGTCTCCGTCCATCCTCGTGCTAGAATGAGTGATTACAGCAACGGCAGCAGTTCGCACTGTTGCTTTGGCGGCTTCATCAGCCAGTGAATTCCCTTCAACGTGTACACCAACACGCTGATGACTCAAGGTGTGAAGAACTTGAGCCCGTGGCAGGCAAGCTTTCAGCTTTGCCACTTGTTACAATAACAATTTATGTTTAATTGTGCAACCCTTGGAATCTCTAAACCCATTCTGGCCCCAGTAATAAAAATATTCATTATAGGACAGCATACAGTAAAACGAATCGCACACTATCAGTGTGGGGAATTCCCGATCTGTATATTTTGGTGCTGGTATCAGGGCTTTCAGCTCTGCCAGCTGTGCTGTACAATCTCCTAGAGATTGTGTAGTTGTATTGCTGGGATGGAACTTACTGTCCCGCATATGTCCCTTCACTATAGCACATGCTGCGCTATACTGTTGTTTATTTCCAATGGCAGGCTGAGCAGAACCATCAGTAGAAATGATGTATTCATATTTTTCTAGATGCAAGATTTCATTCGGGAGAGGGTATTCTTGTTCTCACTGCAGGGACGCTTGTGTTTTTAATGTAGGATCGTATTTGTAATCTACATCTGTTGCAGTTAGAGAATTAGCCCAATGTATCCATCGCGGATGTAGTGCTTTTGCATTTGGAATGCTCGCTTTGGTAACAGCTTCTAAAGTTGGTACGGGGGAACAACTATTATGCGTTTCCCCTGTGCTATTGCTCTTTCTGTCACTACAGCAGTCTGTACTGCTGTCAGTATTTTTTCTGTAGCCACAAATTGCATTTCAGCATTTGTGTATAAATGTGATTTTAAAGCGATGTATGTATATCCTGATAAACCCAGGACCACCCAGATCACCAAGTTGGTAGAATTCACACATGTGTGCAAATGTTTTGATGCTATCATGTCAGCCTGAACTGAACGTAGTATATCTGTATGTTCCTATGTCCACTGATGTGTTGTGAAATCAGGTCTTATATTAAGTCGTAGAAAGGTTTTACTCTTTCTGTGTAATCCAGAATGTATGTTCTGCCAAAATTTAGAAATCCTAAAATGGATTGCAAACCCTTCAGAGTCTTTGGAGGTTGGAGTAGCGTGCACTTTCCTAAAAGTTGGCTGGCAGAATCTTGCATTTACTTGATAACTCCTAACCCAAAAATAGGACATTGAGATGGGCAATTTTTGATTTCTTGAAATTAAATTTGTAGCCCAAGTTTGCGAAACTCAAAATTATGTTGTTCACCCTGCTCAAGTGTTCAAGTAATTCATCGTCCGTCAGATAGCAATCATCTACAT
The DNA here is from genome assembly GCA_963921515.1 of Calotriton arnoldi. Taxonomy (NCBI): domain Eukaryota; kingdom Metazoa; phylum Chordata; class Amphibia; order Caudata; family Salamandridae; genus Calotriton; species Calotriton arnoldi. The sequence goes on along the minus strand of CAWUFW010003852.1, from coordinate 1,205,689 downwards.
AGGACAATGCCTCCTCATCGCATGTTTGTAATAATTCTGACACTCTTGCCGAGAATAGCCCTGGGCTGTTCTTATACCCATGGGGAAAGCGACAAAAATTTCACTGAGTGCCGAGGGCAGAGAATGCTGTCAAATATCTGCTATCTGGAGCTATATTTTGGCAGAAGAATCCATTCGAGATATCCAATGTCGTTTTGTATTTCTTCCGCACAATGTTATTTATTAATGTAGCACTATATGCAGTTTGAACTGCAAATGTTCACGTGCATGTGTTTAATGTTGGTAATCTAAAACTAGATGATATGTGTTGTCAGGTTTCATTACGGGAAACCAAGGATTGTTCATGGGGGAGGTGCAAGTCTCAATCACACCTTGGTATTCAAGTTGGTCTAAGATTTCCTTGACCTGTCTTTTCGCATCAGTTTTAATAGGGTACTGCCTCTGTGGATTTGGAGTAGATTTTAATGGGATTTAGTGGTGAGTAGACTCCACGTCCAACCCTACATGGTTGCGGTATAATGCTGGAGCTAGCGCTAGCACCCACTCCTGAGGGTATGAATGTTTTAGAGATTCTGGAACAGGTCAGAGAAATCAGACAAAATGATGCTTTCCCCTTTTGGGCAATCCATCAAAAATTCTGGTGTCCAAACATTTTCTGCTAACAGTATGTCATATCCAAATGTTAAGTTCTCCCAAAAGAAACCTTTAACTTTTTTTGAGATGTCCCCCTCTATTTGGAGTGTAATTTCATAAAGTCTATGTGGGACACTAACTCATGTATTAGGTGTTTCCACCGTGATGTGTTCATTCAATACTGCTGTCACCAGAAAATCCTTCATGTTCTGTCGAGCTATTGTTACTTCTGCCGCGCTCTCTAGCATCGTCAGAGCCCATTGCCCATTCATAAGCTGAGTCCTCAGTAACCTTAGCATGTCTAATTTTCAAGCCTGCTACTTTCTTCTTTTTGAATTGAGGCTTTGCTTTAGGTTGCTCTTCCTGCTTGATAATATATTCTGAATTGCGATGTGTTTCCCTTTTTGTCTTTGGTCGATCTTCTTGCTTTTGGTCTGATCGCCCGTCCCTCTCCGAGCCTTTGATGAACCCTGGAAAGAACGAAAGGAACGTGTATCAGTGTCCTGATACCTGTCAGGTTTCCTAATGTTATCACAATTTCTAAGGTTATACCTTTTCTCAGAGGACTCCCGTTGGGGAGACCCACCTCTTGATTGTGAATTCTTTTCTGTATTGTTATTTATAGATTGTATGTTATCCCATTTCTTTTTCAGAAGAAGAGGGTGCATTCTTCGAGTTGTCATGTCAGGACTATCCTCCATTTGTGGCTTCCCTGGTTTGGCCCCAAAACTATCTCTGCCTAATGCAGCATAGGTTTCTTCAATAATTTTTGGTAACTCTCGCTCCTTATTTATAGCAGCAATTTCCCTTAGGCGGTGGTGTATGGCCACTGCTGCTGCCTCTCCTTTGATGTTGCTCAGCATGATTGCAGAGACTTGGGCAAAGTTACTCATCAGTTTCATTCCCAAGTTCAGGGCAGGTCCTGCCGCATACTCGTTCTCTATCTGTTTCAATACTTCTGGAACAACTGCTATGGAAGGGGTACCGTGAATTCTGATGTAGACGGCAGCAAAGATTGTTCCCCAAGTGGTACAATCTTCAATCGAGGGAACCATCCCCATTGGCAAGCAAATGGTTAGCATCTTATGTTTTTCCTGCGGACCCGTATGGAGAAATACTGCTTCCAGCTGTGCAAATTTTTGTGCTATCCAGAACGGAATTTGATCCTGTTTGGATGGAATTGTCACCATCAATGATTTTAGTGTCTAAGGGTTAATTGTAGGTGTGGTCTGATGTGGACCAACTGGAGCATTTCTCACAGGTTGGACTGTTAATGTTCACATGATGAACTGGACAATGTGTCTGTATAGCCGGACTATGCCTTTATATATTGTATGGACTTCATCCACTGGTAGTGTATCTATCTCTGGATGTGAAGTGTATGTCGCTAAGACCGGCCAGGTCGCTCCTTCTATGCTGAGTGGACCGAGTCTCACGACAGATCTTGTGTGTGGGAGGGCGCCTTTAAACCAGTTTCTGTGTTGCTGGTAAGTTAATGGGACTTCAATGTCTTCCTATGGAATGTATTCTTCCGGCTGTTCAACTACAATGTATGTGTGGATCAATTTGGTCTGTGGATGTGCAGGCGGGAACTGAACCCAAGAATAGAATACCTCTGATCCGAACACCTCGTGTGCCTCAATCACGAAGGTAACACAGACACCTGTTGCGGGTACGCTGTGTTCTATCAACTTAATTGTTACTGCATTTCTACAGTTCTCTGTAATTTTGAGAGTGTTTGCAAATTCGTCTTCCCCTGAATCTCCACTGCTCCTTGAAGGGTCAGTCATTTTTAAAAACATTTTTTTAAAGGAGAATTGAAAAAAACGTTAAGAGGTAGGGTTTTGCACAATGTGGGAACCTTTTATCCTTACAAGCTTGTTAAACCTTCAGCCAATACACAGGGTATATCTGTTCAGCTGAGGCGGATTTCCCTTCCCACTTCGGAAGTCTCTGAAAAGTGTGAGTAGGGCTTTCTAAGAAAGCACGACTGAACTACTCAGATTTTCATTGTTAATATAAGAACCAAACCAACGTTGGCAGCGCCATGTCGTGTAGTTCCTAGGAATCCCCAGGACCTGCGCGTTTTGGATGACCTAAACTGAGGGCTTGGTGTCCAAACCGCTTCCAGACACCCCCACAGGATATGTCAGCTGTTAGACCAGCTAGCTCTACAGTGCCACTACCACCCCCCCTGTATCTTACATTGATATAGGTAGTCTCTGCCACCCACTGAACGTGACAAACCTGATTCCTCAGGGATCGCAGAAAACAGTACAGTACTTTTTGCTTGGTCACTCGTGCTTACTTATTCTCAGAAGGTACACAGGATGGCGATTAGTACGTTTCAATAAGTATTTATTGGTCCAGCGTAAGTCTTGTGTAAAACATATTTGCTGTGACAATTAGGAGACAGAAGCAAGAAATAGCAAGTACCAATATAGTAAACAGTAGATACATTTCAACCATAGTGCTAAGAAGATGAACATATACAGTTCAGGTAAAACAACAGCACTTGCATACTCCTAGAATGCACGCCCTACATAAATTTGCCTAAATCTACCTAGCCTAGATCTGTATGTGTAGCATGCATATGTGTATAGATATGCATATATGTAGCCAAGAATCCCCTAGAGAAGAACCATCCTCCTCACCTGATGGTAGAGAACGAAGGACCCCGTCTCTGCTTCGAGGATGACACTCCACAAGGGATGTCAGACCGCTGCGTGTTGAAGATTCAGCATGCAGGTCCCCGTGTCAGCTTGGAAGGAATTTTCCTCTAATATGTAAGGGGGGAGTAAGGGTCTTATATACAAGAGTGGTTACTCCAGGGTTTTTTCAAGAATCAATATGTTTTGAAAACAATCATGACTGTTTTGAAAACAATCATAAATGTTTTTCCAAACAAATGCAATCATGCACAGCGGGATGTTGTCCAAGGATGAACAAAGTCGTGACCCTTACACAGAATAATTATGCCGTGCCTGAGGACATGTTTATGTACGTCAGGTACAGGGATTATGATAGAATACTAAGGGCCTGGTGTCGAAGAGACAGGAGTAAGCTACTAGGTAAAACGTCAACTGTTCAGAACCGTTATTGTCGTGTGGATGGGACAATGTATGTAAAAAGGGGCATACATTACAGGTAGGGATGGGCGGAATTGCGTAGTCGCGTTATGCAAAATTCCGCGAAATGGTAAAAAATCTCCGCGAGCACGCAGAATTCCGCGAGCACGCGGAATTGCTTGTTCCGCCCGTTCGCGATGCGTTTTTCCTGTTCAGGGACGCTGTTTGCGTGCTCGGGGGGAAATATCTCGCGAACTAGCCCATGTGATCGCCAATTGGCGCAGCCATCTTGTTTCACTTGTCCCGCCCGCTCGCGATGCGTGTTTCCTGTTCCCGAACGCAGATGTCCGATGGCACGTCCGAATGACGTGTTCGCGATCGCACACTCTCGCGGGATCGCGCGAACGGATAGGAAAACTCGTCGGCGAACGCAGGGATCCCGGTAAGTCGCTTCCGCGCGTGCGAACACGCATTTTGAAAGCGCGAACAAGGAAAAAATTCCGCTACGCCGCGGATCGCAGAATTTTCAGCAATTCAGCGTTCTCCGCGGAACGCGGAATTGCCAAAATTTAGCAAATTCCGCAAGCGGAACGGAATTTACCGCCCAGGCATAATTACAGGTCTATCCTAAAGGATATGACATTATGTGGTGTAAGATACACAAACACCCAATTTAGGGTTTTTCAGTATGCTGGCAAATTTAACCAGGTCCGCATGTTCCTTAATGGTATTTCTTATGATTATAGTTTGCTTATCTGGTTACTCCACTACATTGTCCAATGAGAAAGTTGTGTATAGTGTGGGCCTGAGCTGCCATTGTTGGAGGAAGAGAGAAGTGGGGAGATCTGCTGGGATGTGCATTGTTACTATCATCCCAAATCTGAACGTCATTGTGAAATGCAAAGAAGCAGCCATAGTATATAGATATTTGAAACCTGCAGTTGTGGACTATATTAAAGTGCTCTGATTGCTCCGAAGTGTGACAGATCTTTTCAATTACTCCATGGCAGTTAATTTAGTGATGGCTGGTTTATTGGTTGCAGTAATAGTGGTGTACAACCATTGTAGCACATATGTCCTAAGTGGGATTCAGAGGTGTAAGTTAAAGTTGGCTGCTGATCGCTGAGTATGATGGCATTAGAATTAGTGTTAGCCAGAAGTTTTATATATGAAATTACATAACTATATAATACCTTGGCAAAGCATAGGTTAGCCTTCCTTAACTTACCTGCCCATCGATGTATACTATGATTCTATGCACACGCTGTGTGGTGTTATTGTCTTATTGTGTTGCCATTGTGTCAGTTCCACATTGAACCGGAAGTCACGCATGAAGACGAGAACGGTCCTAAGCGCACTCGCTTAAGATTCCGAACCCCGAGATATTCAACTGGGTGACACATATTTGAATAGGACGCCTGATTAAAAGAAAAATTGAGGACCTAATTGGATTTTAAACTAGATATACAGCGAACTACAATAATATCAAGAACCGGAAGGCAAACTAATCACAGCCGGGACGGAAGTAGAACCGGCGGGGAGAACGCGATAGACTTTATCCACCTGCTCTACAGCCCTGAAGAAGTCGGTTGGGATATCACCCACGACGAAACACGTGCTGGCTGGGCGATCTTACTAAACAATAAAGAACAAAGGAATATTCAACAAAATTTAATTATCACATGAATGCTGTGTTTCATCGATGTGCACCGAATATGTAATGGCAACACAATAAGACAATAACACCACACAGCGTGTGCATAGGATCATAGTATTTGTCTATAGGGGACCCCGTCAAGGTTCCCGGTTGAGGGTTTAGGGTGTTAGTATCCCTCAATTCTACACCGCACAGATAGTCCACACAAGAATAGCGTACACTTAGGAGGCGCCAATTCCACACTAAGAAAACACCCCGTGGGTCTGTATCTGCCCATCGAAGTAGTTTGCTGGTTGGGTTGTTTTCAATATGTACATTGTAAGTTGAAGAT